>JAOWCC010001634.1:109158475-109758475 GCA_030867875.1 Actinernus sp. WN-2022 | reverse complement strand
CCCCTTTACGCAATCTAAATGTACTTCCCGAGGTCTAGCAATAACCTACTTGTGGAGTTGAAATATGTGAGGGTTATTGGCCAGGAACGAGACGATATGGGATTTATTCACCGAGGGTTTCGCCCAAGGGCGATACCAGAGGTAAATAAATTTCATACCCTGAGCGGAAGGCCGATACTTATTTTTGAACAATAGTTTTCTCATTGTACGAAAGATCAATATCACTTTTTATAACTCATTAGGAAGCCTTGTTTGCCTGGTACATAGTTAAATAAAATTACTGTTCACAAAGCTTCTCATTGTTGTTTCACTCGGAAGTTTCAACCAACGTAGCTTGTGGTGTAGTAGATAAGACGAAAGACTAGTAACTAAGAGTGAAAGTGGTCGTGCGAGGGTTTGAATTCCGGCTCGTGACACATGCCGTTTTATTATCTCCATACTTAAAGAGTAAGTACTTCTGAGTACTAGGAAAAGTGCGAGGGAAGACGTCGATGGGAATATACACTTGATCCCATTGAACGATGAACATTGAACTATGATTTGGACCTAAACGTTGACTTGGTAGTGTTATAGTACGGCACGCTTTGTCGTGCCAGCTCCCGATAATATGCAATCATGTAATTGGCAACTATTGGTTGCGTGAATTTCCTATTCTTCCATTTCTTTTACAATTTCTACACCAGGCTCATGATATCTTTTTTAGAGTGATTACAAAGTCCAATGGGCCGTTTGCAGGAATGTAATCACGTGGTTGTATTGGGTGGCAAAAAAAATCTTAATTCATCTATTTAAAGCCACTTGTACGAGATTGGTAGTGTTTTATCAGCAAAACCTGTTTGTAAATGCTATGTTCCACCTCCAATCGATTGTCGATCTTTCTAAAACAGCGTTTTTAAAGATAGCAGTAGTAGGAGAGGCACCGAATTAGTCGGTTTTTTAAGGTGTTATGCTAATTTTTAAGGCGCTCTCATTAATTCAATGACGTCACGGTTCTATTGTCTTGGACTCATGAATAAAATGAAGTGGAAATTGAAGTGGAATCTCATTAAATGAAATGGTCTCATTACATGAATTGGAAATTGAAGTGGAATCTCATTAAATGAAGTGGATGACATTATCTATTGTCTTTTCTCATAGATTACGTCATCTATTGTCTTGGACTCATGAATAAAATGAATATTTTTAAGGTGCTATGCTAATTTTTAAGGCGCTCTCATTATCTATTGTCTTTCCGCATGAACAAAATGCGGCGCTCTCATGAATAAAGTGCGGCGCGCTCATGAATAAAATGGGGGTGAATAAATTATATTTTGTCTGGGGCTCATGAACAAAGTGCGGCGCTCTCATTATCTATTGTTCCTTTGGATGAGGTCATCGATCTATTCGATGCAAACGAAAATGAACATACACGACAAGAATACCAAACTGAAGTGTAGCCAAACAAAGGAGGGAAAAATAAAGAAAAATAAGTGGTATTCCAGTGACTCAGTTATTTGACTCCGACTAGGACTTGATTCCGACTCGGATTTGACTCGGTCAACCGGTAGGGTAGCCTGATTTTCAGACGGTACGAGGTCGTCCGCTCACTCGGAGGGGGAGGAAGTGAGTGGATGACATCGTACCATCTGAAAATCAGGCTACCGGTAGGGCTAGCTTAATCTTTAAAAAACGCTATTTTGGAAAGATCGACAGTCGATTCGAAGTGAAAAATAGCATTTAACAAACAGGTTTTGTTAATAACACTGCCGATCTCGTAAAAGTGTCTTTAAATAAATGAAGTCAAATTGTTTTGCCCTCCAGTACAACCAACTGTTTGCATTCCTGCAAAAGGCCCACTCATATACCATAAGTACAGCCGCGATGGTATTAGACCACAAAATATAACTAAGGTTTTATAAGAATTACATTCGAGTAAATAATAAGCCATCTTCTTGAGATATAAATAATACTTAAGTTTCACTGGGTATGATTTATGACACCATGTTGTTTTTAAATTCACGTTAACGTACTACAACTTCTTAACACAAAACATCCGAAGGAGTGGTGGGTGCGCATACCAAAGCAATTCGTATACCGACATGCAATTCGGGTATGAATCCTGCACTTTCACTTTCATGTGTAAACAAGAGCCCATCTGGGCTTTCACTCGGGCCACATGAGATTGAAGATGAAATACACTTTCATTTGAAATCCTCTTAGTAATAACCAAAGGGAAGAATTATTAGCTGAATTTAGCAGTCTTTAGGAGTGGCCGATAGCGCGGTGACTTTCATTCTCTGCTCCCCTAGTATATATGTAATTTAATATTTTTGTTTTTCTCGTATGTTGACCTTTTAATTTAAACACTACTTATTCGTTTATCACACTGCATTTGAGCAGGCATATATTCATTGTTTTGAACCCGATAATTAACCATACTACCGTACTTCATGGTCCCTTTCTTTAGTAGTGGGTTGTCGGTCAGGTGATTGTAAACTCTTGTCATTTAGCACAGAAAATGTATTCTGATGAATAGGGATCGGGTTGTCATGTAAGAAAGATGGCTCTTGAACAAACTGATAAGCTTCAGTAGGTTGGGTAGTCTCGGAACACTGGAGACCTTGGTCTTTCATTGTCTTCTTTTTTGTATTCTTGATTTGTTTTTTAAAGTTTGAAAGTCGGATCTCAGCTTTATTATATCCGCTTTCAACTCGCCATTTTCAACTTCTAGGTCAATAATATATTCGTGATGACAGCATCTTGATTTCGGTCTTGTATATATTATCTTGCTGCACTAATTTGTCTTCCAAATGACAGAGTTTGGTTTCTTGATTCGTGTTTTGATGTGACGAGAGTAAGAATTCATTACGCATATCAGTTAGGTCAGCCTCCATGTTACAAATCAAGGTCGTTAAAGCAGCGAGAGAGTTCTTATTGCGGGCTAACAATCCTCGTGAAGAATCTAAAGAATTCCGTCTCTTCTGGTTTGAATTTGACTCATGTATATGTTGCTTTTGGAGTTTCAAGGATATGTTGATCCAAAACTACAGGCTCTTGGGGTTTTTCATTGACTTGTGAACTTGCAGGCTCTGTGATTTGTTTTGTTTTCTTAGTATAACATAAAGTGTTGAACATGTTCATTTTCTCAAGCATGTCGCGCGTGACCTCTGTTTCTTCATTCATTAAGTTCTATACTTTCATCTTTAATCTGGGAAACTCAATCTTTGCCCATGCCTTGGCACATAACTATTCCTGTTGTTAAGTAGACGTGGATGATTATAAGTAAAATCCTTCGACAGCTTGTACCGTTTCCGCTAGGTCAATATCCTCGCTGGAACGAAATACCTTGATCTCAATACTCTGATCCAACTTACGGTAAATTTAAATCTCTGACAGTTTTTAAGAGACTCATAATATTGGTCTTGAAGTGCCTTCACCCAAAATAAGATGTACTCCTCGGATGTTTTAAATGCAGCACAGCGAGCCGATGGCTTATAAATTCCAATATCTATTTCTTCGAATTTTAGCTTTCCGGATCCTGGCCCCTTCACTGGCTTCAGGTCGTCGTACGTGTCGTATATAAAATCACTGGCCATCTGGGTAAAAAACGCGGTCCTTCGGCTCCGACAATAGCGCCAGTTGAAATATCCTGAGCCTGTTGGAAGGCTTTCGCATAACAATGACTTGCATTTTAAGACTCGGTGCTGCCACAGGCAGCCCGAGTAATAATAATAATAATAATAACGTATTAGGAGCATCCTACAGAGTCTCGATGCTCTTACATATTATACCTAATATTATACCTAATAAGGAAGGACGTCTTCTGTTTTCACTGAAAGAAAGACACCTACCTCCTTACAAATACATTCTCAACATCAACACAGTTAAGGAATGGATACCAAATGGCAAACCGTACGCGACACTATCAAGGAACGTAACCAGTACATGTACAACAACAGCATGTTCAGTGATGTACAGTTCTCAGTTGTCGACTCTAAAGGAGACACGGTCACCGTTCCTGCCCATAAGTACGTACTGGCTATCAGTAGTCCTGTATTCCAGGCCATGTTTTACGGTAAACTGGCCGAGACTCGACGTACTATCGACCTACCAGACTGTGCCGCTGAAGGATTACTAGAACTGTTGCGCTACATGTACTACGATGAAGTGCAGTTGACCGGAAGTCATGTTATTGAGGTTTTGTACCTCGCTAAGAAGTACTTTGTTCCTTCACTAGTTAAGAAATGCACAGAGTATCTTGAGAAAGAGCTGGAACCAGAGGATGTGTTCACTGTTCTACCACAGGCCGCAAAACTAGAAGACGAAAACCTGAAGGAAATCTGCTGGAAAATTGTTGATTGTGAAACTAAACGAGCCGTGACATCTGAGCCGTTTCTAACTGTCACGCAAGAAACACTCTGTGACATTCTAGAGAGGGACACTCTCTGCATAACAGAGGTGGAGTTATTCCAGGCCGTACATTGCTGGGCTTGTAAGAAAATTGAAGAACAAGAACTAAGTGAAGATGGAAAATCAAAGAGAGCTGTTCTCGGCGATAAAGCGATTCATCTGATAAGATTTCCACTAATGTCACTGAAGCAATTTGCAGAATTGGTTCTTCGAGCCGAAATTCTAGACACGAAGGAAGTCACTGAATTAGTTACATATTTTGGATCAGTCGGAGAAGAACCAAAATCACTCAAAACATTTAATGCAAAGAATAGAGACGGTATTACAAAGACTGGTTCGTGTCAAAGGTTCCCAAATGGATCTATTGATGCATGGGGTAGTTGGGGATACGATGGTAGCTCAGACTGCATCACGTTCACCGTCAGTAGTCAGGTTCACCTCACTGGTGTGAAATTATACGGATGGCCTAGGTCACAATACACAGTAGACCTTACCATTTACAAAGGAGGGAAGAGAGACTCTACATCTACGCTCTACCATTCCTCATCAACGTTTACGACGGATAGCGAGAAGACAGATGGATATTATGGGTTTACTATAAACCTGGATAAACCGGTTTGTCTGGACCCTGGTGTATCACACACGATCAGGGCTGTGATCAGTAGCCCTTCTACTTGGTATGGAGTGAATGGCAGGGATGTAGTTCAATGTGAAAATGTAGAATTTAAATTTATTGGAAATTTAAATACCCGTACAACGAATAGCTGTGGACAATTTCCAGAACTGTTTTTTTGTCGACGAGTGTAGCTTTTTATGTACCAGTCAATTCCAGCAATGCCCATGCCTCCCCCAGGCCAACCCCTGGGCATTAGTCAGGATTTAATATTTTGTTGCAAATTCCCCAAGGTGGAGACAAGCAATGTGTTCAAATGCCCCACGGTGGAGCCAAAGGTAAAGAAGTAAGGAAAATGCCCCACCCCAGGGCATATCTTCTCCTGCATGGAAAGAAAATGAACGACTACGAGTCAATTTGAATTAGAGTGAAATGAATAAGAGTCGGGCTTGACTTTATAAAGTAAAGGGAACGTTATACCTTTACATACACCACAAACGTTTGTAGCTGGCATTGCTGGATAAGCCAAGCCAGCCACAAAGTCGACCCTCGCTTTTGTCAATAAACGCTTGCATTTAGAATGTTTGCTGCAAGTACACAGTCAACGAGGGAAACCAATGGGCTAGTCCCTTTCCCATAATTATTTTCGGTAGTGTCCGGGGAGTAGAGGAGGGGGGCTGATGGGTATTTGTGGAATTGACCGATGTATTAGTATCATGCAGTAGGGCTGTATACTGTACACGGGTGTGAAGATGATATGAATACAAGACCACGGTATTACACATTCATTAAAATCCGAGGTTTCTTTTGTGGAGATTAGCAGTCTCGTTTTTGCACCGAGTCTTAAAATGCAAGCCGTAATTTTTTTTTTTTTTTTTTTTTGTTGGGTGTCGCAAAATTTCTGCGCATGCGTTAAAGGTCAAGTTCACCACCAATCAGATCGCACTGTGCTGGTCACGTAACACTCGCCAGGTTAATTTATTTACATAATTTAATACAGTAAATCAAAATGGTCGACTCATGAATAAAATGAAGTGGAAATTGAACTGGAATCTCATTAAATGAAGTGGTTTCTCATTATCTATTGTTCCTTTGCATGAGGCCATCGATCTATTCGGGCATGTTTGGGCAAAGCCTATTGTTTAGAGCAGCTATAAAGCTAGAACCGATCGACCCTGAATCCATTCGAAATTGAGCAACAACAAGATCGCTCAACCCTGAAACCATTCGAAGTTGAATAAAAAAAAAAAACATACCTCGCAATATCTAAACCCCTTTGTAGCGTAAATAGTAAGAACAAACTACTCGTGATAGGCTCTAAACTGTCTTTATTATTTTCTTTTACAGTTAATAACTCGTAAGATAATTGTATACAAAATCCGGTATGGTTAATTAGATCAACTCTGCTATTGTTCTTAGGGATTAACGATAATTGAAGGGCCAATTATTCTCTAAAACTGAACTATAATTACCATACGAATAAAAACAAACCACCAGATAAATTAAACAAAGTTTATTCAATCTCAAAAACACCGATTTACAGTTCGTTTTCCTTATAGTCGCGGAGTTGATAACTTTCTTATTTCTCAGTTCTTGGGTTGATATAATGTACCGTGTTACAAGATTACACTGATTTATGTTTCATTGATTTTTTTCTTGTTGACAAATGCTGCTTACTGATTGCTTATATTAAAACGATGAGAAGAGGAAGAATTTTTTAAAAGACATTTATTAATAGAAATCGACTTAATAAAACTTATTTCTAAAAGGTACAAATGTATTATTCATCACGGGAACACTCTGTTCCGGAATAGGTTGTTTTTGGAATTGTTTATTCAACAAGAATTTTCGGTGGTGAATTGCAGCCGCGGTCGCTTCTTGCCATCCATAATCTTTCATGTTCATCAAGTTTTGCTTTGTTTCCAAGATTTTTCGGAAATCAGGATCTTTTCTTAAGCTGTGAATCCATTTCATATCTTCGAACAACACTTCTCTTAGGTCTTTTCTATAGGTAGGAACCAAAGCGTTACTGGCTTTGATTTCAGCAACTTCATGACTATCCCCATCGTGTTCATACTTTTGAACCAACGCTTCCCAATATTCCTGGTGCCGTTCTTTAGCTTCGTTTCGAATTCTTTCCCAAACATCCTCTTCTCCGTCATAACTATCATCAGTGGAGTCCGTGCTCTCCTGAGAATCAGAGCTTTGATAAGAATCTTCAGTCATTTCATCATCTGACAAAAGGGATGAAAAGGATGAACGGAGATAACTATATCCGAATGTGGACACGTCTCTTGTCAGTAAACCCTTTCATCGCTTTTGTCGCCTCTCGTCCCGCTTTTTTCTTTTTTTATCTCTCTTTTTTTTATTTCAAAACAAAAAAAAGAGGGACGAAAGGCGACAAAAGGGATGAAAGGAGATAAAAGGGACGATCAAGTAGATTTGTGCTATTTGATACTAACTTTCAACGAGTGAACATGGAAAATCGGACTTTGAAAAACTGCCCTGTACCTAATTGTGGATCAAAGTATCTTGTTAAATTATCCAACCACTTGGCACAAGTCCATAGGTTATCAACTCAAGAACATAAACCATATTTACAAGAAGATATTGCAAGGTATGTTTTATAATTTTTTTATTCAACTTCGAATGGTTTCAGGGTTGAGCGATCTTGCTGTTGCTCAATTTCGAATGGATTCAGGGTCGATCGGTACGGTTCTAGCTTTACAGCTGCTCTAAACAATAGGCTTTGCCCAAACATCCCCGAATAGATCCATGATCCATGACCACGTAATTCCCTTTATAATTATGTCCGCATATCCGGTTTGTAAAAATAACTTGTGAGAGTAAGATAACCCAAGGGCCTGAGCACGAGACTCCCTCTGTGTCCTCTATTTTCTCTCGATTGTACTTGCTGCGTGTCTCTGAGTGTGGATATACGTCACTGTATATATATTTTGTTCTTTGCATACAGTACTCACCTTGAACATGTATTATTGGTGTAGTCCTTTTAGTATATTCTTATGTAATAGCTATTTTACATAAGTTCCCTAGCTAAGCTACCGAGGTTTTTGAACAAATGTAAAGAATAAATATTGTTTAAGGACGGTGGCCCCTATTGCTAGTGCGCATATTTTCTGCGCAAAGCCTCAGTACGGATGTCCCGCGAGTTGACCCGTGGTCACGTAAGCTTGATTGTGGAAATAAAATATTCATAACTCTTTACCGCATAGAGAACAATACAACTGTATGGAGTGTGTTATTGTACTGTCGCCGTGACGTACAACAATATCTGATTTATTACAACATAATTTACCAACATACGTACTATAACTAACATTCATGTCCACTAACAGTTCAGACTTACATCTAGTCTTTAACAGGTTACACTTCACGTGTAATCATAGCTTACACTTCATTTGTGTCACAATGACTAACACTTCACATGTGTCATAATGACTTAAACTTCACATGTGTCACAATGACTTACACTGCACGTGTGTCAGAGTGACCTACACTTCACGTGTTTCAATGACCTACACTTCATGTGTTATAACAGCTTACACTTCAGGTGTGTCACGATGACTTACACTTCACATGCGTCACGATGACTTACACTTCACATGCGTCACAAAGACTTACACTTCACGTGTGTCAGAGTGACCTACACTTCACGTGTGTCAATGACCTACACTTCACGTGTGTCAATGACCTACACTTCATGTGTTATTACAGCTTACACTTCAGGTGTGTCACGATGACTTACACTTCACATGCGTCACAAAGACTTACACTTCACGTGTGTCACATCACTTACACTTCACGTGTGTCACATCACTTACACTTCACGTGTGTCACATCACTTACACTTCATGTGTGTCACAATGGCTTAACACTTCATATGTTATAATAACTATATATAATTCACGTAATTCAGAAAGATTTACACTTCACAATATTTTATAACGTGTATCACAATGTTCAGTTTACAATAGGCGGTGCGACCGCAAAGAGTAACACTTCATGTGTTACAATTTTACACTTTTTTTAAACAGGCTATAATAAATAAGGTGTTGTCTAATAACAAATATCTAATTTGTGCTTCGCCCGCTACGAAAAACCCAGAGACAAAAACCTCTGGGAAACGTATCCCCGATCTAATGCAGTAGCACAAGGTCTCGGGGATTAAGACCTAAAACTAATTCCTTAGTAAATAATACAATTGGATGAAATTTGCACTCAGACTGCTGCACAACGGCGAGATGAATATATCTTTCAGTAACCCGTTATATACGTACACCGTTGCATGCTGGTCTCTAAGCACAAATGACATGCCAAAAATAAACAAAAACCCGACACCTAGGATACTCATGCTCTTAAGGGTGCGTTTACCAATTGTTTTGGGCCGTTGCTAAGTAGAATTTAAAACGCCATAAAACGCCAACAATTTGAGTAAAATAATTAATAAATCACTCGGGAACTCCTGGGAGACGGACCTTTTTATTTTGATGACGTCATTGTATGACGTCATTATTACGTCATCAAGGCAGAAAAATTCAATCAACTCATGATTGCTTTGGGATAGTGCTTTCATATTTGCATATATCATTGGTTTGGGTTAGGCACAAAAGGTGTAGCATGCGTTTTACGATATACCGAAAATTGATCGTTTTATAATTTTTCCCGTGAATTTTAACAGTAAGATGGTCATAACTTCCGTGTTTTTATCTTTTTCGCTAAACCCATGCTTGGCTCTGTGCAATGCGACTTCAGGACAATTTTTATGTGAAAAAGGATAGACTTTTCTTTGTTTCACGAACTCAGTTTCATTTCTTGTGAAACCGGAAGTATAATATTGTTACCAGGGCCCACGGGGCGGTCCACGGGGCGCGGCCGCGTTTGGGTGGTTACAAAGCAATTATCTTTACATACATGGATTCTCGTGTACCGATGGAATTTGCGAGGGCAAAGCTAAAGGCATTGGACAAGAAAATGAAATCAGTGAAATTGAAACAGAGCTGCATTATCAGACATCTAATTCCAGTGGTTTATTCACGCAAAGAAGTCGATTTGCACCATAATCAGTCACATGTCTAACCGCCTTCCGGTTGTAATAAACGCCGGTCTGTAGAGTGGGAGGTTGCAGGTTCAAACCCCGGCCGGACCAACACTCAGGGTCTTAAAATAACTGAGTAGAAGGTGTTGCCTTTACATAATACAGTAAACGGTTAGACCTTCGCGTCTTCTCGGATAAGGACGTATAAAAATCGTAGGACTAGTGGCGTGTCCCCAATTAGCTGCAAAGCTAAATTATAATACATTGACACTAAAATAAAGTCACTCACTTTTATACTTTACGTCGCGTCGAGGAGAAACAACCCGATTGAACTTACGGTAAGCTTACATCAAAATCTGACTCAGTTTTCTATCCTATAGCAATCGAAAACACTGCTAAATATGTCAATTCTAGAGGAATATCTTGCTATAATGTGTATTATTATACAACTATGACGTAATTTTACCATATTAGGTCACAAAAACGGACTGATATGCCAGCGTATTACCCACTAGATTGTCGTATTACCCGCTAGTAAACCAGTATTGACCGGTTTAGTACACGACCGTATACTGAGTTCAAAGCAAAAATGGCCGATGAGAATTGTTACGAACTCAACGCGGACTACCCAAACTTTGACTTAACAGGACTTTTCGACGACATTGACTTTGATACAGAACTTATTAACGCTGTCGAGTTGCTTGAGGAAACTGAAACGACTGACAGTTCCAGTGGCAATGTAAGAAGCGAGAAAAAAGAGACAAAACTTGACAATGACGAAGTTACAAAATTTATCGAGGATAACAGAAACAAAAACACAACAAAAAAGACACGAAGCGACCTTAACGTGTTTTATAAATGGGCAAAAACTGTTAACGAAACGAGAACTATTGACAATATACCGCCTACTGAACTTGACAGTGTGCTTTCACACTTTGTAGTGAAAGTACGAAAACAAGATGGTGACGAATTTGAGCCAGATTCGCTTACCTCATACTTTCGTAGTTTTGACCGCTTTTTGCGAGAACAAGGCAAAACATACAGCATCACTCCTTGACAGACAATTCTCAAAGGCCAGAGAAGCTTTGTCTTGCAAAAGAAAAGAACTTCGTCGCTCTGGTAAAGGTCAAAGGCCGAATAAAGCCCTTGGACTAAACGAGACACAGATCCAACAGTTATGGCAACAAAAACAGCTTGGAAACTGTTCTTCTCAAACCCTTCTACGTCCAGTCTGGTTCAATAATACCATCTATTTTGGCTGGAGAGCTCGGGATGAACACCATCGTGTAAGGTTTGGTGACTTCCATGTAAAGAAAGAGGATGTGCCAGAGGGAAAAATGTATGTCGAGTGGGTCATTGAGCGTGGTAGTAAAACTCGTACCGGCGAGAACGAGTTTGTTCCTGACCGGCCATTTAATCCCAAAATGTACGCCACCGATGGACCATGTTGTCCTGTTCGTATTTTCACGGAGTACATATCCCGAAGACCAGCAGATATGAACTACCCAGATGCTCCTTTTTACCTAGCATCAATTCCAAGGCCAGCATCACAGACTTGGTTCAAGAAACAGCCCCTTGGTAAGCACTCACTTGGCTCTTTCATGAAAGAAATGAGCAAAGCCGCGGGATTGAATGGCCGATACACTAATCATTCTGTACGAAGAACCATGATTTCAACCTTACGACAAGAGAATGTTGAGCCTCTCAATATTATTGGACTGGCAGGTCAAAGAAATCTCAAATCCTTGGACAGTTATTCTGAAGCCTCAGAACAACAACAGAAAGACATGTCCAGCAAAATCAGTCAACACATTCAAGGCCAAGGGACGCGCGATACGTCGAAGGAATCTTCGGAGCCAGAGAAGAAAATCCTCAAACCACTTATGACCAATCCAAATATGATGTCTGCCGAACAAGACTTAAAGCCAGCAATGTTCTGTGGTGCCGTATTCAACAACTGTTCATTGAACTTCGGTGGAAATGCTGGTTATCCTTGTGGCGGGTTAAAAACACCAACCAGAAGATTCAAGAGAATTTTGCCGCTTCTTGATAGTGACGATGAACTTTAGACTGAACACTGTTTCTTAAAGAGAATGTTAAGAGCCTCTTTGTCAAGTTCAAAAGTATATTAGACGTTTTTGGCTTGAATTTCTCGCTTTATATTCTCTTTGAAGCACTTTTCCTTGTTGAACTAATTCGAGAACGTTTGTCACAGCTGGTTTTACGAGATTCATATCACATGTCATACTTTTAGTTTATTATCCAATGAAATTAAAGGCACTTTTCTGGCTTTCCATCGCTCACGTCATTGATCTGAAAGACGCACGGATTTCTTGATATCGTGGGTATTTTGTCTTCGAACTGAAAAGGAAATCAATCACAAAGATATTCAAGTGTTGTATAATAAATCTCTTATTAGATAATTTTTCGGGTAATACGGGCTGACATTTTACTCGTTGCTTGTATTTTTCCTCGCCCCTGCGGGGCTCGGAAAAATACATTCGCAACTCGTAAAATATCAGCCCGTATTACCCGAAAAATCATCTAATAAGATGTATATATCATTCGCACATGTTCGTAATCCTTATAATATTCTCCATTGATCAATAAAGAAATAATTTAAAAAATCGGCAAGTAGGCCTTAGGCTTTGTTCGCCCTAAAGGAATGGTCGCAAGTTAATAGGAACTTGCCATCGTTCGTTTCCGTATTTATGTTTAACTTTCGCATTTTTCACAGACATTTCCGGCCTTAGAAATAGTTGACGAATTGTTCAAGCAAGCAACCGTGAACGACAATCTACGTTCTACGTTGTATCGGTCTTTGCTTCTTTATAGTTAGAAATAGTGTCCAGGGTATCAGAACACTCTGGTATCAGAATATATGAAAACGTTTTGGTCATTATTAACCGATTACTTCCAGTCAAGTCCCTAGTATCGTGACGAGCCGCCGTAAAAATGGAGTTGATTTCTCTTTCGTTGGCACTGTATTTTTCTTCGCTACTTTCTTGTGAAAGTGGCTCAAAACCAAACTCTTCGCAGACTCCTCTCACGTGTAGCTGCTCACTTGTAAGTACATTCTGACTCCCCTCGTTATCAACAAGCTCTTTCCGAGCACTTTCCAAACTTTCTTTGTCGAAATCCGAACGAAAATTAGTTTGCACTTGACACCCGAATTCCACGTACTGACATCGGAATTTTCCCTCGTCCAGCGACCCTCCGCAGCTAGAATGGTTTTCTCGGTTTTCTCGATCTTTTTCGGCATTATATTAAGTAAACTTGAAGCATGGAAAGTAAAAAAAAACCGGGTTCAAGTAGCAAAAACAACTTCATTGTAACTTTTACAAAATGTAAACAAAACTGAAGGAGTGGAGCATTGCAAAGCGCGCGCGTTGCTTTTTCACTAAACCGGAAGTAAGTTTTTCCCGCCATTGCATGAAAAAAATCGCAACATTTTGTCAGTGGCTTGGAAAATGTGTTGATCTCATTTTTTTCTCATATTATCCTGCCTGGATAAAATGAGTATATCTCTCAAAGGACAGAAAAGAAAGCGGAACGGTAAATTCTCTCGAACTTGGCTGAAGCGACGTATTTTGGGGCCGGAGGCGGAATCAACTTGCGATCTGCGCGCAAATCCTGCGATTTTGAACGAACCGAGTTCGCCGCCATATTGAACATCCCAGCATGCAACACTCAATAATGTTATACTCGCCAGGGAGGGCTTTGTATAAAATTGTCAAGGTCGGCCGAAATAGGCTACAAAAGTAAGACTCCGGTCTTTGTAACTTATTAAAACGCACGGTGACCCCTGTTATTTATGTAAGAAAATTAAAGCAGAAAGACAGTTTAGAGTTTGGATACATTTTATTTTAGAGAGAGAACTGATTATCATAGTGAAATGAACAAGATGGTTCTAAACGAAAAGAAGACCAAGGCGATGGTCATAGCGTCGTCAAGAAAAGTGTCCGAGTTCTCCGAGGACATTGCTGTCACCATCAACGGATCTCTAATTCAAACGAGAAATTACTTGGTGTGCATCTGGACCAAATTTTGAGATGGTCCCTTCATGTAGATAACATATGCAGAAAGATTTCCCAAAGACTTGGGATACTTCGGCACATTCGTCACCATATCCCACTTGATGCTCGTCTTGCATTTTATCAGTGCTTAGTTCTCTCTCTGATGGACTATTGCTGCGTAGTGTGGGGCAATACATCCCAGCAAAATTTAGACAGGATTCATCGACTTAATTCAGAAAAGGGCAGCTAGGTTGATTCTGGACACTGACAGTAAAGTGACATCATTGCCATTATTTTTACAGCTGGGATGGCTCCCCATCCATGATAAATTAAGTATTTTCGTTCTGTCATCGTTTATGTAATAGATAAAGAATGAGTGGCCGATCTTTATCCGATTCAGTTACAAACTCGAGCTGAAAGCGAGCTGAAAGCGAGAGTTTGTAAATCGGATAAAGATCGGACACGAATTCTTTATCTTACTTATCAAACGTCTAGATGTAGAGAGTCATGTTTTCAGTTATTTTGGCGATACGACTTATTTTGGCCGAAAAAATCGAAGCCAAAGCAGAGTTAAAGATCACTTATCGGTCGGTGATTTCCTTTGTTTTTGCTTCATGAATTATTTGATAAAAAGCCTTAAATAATTTATCCCCCTCCTATCTTACTAGTTTAGTTTTACCTTTTAATTCTGTTTATAGTTTTAATACCCGTGGCCCTGTAAAAAATAATTTGAAGCTTCCTAAAGTGACTACTAAGGCCTGGATGTACACTTTTTAGGAGTACCCATCGGAACTGCTCCACAAAATATCCGCTCCGCAGGGTGAACTTGAGCTGGCTGGGAATTTCAATATTTGAGAGATCCTTGCTGGGATTTTGTTCTAACCGCTTAACTTGCTATGATTTTTTACCAGATATTGCCGATTCTGACTGGGAAACCTGGTGCGCGCGTGTCCGTATTAGTATTAGTATTCCGTGTATTCTGTATTCTGTCATTTTCCAAGAGAATGCGTCCATAGTATTAAAGTTTGTTTATTATTGCCATTAAAGTAACCAAAATAAAAACGTAATTTCGAAATCGTTACGTTGTTAGGAAAATAAGCTCTGGTTTACTTGCTCTGGAAAAGGGTTTTCAATAATATATATTTGCTGCCGACAAAAATAGGTCCAAATACATTTCCTGGCTGGGAAAAATAATTCCCGAAACAGATCCTTGCTGGTAAATACATTCTTAGAGTTGATAGCTAGCTGGCAGTACGGAGCGGATATATTTTTCCCAGGATAGTTGATAATTAACCGAAAATGTTTTAGTGAATGCCAACTAATCGTTTGGGTCAACGGCAAATCATTTTTGAAAAATGTCTCGTTGGGTACTCCTGACTTTTGCCTTTCTGGCTTCTAATGAATGGAACTCTTTGGACTGTAGTATTAGAAACGCTTCTACACTCTCCTCTTTCCGCAAGAATTACTTAAAGATGGCCTTCTCCAAGCTCAAAGACAAACTGTTATTTTTTCTCCCTCCGTCTATGTAAATATACCTAGTTGTAATGTTTGTGTAGTAATATTCAAGTTTTAGCTTTAGTGTTATTTTAGTTTTACTTAGCTTGTATTATCTATAGTTACATTTAAGCAGATTTAAGTATAGTGTTTTAAATCAGTATTATTATATTATATTAGTATTCTAGGGCCTAGATGAAAATATTAATTCCTTTTGTAATTCTAACTGTTTAAATAAAGTACATTGAATTTTTAACCAAAAATTGGATACCTGTCAAAGTCTATTATGGCACAGACACAATTAATCATTTATTTAAATAAGCCATTAACGTGGCCTTAGGTAATTAAACTGTTACTGTAGTGAGGCACCCCATTTCGAGTCTTCTTACTCATATTTAGATAAATCACGCTTCATTCGTTTTGTTGTTTTAAAAAGTGCTGAGTCAGCATTTTTTACGACATCTAACCTTGATTATCTCTGAAAAATGCACGGTTATCTCAATTATTAATATTTTGGGGGGGAGGGGGGGAGGGGGTGTTGATAGCCTGGTCATAAAAAGAAAAATATATCCTTGTATTAGGGGCCTCAGTCCTACTAATACATTGGTCAATTCCACAAATACCCATCAGCCCCCCTCCTCTACTCCCCGGGACAGTATGGTGGGGCATTGGACACTACCGAAAATAATTATGGGAAAGGGACTAGCCCATTGGTTTCCCTCGTTGTTGACTGTGTACTTGCAGCAAACATTCTAAATGCAAGCGTTTATTGACAAAAGCGAGGGTCGACTTTGTGGCTGGCTTGGCTTATCCAGCAATGCCAGCTACAAACGTTTGCGGTGTATCTAAAGGTATAACGTTCCCTTTACTTTATAAAGTCAAGCCCGACTCTTATTCATTTCACTCTGATTCAAATTGACTTGTAGTCATTCATTTATATGAATTCAAATTCTTTCCATGCAGGAGAAGGTATATAGATATGCCCTGGGGTGGGGCATTTTCCTTACTTCTTTACCTTTGGCTCCACCGTGGGGCATTTGAACACATTGCTTGTCTCCACCGTGGGGAATTTGCAACAAAATTTTAAATCCCGACTAATGCCCAGGGGTTGGCCTGGGGGAGGCATGGGCATTGCTGGAATTGACTGGTACATAAAAAGCTACACTCGTCGACAAAAAAACAGTTCTGGAAATTGTCCACAGCTATTCGTTGTACGCTTATTTAAATTTCCAATAAATTTAAATTCTACATTTTCACATTGAACTACATCCCTGCCATTCACTCCACACCAAGTAGAAGGGCCACTGATCACAGCCCTGATCGTGTGTGATACACCAGGGTCCAGACAAACCGGTTTATCCAGGTTTATAGTAAACCCATAATAGCCATCTGTCTTCTCGCTATCCGTCGTAAACGTTGATGAGGAATGGTAGAGCGTAGATGTAGAGTCTTTCTTCCCTCCTTTGTAAATGGTAAGGTCTACTGTGTATTGTGACCCAGGACATCCGTATAATTTCACACCAGTGAGCTGAACCTGACTACTGACGGTGAACGTGATGCAGTCTGGGCTACCATTGTATCCACAACAACCCCATGCTTCAATAGATCCATTTGGGAACCTTTGACACGAACCAGTCTTTGTAATACCGTCTCTATTCTTTGCATTAAATGTTTTGAGTGATTTTGGTTCTTCTCCGACTGATCCAAAATATGTAACTAATTCAGTGACTTCCTTCGTGTCTAGAATTTCGGCTCGAAGAACCAATTCTGCAAATTGCTTCAGTGACATTAGTGGAAATCTTATCAGATGAATCGCTTTATCGCCGAGAACAGCTCTCTTTGATTTTCCATCTTCACTTAGTTCTTGTTCTTCAATTTTCTTACAAGCCCAGCAATGTACGGCCTGGAATAACTCCACCTCTGTTATGCAGAGAGTGTCCCTCTCTAGAATGTCACAGAGTGTTTCTTGCGTGACAGTTAGAAACGGCTCAGATGTCACGGCTCGTTTAGTTTCACAATCAACAATTTTCCAGCAGATTTCCTTCAGGTTTTCGTCTTCTAGTTTTGCGGCCTGTGGTAGAACAGTGAACACATCCTCTGGTTCCAGCTCTTTCTCAAGATACTCTGTGCATTTCTTAACTAGTGAAGGAACAAAGTACTTCTTAGCGAGGTACAAAACCTCAATAACATGACTTCCGGTCAACTGCACTTCATCGTAGTACATGTAGCGCAACAGTTCTAGTAATCCTTCAGCGGCACAGTCTGGTAGGTCGATAGTACGTCGAGTCTCGGCCAGTTTACCGTAAAACATGGCCTGGAATACAGGACTACTGATAGCCAGTACGTACTTATGGGCAGGAACGGTGACCGTGTCTCCTTTAGAGTCGACAACTGAGAACTGTACATCACTGAACATGCTGTTGTTGTACATGTACTGGTTACGTTCCTTGATAGTGTCGCGTACGGTTTGCCATTTGGTATCCATTCCTTAACTGTGTTGATGTTGAGAATGTATTTGTAAGGAGGTAGGTGTCTTTCTTTCAGTGAAAACAGAAGGCGTCCTTCCTTATTTACACATGAAAGTGAAAGTGCAGGATTCATACCCGAATTGCATGTCGGTATACGAATTGCTTTGGTATGCGCACCCTCCACCCCTTCGGGTGTTTTGTGTTAAGAAGTTGTAGTACGCTAACGTGAATTTAAAAACAACATGGTGTCATAAATCATACCCAGTGAAACTTAAATATTATTTATATCTCAAGAAGATGGCTTATCATTTACTCGAATGTAATTCTTATAAAACCTTAGTTATATGTTGTGGTCAGGAGCCGCGTACCATCGCGACTGTACTTATGGTATATGAGTGGGCCTTTTGCAGGAATGCAAACAGTTGGTTGTACTGGAGGGCAAAACAATTTGACTTCATTTATTTAAAGACACTTTTACGAGATCGGCAGTGTTATTAACAAAACCTGTTTGTAAATGCTATTTTTCACTTCGAATCGTCTGGCGATCTTTCCAAAAAAGCGTTTTTTAAAGATTAAACTAGCCCTACCGGTAGCCTGATTTTCAGACGGTACGATGTCATCCACTCACTTCCTCCCCCTCCGAGTGAGCGGACGACGTCGTACCGTCTGAAAATCAGGCTACCCTACCGGTTGACCGAGTCAAATCCGAGTCCGAACCAAGTCCTAGTCCGAGTCAAATAACTGAGTCACTGGAATACCACTTATTTTTCTTTATTTCTTCCCTCCTTCGTTTGGCTACACTTCAGTTTGGTATTCTTGTCGTGTATGTTCATTTTCGTTTGCAACGAATAGATCGATGACCTCATCCAAAGGAACAATAGATAATGAGAGCGCCGCACTTTGTTCATGAGCCCCAGACAAAATATAATTTATTCACCCCCATTTTATTCATGAGCGCGCCGCACTTTATTCATGAGAGCGCCGCATTTTGTTCATGCGGAAAGACAATAGATAATGAGAGCGCCTTACAAATTGGCATAGCACCTTAAAAATCTTCATTTTATTCATGAGTCCAAGACAATAGATGACGTAATCTATGAGAAAAGACAATAGATAATGTCATCCACTTCATTTAATGAGATTCCACTTCAATTTCCACTTCATTTTATTCATGAGTCCAAGACAATAGAACTGTGACGTCATTGAATTAACAAGAGCGCCTTAAAAAATTGCATAACACCTTAAAAAACCGGCTAATTCGGTGCCTCTCCTACTACTGATAGCTTTCCATCCAGGATCCATGGCAACGTCTTTCCCATGGCGATCACAAGCTCAATTCATTCGTTAACGAAGTAACATATCAGCATGTGACTGTTTCAATTGCGGTTTCCTGCAAAAGGGCCTATTGTCTATTAGATCACTAATCCTATTGTTTAATGGTAGTTGTTCATTGTTCAAATGGTCGATATTCAGTGGTCGACGTTCAATGGTCGACGTTCAATGGTCGACGTTCAATGGTCGACGTTCAATGGTCGACGTTCAATGGTCGACGTTCAATGGTCGATCTTCAATGGTCGACGTTCAATGGTCGACATTCAATGGTCGATATTCAATGGTCGATATTCAATGGTCGATATTCAATGGTCGATGTTCAGTGTTCGATGTTCAATGGTCGATGTTCAGTGATCGATGTTCAATGGGATCAATGTTTTTTTTAAATAGGTGTATATTAAAATGCAAAGGGCAACATACAATCCCCCACAAAGAGCAAAGAAAACCGAGCCATGTGAAAACCAAGCACTGATATTTGTTCGAGGATATTAACTGTTCAGAGAAGCGAACAGCTTCCAAGAGCGAAGCTCGAAAGGAACAGGTAATGTCCAAGGAAAAATGCCAGTTCATATTTCAACCCCACAAATTAGGGTATAGAGGTTTTGCACCACCACGTGATGGCAGCCATGTTGGTGGCCAGAACAATGAGATTTGTTCAATCATGTGAAAAATTAAATCTCAAAGGAATAACATTCTATTGTTCTGGCCACCAACATGGCTGCCATCACGTGGTGGTGCAAAACCTCTATTGTCTTTAAAATCCCTCAAATATTTTCTTTTACAGCTCTACACTCTCAGTATTTATCTTCCCCGCCGACGCAGATAGGTGAGCCACTATAAATAATTAGCATATTGGAAATAGAAACCTCTATAACTCATAAGACGCAACACTCAAATCGAGAAATATTCTACTATTCAACTATTCACCTGATACAGAATCGATATCTAGGGCCGCTGGTTCTCATATAATCGTCCCTATCGGTTGATTCTTTTGTTCTGCATATTAATTTACGCTTCGATTCACACCGAACAAAACGTTCAAGCGATCGGGACTATTATATGGGAACCAGCCTTAATGATAAAAAAATCGACCTCATATACATATACACACTCAAGCCGTTAGGTGAGCTATTGTAAATCCCATACAGTTCGGACGCGAATATCGTATCTTGCGTGTGAAATGAAACTAAATACAATTTAATAATTTTATGAAGTCTTGATGGAAAACGTCAAATTATAGTTCGGCGCTATAGTTTACTTCAACGACATGCGCAATGTACACAAAAACAGGTCCCATAATGGTGACACGGTTGAACAATTCAAGGCTTTCAATTCCACAATTTGTAACATTTAAAGTTGTTACGTTGTATCCTGGAGACAAAGTTTAAAATGTAGGCGACTGGGGGATTTACTGAGCAATTAATTATTTTCGATCGCTGAGTATACTTTTTCCAGCGATTGTAACGGTTTAGCGAGTAGAACTGACCTGCACAAGTTCGAGGTGGTACTGATGACAAGGCTTCAGATGGCTGACAGGAATCCTGTACTCCACCAGCAGCTCTTTACTGGGATGGTCTGCTATAGACAGGAAGATCTCTGTAAAAGGAACAGAGGTGACTGCTTTAAAGGCTATCCGGGACTCAGCGCAAATAAATTGAGCAGATAAAGTGGATGGTCCACCTTGCCAAGTCATATTTTTTGCCGCTACAGGATGACTTTCTGTCACTAGACAAACCTGGGCCAAGCTAGGGTCGGCTAACCAATACTTAATATATCGGCCCATTTTCGTCAGTGGCCAAAATAACTGACTGTTCAGTTGAATGATTTTAAGTGGTTATGAAGCAAAAATGAAACGTTTTAAAAATACCTTCTTGTCTGGCTTCATCATGAGTGAATTCTATCAGGAGCAATTCATCCCACGTGGGTGAGTGGGTGGGTTGGATTGACGCGTGTGTGACTGACTGTGCCTGTAGCTTTCTATCACGGTCCTTCTTGGATTTTCTAATACAGAAGAACATGGAATTTAAACTCTTTTGTACAAATGCAAGAGGGTTCACTCTCTAATCAAGAGTTGTATTTATTTAGTCATCAAGTTAATTAAATTTGGGACTGTACTTTTCTATAACAATGCTTTGAAGTTCAAATTTCGAGTGAAAATTTAACCACCACAACAACAACAACAATTTATTTCACACCAAAATCATACGTTTTACAACAATACACTAACCCGTAAATAGCAAAGCTAATCGAGGTGGGTTAGGTGACCAAAATGATGCGCGCGAGCGTGATTTCCCGGTGAAATTCACAGACCTGTCACTTTAATGCAATAAATGCAGAAACCTCAGGACCATTATTGTTTTGTGCCGTCGTCCTAGTCGTTGCCGTCCTGGATGGTTAAGGTCCCTATCAACTCTTTCATAACCCTTCCCTATACCCACCCAGTAACATACGGCTGTGCTGGTCGCCCATCAGACTTTGCAGGTAGTCCAAGAGCTGCGTGGACCAAAACAGCTACCTCACAGTACCCCTCACGGGCCACGTAACTACCACACAGATGGCGAGGATGAACAGAAGAACACAGGCTACCCAATGGAGGGTCGGGAATCTATAAGAAAAAAAAATCAATAGTCCAGTTTATAATAGCATTCAAGAATTACCGCTGGATGCGATGACTACAGATTCATTTACTCAACGTTAGCCTCATCTTGATGCTAAATATTCATAAATACCACCGGCAAGATTGGTTATTCACAACTCGATGTATTGTTGTAGTTTCAACTTCTGCACCTTCTCGCTGGTATTTGTGAACAGTTTACAACATTGACTAAGTGCGCCTGTAGTCATCGCATCCAGCGGTAACGTTTAATGCGAAACAGGTCTATTTGGAAACATATTCAAAGCATGTACACAAATGTTTTATTCTGTTCTTCATACCCTATCACTATCAATTGACCTTAGGGCAGTTTTCGATTGAGTGTCAAAAATGCAACTGATGGTGTTGGTTTTGCGTTTGCTTTGCTTTTCTATTGGCTGTGGAAAATTATTTGTAACTATCAGACAATCAAGTTATAAACTAAAACCAAACAATTACAATATGTTGGATCATCACGCAATCAATAGGAGCTTTGCATTATTAATTCAGTTGAATACAACTACCAGATCTGAATCCTTTGCGCTGATTATTGTGTATTCTCAGGAGTTAAAAATCTGAATAAGAAAAGGAATTTGAAAAGGATTCTGGAAGTTGTATTCAACTGACGCAAACCGTGAATTGTCGTTCTAGCGAGAGTTCACAAAATTGCGTTTACTTTTCCTTGTGATTGGTTCAAGTAAAACCAATCATGAATTACTTGAGTTCGTGGTCTTTGCGTTGTTACTTGCTCCCTTGAGTGTAGTTACTTTAGTTTGATTTAACGACACTCAACGACACTCAATTGAAAACCGCTCGATTCCGAAATAGGAATACTTGGAATAAAAACTTTTCTTCTGTTCAATTGACCCTTATTCCTATAAGTCCAGAAACACTGAATAGCATCCCAGTATTTGGGGGGGGGGGGGGGGGGGGGGTGGGGCTCGGTCTGGCAGAATAAAGGATACGTACATGTAGGTTATTCCAGAATAATTACGTTTGAACAAAGAGCGCGTTGATGGGGACATCTTTCGGGGCTGTTGTTGACATTAGCAAACAATTCCCAAAGAACATACTAAAAGAAGCGACTACTTTCCACATTTCAGAAGACGGATATGTGCAGGATTTAGAGGTATTCTTATTTAGGAACAGCTGGAATAAGTTTTACAAATGTGCCCCAAGAGATTATTTCTGGAATGTATACCTATCCTGCAACAAAGCCTTCTTCTTTCCCGATAAATAGAGGAGAGAAAAGAAGACTCTACCGAAATCCTGTCAAGTTTATATTGAGGATCCGAGAGTTGCAGCCCCAACTTCTGGGCTAGTCAGTCCGGTTACCGTCGTCACACCGGTTTTTACAGTGCACGCATGTATTGTATTGAGAACCGATGGTCAATCTGAGCCCACCGTCTTGAGGCCACTTGATTCAGCCTGGGCGCGAAATTGTATCCAAGCAACACTCGCGCATGCAGGATTTCGGCAGAGCCTTCTTTCTTCTCATCTCTTTTCTTAGTGAGAAGGAAAAAGGGTCTGCTTGCAGGATGTCGAACGCTTCATGATGCTCAATATTATTAAGGATATAAGGTGGCATTGCATATGTGGACAAGCTTTGACCAATCACTGCTCAACATTTTTATTATGGTTAAAAGTGAGAATTTCTCATAGAAGGTCTTGTAGATAATTGTTATGAATAAATGCATTTTTATTTGTTAGACCTCGAAAACTACAATTTGGAATCCAAAATATATGAAGGAGGGGTCCACGTGGTCTACAATTTTCAATTTTGAAAACCTGGATACATGCACCTCTAGGGTAGCTTGGAGGTTTTCATCTAGTTTGCAGACCGTGAGGAGAGTTGCAAATTGAGCTTGACAGAGGATTTCCGATTGACAGTCATACTGATATAGACGAGTTCAAAGGTGGCGGACGTTTTTAGATTACGAAAGTCTGCAATCTTTTTCTGTAATCTTTCTTTATCTTGAAATCTTACCTGTTGCTGTTTTGTCAAACACACAATTCTTTCTTACCGTTCTTAACCCAGATGAAGTTGCAGGTGTTGCAGGGACACTATCAGGCTGGTACGCCGAACTGGGACCAGGAATGCCCACGTCGTCAGGGGTACTAACCGGTCTCCTCTTGGGCTCTACAAGGTACATGTAAATTTGAAGTAGGGTTTAATTAATGATTCGTGTAAGAAGTACGACACTGAACGGCATTCAGATGGAGCAAGGTGTTAATTTTGTATTGTGAAAATGCTTGATCTTATTGGTTGAAACATGAAATCGCCCTAAAGGTTAAGCAGACGTCGAATTTCCTCCCACTATTCAAAATATTAAAACTACGATTTGCATTGCGGTTCCAAATGTTGTTTATAGAGCAAATCGTATGTTCTGTACTTGATCAATCGTGCCTGTTTTGTAGCTATTGTTTTTGGCTGTTCCTATTGGTTGGAAGAGAATTTGTTCATAAAAATGGAATGAAACTAAGACTTTTTACTACTTTTATTTCAGAATATTCAAAATATCACCCAGTGTTTTCGTAGTCTAAACACAGACACATCCCATGTGAGGGAGGCTCAATGCCGCAGAACACGAACCTTTAAACTACTGTGATTAATATACAAGAGCTAGGTACATCGTCTAGGTATCTGATCTAGAATGCACCATCTTGAGATAAGTCAAACTTATGCTGTAATACCCTTATGAAACTCGTTAATAATTCACGAAGGCCAAACAAAGGCCATGAATGTTTAATGAGTAGTTGTAAATCTTACACAGATTAGTCCTCATTTACATACGCGTCTGCTTCAATTTTCTCGGCCGAAATCATACTGGCAAAATAACGTAATAGCATGACTATACATCTAGGCGATTGATAAGACATAATTACAGAATTCGTGTCCGTGCTTTATCGGATTTACAAACTCTCGGCTACGGCTCGAGTTTGTAAATCCGATCAAATACGAACACTCATTCTGTATCTATGCGTCGAGTTAAATGTTATTTTATTTTACTACTTTACAAAACAATGGGAAAGAACACATGGGAAGTGGTACACCCTTTCTTAAAGGGGCTGTGTCACGGTAAGACTTTACATTCGTTTTTCCGGGCCGGAAAGAGCTATTTACACCGATGTTGATATGACCTAACGAACCTCTCGGCCATGTGGGATGCTTAAAATGAAAGCAAATATGCAAAAATGACTAACAAACAGTGTAGTCTCCAGGGAAAATATTGAAAATCCTTTCAATCAAGCATTGAGGGAGGGAAGTTTAACTGTTTGTATCCAATTAACAGCCACTAAACGAGCGATTACTTGATACATGCGCAGTACCATGACATAGCCCCTTTAACAATGCCCCACAGAGAAGCGTTACATGTGGGCCATCATCACATCCACAGAACCTACATCAGACACTGTGTATGCATGTAATACGTCAACACTAATCTGTTTGGCTGTTGTTGCAGTTCCTGTTTCAGGTCTATACAACCATGTTGTTTTTGTTTGTTTCTTTGGTATATGTGTTTCCTATTTATTGCGTGACTTTATATTCAACATTTATACTAGTTTGATTTATGTTCGTTGTTTGTACTATAAGTTCTCAGTCATTTCTCTGCTACTTTTAGTTTGTCCCTTCATTCCTTGTCTGTTGTTCTTTCTGCGTTGTATCTTCACCAGACAGTAGCCATCCTAACACACAAATCAACCCTATCACAGCACAATAACTATCAAACTTACCTCCCTTTTGCTTTCTGTGTGTTTTGCCTGACTTTCTTTCCTGGCCAATTTTCCTCTGCTGCTGTCTAACAGACCTCTTCCTGGCGTCCTCTGCATTAAATGCCAATCTATGTCGCCTGCCTATCGTTTCATTCAGATAATCTCTTTCTATGTCTATATCAACCTGACTTATTTGATCTCCACCTATAATGCCAGTGATTTTTGGCTCTTTCATTTTGTCATAAACTGCTTCCTTCTCACCGTCTGTCAATCTTCTCAATAACCCTTTCTTTTCCCTTTTTCTTTTCTCCTTATCCTGTCTCCTTCCCTTTACATGCACCTTTTCCTGGTAATCGACGAACGTTCCAGGAGCCATAGACACCCTTGACATCTCACACGATGGTTGTTTTCCTGAGCCCCCAGCAGCAACATTCTTAGTATACTCTGCCACGACAGCTTTTGCAATCTGTTTCTTTGCTGCTCTCGATGCCTGTTTGCCTTTTGCATGTGCCTGAGCATGTGGTGATGATGCACCTTCCATCAACGCATTGCCATGCCGTTCGTACGCAAGCGCGTGATCTGGAGCCACTCGATTGTTCAGATATAAACTGATCGAGGATGACACCCTCGGCAAGTATTCAAAGCTGGGAAGAAAGTTTGCCAAACTGCCTGCATCGTGTTGCCTCGATAAGTACGGACTTATAGAGTTGGAAGATATATCGTTCTCACTATTACAAGAAGCGCTATAAACAATGTCTTCATCTCCCTCACTAAATGGATATCTATCGTGTGATTCCATTCCCAAGCCAGTCGTATCATATTCATAGTCTATACTATCTCCACTACTTGTTGCTTCTGTCTCACTCTCGGTGCTGCCTGTACTAATGGCTTTCTTTCTCATTTGATCCTTCTTTTTCTTTAACCTCTCTGATTTTAATGAGTACTGCTTATGAGAGTTCTTAGCTGTGAATAAAAAATGTGCCTCTTTTGAAAAAACATCTAGGTAATTAAAAACCGAATTAGCAAGATGTTAAACGTGTGCCTCTAAATTAATTATATATCTGACAGTTTATCTGAGAATCAGCAATATTAACCTGTTCCCGAATAGAAACATTTGAATCGGCAAATTACATTTAATTAACTTAATAACTGGAACCAGTGCTTTAACCTGACAAGTATAAGCTAATCCAGGATTAAGGAATTAAATCATTTGTTTGTTGTTATTAAATGTACTTATTAGCTCCGATTACAGTACTAGAAGTACATGTATTAATACCAAGCAAATTAATATGGGTTTCTTGCATAATAAGAAAGTATAATAATAGATAAAATGTCCTTCTTTATATTAGATGATACATTCAATGTATGTGTTATCCATGCAGGGGCGTAGTGAACCGTACAACTGTACGCACAACTGGTGCGTGGCGAGTTTCAAAGGCGCGATAATCTACCAACAGCCTGCCAACAAACTACCAACAAGTTTTGCGCTGACAATATACGGACCAGTTTTGCACCGACAATCCACTGACAACCTGCCAACAAACCTGCCGACATGTTTTGCACAGATAATCTACCTACAACCAACCGGCAACCTACCAACAACCTACCAACATCCTAACCGCAAATCTGGTACGTGATTCTTCACTATTATCCCTTCCTCTTATAGACTAACTCGGGACTCCACACGAGTAAGCAAAGTCAGGTGATGTTTTAAATTCCGAAAATATTTGAGTTAGAGTTATTCGTAAAATGTCTTTTCATAAGCTTCACATGAATATTAGTAATGTATGAGTATCATTTACAGAACACTGTCAATTAAATGCATGGTTTAAGTAAAGTAAAGTGTGAGACGTAGTAAAAAAAAAAATTTAACATTTAAAAACTATGCACGTGCGTATTTAAGGGATATTGGCCTGCAGAGAGGGGATATGGAGTTTATTCACCGAGGGTTCCGCATGAGGGTGCAGCCCGAGGTGAATAAATCCCATACCCCGAGCGGAAGGCCAATATAATGCTTATTTTCACAATGGTGAGGTTTTCTCGTGCTTCGCAATAACAATACCTCTTTCCATAAATCATTAGGATCATTGGTTGCCTACTTTAGTGCATAGTTTTTTGTCTCGATTCTTTCAACCAACGTAGCTTGTAGTGTAGTGGATAGGACAGAGGACTAGATATCATGAGCAAGGGTTCGAGTTCGATTCCGGGTCGAATCAAATTCTGTTTTTTTCTATCTTCTTCTTTCATGTTACTTCGCTGTTGGTAAAAAGTAAGCCAGTAGTTCTAAGTTACTAGTAGATGCGTGAGGGAATAAGTCAAGAGAAATATTCATTAAAATGCAAGGTAATGTGTGTTAAAGCATTGATTAATGTGCAATATGCAAGGGGAGTAGGTGTTAAAGCATTGATAATATGCAAGGGAAATATGTGTTAGAGCTTGATTGCAAGGGGAGTATATAGGACAAAGAAAGTGAGGGGATATGGAATATATTGGTCGTAGTAGAACAAAGGAAACAGAGCCAAAGTAACAATAAATGCAAGGTAGCTACGCCCCTGCCATGGCATGATAAAGGTATAACTAATGTGTTCTCAAAATCACCTTTTACTCATTGGTAAGTACAGCTCTCAAAACGCAAAACAAATCAATAATAAAACCTTGAGTAGATTGATGGTAAAACTGCACATGAGTACTTTAAATGTAATAACTAATATTCAACTGACATACAGTGTACAGGAAACCTACACTGAAAAACCATGATTGCCCTCTAATGTTCCTTATCTAACCTAATGCTGTTCTTATTTCTTGTAAATTGTACACTAGATGTCATTTACTGGCCGATTTGCTGTCCATAAAACTCATTTGAATTTCAGCGCACCGCCATCTTGGATCTTATGACATTCACATGGTTGCCTCTATTGTGTGACGTCATCAGATCTAAGATGGCGGTGCGCTGAAATTCAAATGAGTTTTATGGACAGGAAAATTGGTGTATAAATAACATCTAGGAATTACAGGAGACAAACACAGCAATGGAATTCATAAGGAACATCTGAGAACACACACTGTTTTTCAATGGAGGTTAAATATCTTCACATTTGACATCATCTTTGCTCACTTTGTGCTTGTTGTGGAGAAGGCTCACGGTGTGATGTTGGGTCCTCTGTCTCAGCACCTCTAAGAGTCAAGTTCATCTTCAACACAGCAACACTTACTGTCATCCCCTCCCTCTCAAGCTCATTAGTGACAACAAGTTGCATGGGTAGATGGTAAAGTTCAACCCCATCATGAACCTCAGATAGTGACGGTATCTTGGTCGGAAAGAATGACATCACACGAGGATAAACAGTAAATACAGCCTCTCCACACTTGGTACCTTCTTCAAGTGGGTTCTCATCTGACAGGTGGTAGGCCTCAGCAATGAAAATAACATCATCATTAGCAAAGCCTGTGAAAGAAATGTGTTCAGGTGACCGCTGTATTAAAAACTATACAGACCAGAATATGATGCAGATACATGAATGTACCTGATTGCTTGTATGCTTCTTATGTAGTTGTCAATTCCAAAAGCGATACCCCGCCCCCCAGGCACACCCCACGCATTTGACTCGGGTTGAGCTCCGCATACTGGAGAACTTGACGCTGAATCAAGCACCAAACTGGCAGGCATTTGACAACTGAACCAATAATGGTCAGCAGTCCTCAATAAAAGGCGTAATTTCTTTACGGATCGGTCACGGGTCATTACACATGACCCAATATCGCTAGCTCACTTCATCTTAGCTTATTGTAATCAATTTAAATATATAAATATGCGACTGTAGAAAGTTTGGAATTCAACTAGAGACTTGAGGGAAAGCTGTTGTCGTGGTGCCTTTTCAGAACTAGTTTCAAAAGGTGAGAAAGTAAGCTGTTTGAACGTTAAACATCAAGACCTCCTCCTCCAGGGGATGGGGCATTAAACCGTCAGGAAGTCACCAAAAGTGGGGCATTTGAAATGTGAAAAGCCCACACAGTAGGGAATTTGACAGTAAGTTTAAAAAAAGGCAAATGCCCGGGGGTCTGCCCGTTTTTTTGGGGGGTGGGGGGAGGGGTGGGATGATGGCTTTTGGAATTGACTCATACATTATTCATTATCACATAACTGTAATACAAGTATACGAGTATAAAAGTACAGCAAAACAATTTCTTTGTTATGGTCGGGGAAATTGTTCGCAAAATGAACCAAGCCATAAACTTCTTTCACATCCGTGACGTCATCGCTTTTATGTCGCGCGTAAAACCGGAATTCAATTAAGACCTTGATGAATAGCTGGTTATAGCATTGATGTTGCATACATGTGTAAAATATTATCTGTAGGTATTATCTGTAGTTGTGACATCACATTTCTATTATATGTAGGTAGCGCTCGGTTTTAAGCAATTAGAGAAAGTAGAGAAATTATTTCTTAGCTCTCAGCTATGTTTCCAGTCTTTCTTTTTCCCTAATCTAATAAAAAGCAACTTGTAGCTCGAATAAGAAAAAAAAACCTTGAAATTCAATCGTAAACAAACCGATTTACAGCGTTTCATTTAGCTTCATTTTTGCTAGCTTTCTTTTTGCTAAAAACGTTTACTTACAGAGGTTTTCAATACAATGGCCATCGGGAGTATTTCAACATTGCGGATTCCCGTGGGAATGGAGAGCTTGACCCAGCATTCGGTGGCCGCCAAACGGCAGCGAAAAACACAAAACGTTGGTCGACATTTGAGTTGTCAGTCCACGTATTATTGAAAACCAAAACCGCTGTACATGTAGGTTTCAATAAAGGTTAAACATGGAAAGTTTTCAAAATAAATTTTTTCACAGATTTCAAATCTTATAATACTTTTTTAAAGCCTTAAAAATGAACTTTTCTGGTTTCCCGTCAAATACTTAAAGGCGCTGATGTCATTCACAGCATGACACCGATCTCGCTATTGCGCTTGCCTACATTTTACTTTTCATTCGTAAAGATTTGTACATTCTTACAATGACCCAAAAAGTAAAAATAGATCATTATGCAGACACTCAAACTTAGATTTGATGCCATATTTACAAGATGCTAACTAAAGGTTGAAATTGTGCATGTTTTTAAGTCTAAGCCATTCCAAAGCTTTATTGTAGAGGGCAAGAAAGAACCTTAGCTGGGTATAATTATAACTATTTATGATTTATGATAGTTTTCAAACTAGTGAAGAAACATTGTTCGCGCTTCTTATTGGCGGTTTACAATCTGCATATAATTAACTAGTATAACTAAAAGGTAGCAAGTGCTGCGCTTTTATTGCTTGCAAGGCGCGCATGCGAGAAGCGAGTTATGTGGGCACTCGAATGTCTGTGAGGTGGATGTGAACATGATCCTGGGCGTGTTCAAGAGAAATGCCTTGCAAATGTCCAGATATGCTTTTCAAACGTTTTTGATGGAAGGATTGCAAAGATTTGAAGTAGATTACAAAAGCTTATTCTAGAAACTTGAAACTCAGTTACAGTGAACCGATTTAAAGATGCTGTCAATCTCTTGAAGGGGCTATGTCACAGCGAGTTTTGTTGCAGGCCGGAACAAAGTTATTTTCAGATACTTTCAGCGATATCTATATAAACAAACGACTGCATCACACGTGTGGAATGGATCAAGTCAAAGGAAATACGCAAATATTCTTGGTTTGCATGTGACGTCACAGCAGCCATGTTGGAATAAACAAAGTTTTGGGCGCAGGCCTGATTTTCGTGGAAAAGATTACATAATCTTACAATTTAAGGTCCTGGAAGACCTTTTTAACTGTTTTAGCCAATAAAACACCAATGTAACAAATTTCAGACATGTGCAATACTGTGACATAGCCCAGGCTTTAATCAAAATGGTCTCATTTTCTCCAGTACATTTGGAAAACATTCTCTGCTAATCCGATTGGTCATTTTTGCATTTCGTCATGAGGAAGTTTATCATTTTTGGCTTGACAGTGCCCCTTTAGTTAATGTAGCTTCAAGATGGTTAGGGTTTTGACAGAAACTAGAGTTAGCTATTGCTTGTGTTTAGTTAATGTAGCTTCAAGATGGTTAGGGTTTTGACAGAAACTAGAGTTAGCTATTGCTCGTGTTTAGTTAATGTAGCTTCAAGATGGTTAGGGTTTTGACAGAAACTAGAGTTAGCTATTGCTCGTGTTTAGTTAATGTAGCTTCAAGATGGTGAGGGTTTTGACAGAAACTAGAGTTAGCTATTGCTCGTGTTTAGTTAATGTAGCTTCAAGATGGTGAGGGTTTTGACAGAAACTAGAGTTAGCTATTGCTCGTGTTTAGTTAATGTAGCTTCAAGATGGTGAGGGTTTTGACAGAAACTAGAGTTAGCTATTGCTCGTGTTTAGTTTCCGCACCACAGGCAACCCAATATATTGTTTAAATCCAAGTACTCCATGTCCCCAAATGTTTCAATAGCCTTAAACCAACTAGAACCTATGGTCACTAATTTAGGGTTAGATTAGACAAGTAAACCTGGTTAACTGGTAAATTATCATTCTCCACATTTAGTAACTTCTTGGAGATGTTTAAAAAATTGCGTTTTTCAGAAAGGATGACAATTTATCTAATCTTTATTTGATATCATCCTACAACATACAGATTGACAAGAAATAAAAAAATAACATTTCTTAACTGAAGAAATTGAAGATGTACCAGTCAATGAACTTAATTATTACATTTGAAAGGGTGAATTAAAAATGAACACATGCATAAACTGTAACTTCCATGTCTTAATAATGACATCACAGGAAGCCCAAGCGCTGTTTATGTAAATTTAATTTATAAGGGTTTGCATGGGCATTTTAAAATCTAGCTTTTCGATAAATATACTGTAATAAAAATGAATAAAACTTACCTGGTGTCTATAAGCTGTGTCTTGGCTGTGTCTGTATGTAATTTTCTTCTTTAGTATATGTATAGAGTAAGGGATTTAAAATTTGCCCAAATTCGCTAAAACGACGTACAGACACTGAGCTTATAGACACCAGATAAGTTTTGTTCATTTTTATTATACAGTAACAGTGAGTTGAGTTTGTTGGAATCTCGCCCTTGCTCCGAGCATTTTTCTCCGGGTTCTCCGGTTTTCCTCCCTCCACAAAAACCCACACGCTAAATTCCAATTCGAACTGTGATTTAGCCGGGTCCTGGCTTTGATCAGCCTCTAGCTGTTTTTCAGGTCCCGTTAGAAATTCATTATATTTATCGAAAAGCTAGATTTTAAAATCCCCATACAAACAAACCCTTATAAAATTAAATTTACATAAACAGAGCTTGGGCTTCCTGTGATGGCATTGTTATTATTAAAGGTACAATGTATTTATAGAAGCAAATAAATTTAAACTTCCATTCAAACAACAAAACATGTATAAACTGTTTGAATATTACTTCTATGATTATCTGCAACCACTGTCAATTAAGACCCTTCCACAGTTTTTTTTAACTTTTGATATATATACGTATAACAGCAAAACCATCGATACTGCTGAAAAGAGCACCTCGAAGTTAGTCAAAATCCCAAATTTGAGAGTTATATCTTGAATAGGAGCAAAGATATATGCCCGCAAACTCGGAAAATTTCGGAAATTTTTACAGACATTTGTATGGTAATTGAATGATGAACTATTGAACATTTGATGAACTTGGGATGTGCCAAAATTAACATAACTTAGTATTTCCAGTTATACAATGTATAATGCTTCTAGCTAGATATAGTTGAACAGAAATCAACTTATGATCTTACAAGAAACTAAATGTACTTGGCCAACATATTTCCTTGGCCTATTGAGTGATGAAAGATGAAGTTGAACAGAGAAATTAACTTATGATTTTACATGAAACTAAACGTATTTGGCCTGTCCTTGGCCTGTCAGCTTCCTTGCCAACAGACATGCCAACGTTGCCTTACCAACTCCTATATTTCCTTCTAAAATTACGACTTTAGGGGATATAGACGGCTTAGCAGGACTAGTGACATGGTTATTACTGTTGCCATTGATAGTAGAGCAATTAAACTCAGACTAGGCATCTTTGTCGCCTATGTAAGACCAATCATTTTACATCTAATTTTAGCTCGTCATACTTTCAACACTGTTAATGTAGAATAGAAGAATCGTTTTCGAATCAATCTTTAGTTAAGATTATTGCTAGAATCCCAGGAATCTCACACATAAAGTTTACGTAAAGTTTCTGTACAAAGCTTTCGAACTGCTCCCAGTCCTACTTCCATTCCAAACACGACCTTGGTGAATCAAGTTCGCTGATTTTATAGCGATCCACAAGACCCATCAGCATCAGTTAACTCTGGAATTATGCATAATTTCAGAAATAGTGACTGAAATGAAAGCGAAAGTTTGACAACAAATGTGCACTCCCCATTCGGCCAAATCAAATTTCCCATGATCATGAATGGAAGGATTTCTTTACAATTTCGATCCTATTACGAGATAATAAATAATTATTTCCAAAACCCAAGGGATGTCCACTGACCACTGGGGTAATGCAAGTAGAATAAATACTGAAAATCATTAGTTATGTCACTTAATTACCAGAATGCCCAGGCCAGAAAGTCTTCAACCAGAAACTTTTGGAAGAGATATAGATATCTTCGAGCTTATCACCGCCCGCAAAGTATTGTGGTCAGATTACGCACCCAACAACCTGACAACAAATTACTCTCCCCTCCCCAGTGAAAATTATAATTGTACCTGTCCAGTACATTTCCTGAAGAAGAAAGCTAATTATCAAAATGATGAAGAATACAAAAGCCCAAAACATATATTTATACATGTTATTAATCATCTATCAACGCCATTACGCAGAGCCCACTTATTGAAACATTGGTTGCAAAAATATTACCCAGTGGGGAGGGGAAAAAACCTCTTTGCACAAGGCATGGTGATCGAAAATGAATCAAGATTTTTCCTCCCATACAGAATATTAACTGCTGCTTCACTTGCTACGCAGCAAATATGCACAGCTTTTTCAGTGGGTAAATCTCAGTATCTTGTATGAAATAATAAGGGTTCATACATGTACATGTGAATCTACATGTAATGTGTCATGTCAATATGCTAATATCAAACTTGTTCCCATGCTCTTGGCTGTGCTAACACCTTGAATGAGTGAGTGGTACAGATCCACACATCCCAATAACTCGTTTCTTTGCATTATTGGGTTAAAAATGAAATTCAAATCACTCAAAATTCTCCGAATGGATTTATATCATCCTGGAATCATAGACTTGGTTTGCTGTCAACACTGATGTCATGATTTCAAAAGTGATTGGTTAATATATTATATTACCCTACCTAGTCCAACCATGGCCTGTGTGTGTGACAGCATTGTTTACTGATTTATTAACACTCCTGACACCACTGTTAAGAACAAGCTTGATTACTAACTTGTATAACAACTAAAAAATCATATAATTATTTCATGGAAATAATATATTTTACAAGTACATGTAGCTTACATGAATAAAAAGTTGGGGATTAATGTCAGATGCAGATAACATAATATATACATGTACATGTATGTATATAATTATACAGCATTGAAACCCATTCAAAAACGGCACCAATTTAAATATGAATAAATTAAATAAGCCTCATTCTAATGTTGCCACATAAATAAATGTACAAAATTACTGTCTTACCAGAAGGTAGAAAGAATGTCACCATTGAATCTGCAAACTGTAACGGCACATCCAGGTCACTTTGTAAGCAAGGTTCAGTAGTGTGTTCCCATTCCCTCAGTGTCGTAGTAGACTTATTGATGTAGAGCTTCACTTCCCTCCGTTTCTCCTCACAACCCTTGACTATGAATTTCAAGAAATGCCGTCCAACAGCAGTAAAGTGAGCTTGCTGCAGCTCAATGTCAAGGTACAAGGGTGGGCTGTCATTAGTCATTGTTGACCTTTTATTGCATATTAAAAATGAATACCTGTCAACAAAACAAAAGCAAACATGTACAGTCATTCACTGGTATAATCAACTAAAAGTCCATTAAAGCCTGATTTACATTCATGAGAAACATTTTGGGCATGGTATATGTACATTGTACCCCAAAATGTTGGAATTTGTGCCAATTGTATTGGCATTAATATTGCACCCCTTATATTTGTAGTGTAAAATGGAATTGTTCAGAGTATGCATGTCTGAAAATTTAGGGGTGCTGAAACCGTGAAAAGGCAGTCTCTGTCAGCCTGTTTGGAGTACCGTGCCCAAAACACTTGTTGTGTAAACCAGGCTTAAGGTAATGCTACTAACAGTATAACTGCCTTGCGAAGATTAGTAGCAGCTGATGTGTTGTGCATTAGCCCTTTATCAGAGCAAGGAGGGTTGTCCAATACTCTGACAAATTTATGCATAGCATTGTATTATATCGACATAACAATAGCTTAACAATACAATACGATTAGTAGAACGAAGCAATACAATAAAATACAAAACAATGCTATGCATAAATTTGTCAGAGTATTGGACAAGTAATGACAGCAAGGGCTATTTGCTCAAAAAAAGTTAGTTTTCAAACAAAGAAAAAAACATTATGTAAGGACTCTTAAATGGCTTTTATACATGTACTTTTTGTCTCTACTGTTAAATATAATTATTAAAATAGCATATTTTATCTTGCTGTTAAATATATAATTATTTATTATAATTATGGCAAGCCACTTTCAACGTCAAATCGAGTGTTTTGATTGGCTGGTGCTTGGTCGGGATTTTGCCGTACGGACCGTTACCATGATAACGGTCACAACTCACATATTTTGGTCTTAGCTCAGGAAATTGAAAACTGAAATCAAGCCGGGTAAAATGAGATAACTACATTGTAGGCACTTAATGATGCAGTTTATTAGAGCACATTAACATCGTAATAATAGTTTTTAAAAGAGAGTAAGCTGGTCCATCAAAAATGTGACCTGTAAATATAACTAGAAAGCTTATACCTCCAAAACGAACTTGACCAGTATTTTGTTATCAAAAAATATCATTGATGTATGCAAAGTCAACCGAAAAAGGACAGGAAAGAACTTAGTTGAAATACAATGCCATCCAAAGGTCTACGCTACAGAGACAATTAATATTTTATAGATGTACATGTACATGCATGTACTGTCTGGTTCTACAAAGTTTCAGAAATCACCATCTAGCAGTCAGTTCAATATACGGAAGTTCCAAACAGCGACATCGCATCCACTCCACTCGGTAGAAACAAAATTAGAACATGGCTTTGAATGTATCATGTAATACAGGAATCAAACAACCCAGCAGCGAAATAACTCAACAATCCGACTTAGTAAAGATAAACCTGCTAATGCTGATCCTGAAAGCTTTGTGGCTCTGTTGAGTGTTCACACGAGAATCGCGTGGGAACCTCGATCCGTGCAGTCCAGTGGAAGTAGTAAAAATACGAGACAACTCTGCCAGCGACTATCACCAGAGCCAGAAGTCATATAATTATGTAGTCCATATATTCAACAAGCAACAATTCTACTCCTCTGCAGCCAGCTTTCTTTCTACAATTATCGGTTTTAATAAATTTGTCTTGAATGTCAGTCAGCATCGGTCCAGTTTACAAATTACAATCCCTCACTATAAACCAGGAAAGTTCTGATTCCACAGCCAACCAATTTTGCCGATCAGGAGCAAATATCAGGGATCGTCAGTTCCAGATTTTCCATGTCCCAGTCAAAGTTGTCCATGATACATGTACGTACAAACAAACAGCATTGAACTGTCATCACCGAAAGTGATCCGACTAAGATCTTGATTGTTTTTCTCCAACCACATGGCACTTGAGTGAATGGTTTGCTTTCGAGTTGATTTAATGGAAAATATGTTCTTTTCTACGAATTCCACCTTTCATGCACTTTGGATTAGCGAAGTTTACTAATTATGAATTGACTCACATCTGACATTGTATTTCCATTCATCTTTTGTATTGATTTACGAAGAGCTGTCAAATAGATCCCGGAATATATTCTGAACGGCCCCACTACTTTGGTACATGTATGTACATGTAAAAATGTATGCACATTATATTAGCTAGTTCATGTTGTGTTACGGGGCGCGAGTCATGCAAGTCACTTATTTTATTGTTCTTTCAGTTTATCACAAAGTGCCATATAATAAACTACTTATTAACCTTGCCCACTCTGTCTTTAAGGGAAAATATCAGACCTCAGTCTTTTATGTCGGACCTCGCTATTGCTCGGTCCATACTGTCAAGACCTCGGTCTGATATTTTCCCATAAAGACGGCTTGCTCTCGGTTAATAAGAAGTTAATATTTCTTTCAATACATTTCAGGCAGTCATGCAGTGCAAACATGTAATATTGATACTTTTTTTCAAATACATTTTACTTGAGGGCCAATATATGCTGAAAAGGAATATTCCTAAATACTCCTCGAGTCCCTGACTCACAACACAAAACAGCACTTTGCGGTGGCAGGTCCTGGCCCACAATTGTATTATCATTATCATTGATAACCATGACATACATCTGTAATTTATAGCTTGCTTACAATTCTGAATATGACTCGATAGTTGACAAACTTAATCTAAACACTTGAAAATTGAACTAGCTCTTGTAAACTGTTGTAACTGAGACTGACAGTCCTATCTTGTTGAAAACCAGAACCACACTGGATCGGACTCTGTCACTTGACAGTTATAAACAATATGCATAAACTTATTATCATAACAAGGGCTCCAGGCCCTCTCGTCCATTTAGGAAACTATTTCTCTTTACACTACCTATTCATTGCATTCATAGTCCATTACAAGAGAAATATATTTTGAAAAACAACTTTGATAATCAACATTACTTTGGTATATGTTCCTCCACATTAGTTACAATGTATTATTCTTTAATTGTGTGCTTTTCATTTTAAAGATATGGGGAGCATGTCTCCCCATTCAAAGGATTAGGGAAGATAAAAAAACAAAATTGTGAGCCCTGGTACAATGTATGTAACTATGTGTCCTGGTGTAATGTATTACTGGTACGCGTACGTGGAAATAAATGCTTGAACCTCCTGAACAAGTGACCATAAGAAATAACACAGTCACTTAAATAATAAAATATATTACATTGCAGCTACATATTATATTTTTATACGGTATAATTATTTATTTGATTCTTCGTCCCCAGAATTAATTTTTTCAAAGAAGGAATTATTGTTCTCGAGAAAAGATTTACAGGAAAATACAAAGAATTGGATTTAGTGGTGTAGATCGAGCTAAATGTAACATTTTAGTTTATATTTTTGCATCTAGTTTGACTGTGACATTTTAGGAAAACCTTTCTGAGTGTATGTTTTAGGGGTCACGCAGTAAGGATTCAGTAACATTGCACTTATCAATATTGAAACCCCAACCCCCTTCCCCCCAGAACTAGGTGGGGATTTGATTTGAAAAAGTCCCCAATGTAAGAAAAAACCCACCCCCCTTGGGGCACTTTATGCAATCAAATGGGACCAAATCCCCACTTCTAACTTCTACAACACTTTTCTTTCTTGCCTGATGTATTTTCATAGCACTAAAGGGAATATGCTATTTGCGGCTTGATCATTGAAAGTTCTCATATTTAATGAAGCACAACACAAAATACTGGTGTGGATGTACTTATAGCCTACACAGAACAGGTCTAATTTTGCAGGCTAGTGTGGATGGGTATTTGAAAGACTGTTCAACTAGTTGCTTGCAGGTCAGGACATAACTCATTTCCCCTAAGGCTGCTCTCCCATGCTGAAAGTGTCCAAAACCATTCTATTTTGCATCCTGGATTGTCACATGCAATCACTGCACTTATTTTATCTGGTCTCCAGCACAAACAGTACAGCTGGAATTTTTAAGAAAGCCACACTGGAACTTTCATCCCAGCCCGTAATTCCCACTACCCGGGGTTTTAAATTAGCTTCACTTAATATAAGAGATTTAACGAAGCATATCGATGAATTGCGAGTTTTGCTTGCTGATAACCCGATTGATGTTCTAGCTTTAAATGAGACATGGCTTGATCAATCTGTTAGTGATAATGATATATACATTTCTGGCTACAAAATCATTCGTAGGGACAGGGGTTTTCGCGGTGCTGATGGGAAAACGTACGGAGGTGTTTGTTTTTATGTACGATCAAATGTAAATTTCTCGGCTCGCTTAGACTTGTCCATCGATGAGCTGGAAAATTTGTGCATTGAAATTCACAAGCCTAATTCCAATCCATTTCTCATCACAACATGGTACAGACCGCCAGATTCAAAAGTCGACAAAATGAATTTTTTTGAAACTTTCATCGGTAGACTTGATGCTGAAAATGTTGAGTATCATTTGCTGGGTGACCTAAATTGCAATGTCGGGGCCAGTGTGTTTGATCACAACACAGGGCTGCTTACTGGTATTGCCGAGCTTTATGGTTTAGAACAATTGATAAGTGAACCTACTCGCATTACGGAGTCATCATCTACCACAATCGACCTTATCTTTACCAATGCATTAGATAAAATTGTTTGCTCTGGTGTCTCTCATGTCGGCATCAGTGATCATAGCTTAATATATTCATTTCGTAAACTTTCAATTGGCTTATTTTCCCGGGGTCATTCTACAACTACATATAGAAGTTTCAAAAACTTTGACCCTGACAGTTTCCGAAATGATATAAATTCACAAGATTGGGAGGGTATAACAGAATCTAATAACCCAAATCGCATGTGGCATGCCTGGAAAGCCACCTTCATGAAAGTGGTAGATAGGCATGCACCCATGCGTACAAGACGTGTCAGAAATTCAAACTCGCCTTGGATTACGCCCGAGCTTAAGCAACTCATGCGCGATAGGGATATTCTCAAGATTAAAGCGATACAATCTAAAGACCCATATGACTGGTCCGCTTTTAAAAAAAGCCCGCAATTTTGTGAATGGGGAAATAAAACGTACAAAGGAGGTTCATTACAAGACAGCTTTCCACGAAAATGAGAATAATATCAAAAAAACTTGGGGTATTATTAATGAGCTGACTTCAAGAAAGCAAAACAACTCTCATATAAAGGAGATCGTGTGTAATGGATCTCCTGTGACAGACTCTAATCAATTATGTGAAACGTTTAACAATCACTTTGCCGACATAGGGCCTAAGCTAGCTGAGAGAATACCTCGCTCTGGAAATATTTCACACCTAGACTATCTTGCACCTCGAAATAGCAATGATTGTCTTGATGGTGGTAATTTTCAAATCAAACAGACAAAATCCTGCAGTTGTTTTCTCTCTTTTATCTAAACTTTGCAAATCTAAAGCGACGGGTTTGGATAAAATCTCTGCTAGACTTTTCCGTATATGTCCCGACTTGATAGCGGAATCCCTTTGTACTATTTTCAACTGCTCAATTACTACAGGTATATTTCCAGATGAATGGAAATGTGCTAAGGTAATTCCATTGTTCAAACAGGGACAGCGTAGAGATTTGGACAATTATCGTCCCATATCAATAATTCCAGTAATAGCAAAAGTTTTCGAGAGGATTGTTTATAATCAAGTTCATGATTTTCTAATCGAAAACAAATTGCTATCTGACAGTCAATCGGGTTTTCGGAGTCTTCACTCTACGGTGACTGCCCTTCTTGAGGCCACCAACAACTGGGCCTACAATATCGATCGTGGCAATGTGAATGCCGTCGTATTTCTAGATCTCAAAAAAGCATTCGATACAGTAGACCATGGAATTTTGCTATCAAAGCTTAATGCATACGGGTTTGGGGGGAAAGCAAGTAATTGGTTTAAGTCATACCTTTATGAGCGCAATCAAAAGTGTTTTGTGAATGGGCAACTTTCTAGTACCCGTTCTCTGCGCTGTGGAATTCCACAAGGGACAATTTTAGGTCCTTTGCTTTTCCTCATCTACATAAATGACTTACCAAATTGTCTTGCACACTCCCAGCCCCGTATGTATGCGGATGATACTCATTTAACATTTGCAAGTAATAATGTAGATGACATTAATTATTATGTCAATCAAGACCTTGCAAGCGTTAATCATTGGCTTGTCGCTAACAAGCTTACCTTAAAGTGCCCCTACGATCAAATTTTGACATATCAAAGTTTTTGCATATTCATAAAGTAGAGTTCATATATTAATACCAGTTCAAATTGTTTTTCGATACAACGACAGGAAGTCTTATTTTTTTAGCTCCGAATATTGAATCGACACGTCCGCCATTACTGGAAGCCGTGCCCTTTGTTCAGCTTTAAACAAAGGTTTATTCACCGGAAATGATGTCATACACTTAACGCTCGCCTGCAGAACACAACGCCTGGAGGCATATTTCTACTAAAAACGTCTTCACGTACATAAGAAGAAAGTTATATTTATCTTTGCGAGGTTGGCTACTTTTTTATGCACGCTATTTCGCGCCACGAGGTTGTCGTGTTAAGTGTATGACATCACTTCCGGTGAATAAACCTTTGTTTAAAGCTGAACAAAGGGCACGGCTTCCAGCAATGGCGGACAGGATTTTACCGGTAAACTCTCCTAAAATTTGTGGTTTAAGATGCCCATTTGGGAATATTTTTTACTATTTCGGATATTTCTAATACTGATTGACCTATAGACACTGAAAAAGTGGCAAATCGAAATGGTAAATTTTCGTCGTAGTGGCACTTTAAACCAATCAAAAACAGAGTTTATGGTTATCGGGTCACGACAAAGATTATCCACGTTTCAGTCAACTCCAATCCTGGCAATCGATGGCGTCCCTATAAAGCAGGTGCCTCATACAAAATCACTTGGTGTGCATATTGACCAAAATCTATCATGGAATGTGCACATCAAGGGGTTGACTAAAAAGATTGCTTCTGGAATTGGAGCCCTGAAACGTGTAAGAAATTGTGTTCCTGATAAAACCATGCATTCAATCTACAATTCCCTTGTTCAACCACATTTCAATTATTGTTGCATTGTCTGGGATAGTTGTAGCATAACTTGTGCTACTAAGCTTCAAAAGTTGCAAAATCGAGCTGCAAGGGTCTTATCGTTCTCCAACTATGACGCTGATGCCGATATTCTGATTGAGAGGTTTGGTTGGAAAAAACTCGCTTCGCAACGAAAATTTCAAACCGCAGTCATGGTCTACAAATCAATGAATGGTCTTGCCCCAGACTATATGCGGTCCATGTTTACATATCGTAATGTTACCTCTTATTCTTTGAGAGACACCGAGGGCAAACTGGCTATTCCTATGCCCCGCACAAATTATCTTAAGAATAGCTTTGGTTATAAGGGTGCGGTGCTGTGGGATAGCCTCCCAGTCGGGTTGCGGCAAGCAAATAATCTTAGCAGTTTTCGAGCGGGCTGTTTTGAACAAGTCTAACTGTTATTCTAAAGTCTTATTTTTATTCTTAATTTTTTATAATATATTATATGTAATGCACGGCTCTCATGGAAAGCAGGTACTAAACTTAGCATTATTTAAAATTAGATTATTATTATTATAGTAGTTATGATTAGATGTTATTATTTATTTTTATTTACATTATCATTACTTATTTATTTATTTATTTTTAAATCCTGATGAGATATTCCGTGGGTAAATAAAGTTATACTAGTTGTTGAATAAAAAATACTATTTCTCCATGGTATATTGCTCTTTTGTATTTGTATACAAATGGAAAAACGACTAAAACCTTACCTAATGATTGCACACCACAGATGAACTGGGCTCCAGTCCAATCCCCACCCCTCCCACAAACATTGAAAGTACAGGTACTTGAAGTCAATCAAGTAAAATAATTGACACTGGGGCCACAAAAAACTGGTCAATCATCATCATCAAATCCCCCACATATCCCCACCTAAGTCTGCTAGATCATTTTAAATTAAGTTACGTACATGCAATTTCTCCATTATTTTGCTGTCATTTAAGCTTAAAGTTTATTTATTTATTTAAGCTTAAATTTCATGTTAATATATTGCACATGTACGTGCTAAATATATCCGTATACCCTAATGAAATTAAAAAGTTAAAAGTGGACTTCATTAGCTTGCTCCAAGGTAACTTATAAATTTTAAAACGACAATACTAAGTTTATCAGCATCGCAAACGTAGTCACACTCTTAGCTTTTAAAAGTAATATATAATTATAAAAAAACACATCACCATGACCACTACAGTCTACACAGCGGAACAAATAACAACCAAAAACCTAATGTGTGACCTACCTTTATATTTCAACTTCTATTTCCTCCCAATGTCACGTTTTTTACAGAATACAATAACATTGTCACACGCGAACTGAGACGAGTGAGTTTCCTTATCCTTGAACTCCTCTCTCGCCGCCATGTTTGTTTTGTTTAGATCACCGCTGACCACTGGTCAAGACCTCGGCCGCGGGCAGTATTTTACTTTTCGTGGGGTAAAATATAGGGGTTTCTTTGTTTTGTTTTTCAGGGAAATACATCTCATAACATTGACGACATACCTCAGTTTCTTTGGTCTTTTCCCCTTGCATTGCAATTGATATGCCCCTCGACTTATTCCCTCACGCGCTTCTCCTTGCACTTACATATCGGGCATAGCGGGACATTGCGGGGATGTTCACTTCAAATTCACCATTTTTCATTCCCCCGAAAGGCAGGGTCAACACTCATCAGCGGGGGATTCACTTTCTCGCCGTATGGTAATTTCACTAATCATAACTCAACAAAATTTCTCGATTCTGATTGGCTGAGAGCAGTGCAATTTATCCCAAATTGCACTGTTTGGTTGAAATTGCACTCCAAATCAGGAATTTGACAATCTATAAAACGAAAACAAAAGCTCCAGAATGAAATCGAAGTACACAAAGTTGTTCACAGTCATGTTTTGGTAAAGGTTCTTACCGATGATTTTCTGAAAATTTCCGAAGTGTTTCCGAACATTTCCGAATGCTTAAAACTGACTATGCCGCGCTGTGGTCACGGCAAAAACACGTCTAACCATGTAAATTTATTTCACAGTACTAAACATTAACATTTCAGATGCTGTAGCATTACTTCAGAAATGGTGCTTTAATTGTTCCAATATTTCCGAAGATCGTCCGAAGATTCAAGTAAATTTGTAGAGTCGTGCAATTCGAGAGATGAATTCGAACTTGCAATTTTGATACTCTTTGAAAAGTCAGTCGTTCAAATTTATCCCGAATTGCACTCGAAACCATATGATTTCCTATACATACTTCGTATCAGTTATGTCAGAGTACGTCTATTTCGCCGCGCGTGTGCTGCACGTAGAAGTACATCGTAATTACACTCAAATAAAAGTTTCACGCCGTGACTTTGTAACAACTGAAGTGGAATTACTTTCCAGGGAGGTAATTGTAAGAGCTTTTTCTAACAAGACGAAGCCGTCAACCATTCTTAAACCTCCCTGTAGTTTCTCTCTTATTAATGTTGATCGTTTTATCTTAGGTGGCTTTTTACTCCATACAAAACTAAAAATAAGCGGTTTATTTACTTCTTCAACAAAATATTTGGGGGTAGCTAAAACGCTGGAAATAAAAATAATTTTAGCAAGAGCAAGTGATTTAACAACTGTAACTTTTCCCATAGGACGACCAAATATCGAGGATTTTCTTTAACGTAATTAATTTTTCATTAAAATTCTTATTGTTGGCTCCTTGATTGTTATACGAAAAAGAAATCCTAATGCATATGTAGGTTCATCGGGTACAGGGGCGCAGTTAGGGGGGGGGGGGGGGGCGAGCCCCCCCCCCCCCCCCCCCTTCGTTGGCAGGGATACATGCCCCTGCACCCCCTAGCTAATCGTGCCTATACGGCCCGAGATTCGGCTTTTGCCGTGGCCCCCTGTTTCTGCATTTCCTGGATCCGCCCCTGTGGTATAATGAAGTTTAAAATGTTTTCCTTTTAATTTCTGAGTGAACCAAGCCACATTACTTCCGTCTTTGCGTTGTTTATTTTTAGTCCAGAACAGTTTTTAAATCGATTAAGAAGATCGATAAGGTTTTGGACGGAATTTTTATCTTGCAGAAAAACTGTGGTGTCATCGGCGTATTGTGATATTTTTATTTAACTCAGGGCATCACCTTCCTTTGATTCTTTTGAATTTCTGATGACATTTCCTAATATTTCGATTGCGATAATAAACAGCATTCCAGACAATGGGCAACCTTGTCTTACGCCTCTTTCTAAATGAAAAAGCTCAGTCGAGTAATGTCTCTATCAATTCCAAGCCCGCCCTTGCTCCCCGGGCATTTGTGGGGATTTTGTCATTTTGGAATCAGAACGTTGCAAATGCCCCACCGTGGGGCCAGCTAAGCTATGCAAATGCCCCACCCCGGGGCAAGTATAGCGAACGTGCCAAATGTCTTCGCCGTTTCAAAGCCACATTTCACCGCTTTTCTTTATTAAAGTAATACAGTACTCACCTTCAAACACTTTCGTAAGTGCCCCCAAATCCCACATTCCCTAGCCAATTCCCAACAAATCGCACACTTCACCCCGAAACTGGGAAATTCCTAGCGTCATGTTCACGGATGACTTTTCCGCCGCCATGTCGATCAGTTGAGCAAATCAAACACAGGGGAGGTGTGGGATAATTTTTGGACAAATGCCCAGAGCCCGGGCTGACGCAAATGCCCCACCCCATGGACAGATAGGTTGTCAAATGCCCCATCTTACCGAGGGGCGGGGGGGATGGGCGGGCTTGGAATTGATAGAGATATAACCATCATATTGAGTATACAACTGGATATATCTGTGTAGAACAATTTCACCCACTCTCTTAATATAGGCCTAAAATTGAAAATTTCAAGAGCTTTCTGGATGAAAATGTTCAAAATCTAAGAACAAAGCGACACACGGAATGTTGCTTTGCGAATACTCCAACATGTCTGCAATAAGTCTTATATTTTCGCCAATGTATATTCCTTTAATGTAACCGGTTGGACATGGGTGGATGATGGCCGGTATAACGTTTTCAATTCTCGAGGTAATTAATTTGGTAGTGATATTTAGTCTACGTTTAACAACCGGACACACTATGAACGCTATCACGTCACGTGAACGCTTAATTGTCCAATGAGAGTACTATAACCGCCTTCATGAACACGCGCGTGTATTGGGCCGCAAACGACCTCTGCCGGACGGCATCTCCCTGTAGTTCATGGCTCTTGCTTCAGATCATCATCCTATCCATTTCCGGACCAATCAACAAGACAATTGATTTCACACCGATTCGAAAACGCAATTCAAAAACTCGTGAATAATTAGACATTTTATCCAATCAAATGAAGCAAATCAGTCACGTGCATGCTCCTTTATACCTGATAAAATCTCATCATTCCGCGCCCGCGGAGGGAATTCTGTCCCAGGGGTTAACGGGGTTATTGATTGAGAAAATGGATAAGTACCTTCCAACTCTTGGAATTTCTATTGATGTTTCAGCTTTCTCATTGAATTGCTAATTAGGATGAACGTTTTACATAAAGAATGCTAATGAACATGAAATTTTATATAAAGTTTCATCCCGATTCGAAAACGCAAATAACAGGGTAACACAAATGAATATCTGTGTGCAGCAGCCAAAGTAGCGCAAGGCTTTCGAGTTGGCTGCTGTAAAGTTAGGAAAGTAAAAATAGGCAGAGCTCAGTTACAAATTACAATGACATACATGGTGCCTATGAACAATATATATTTTAGATATCAATTCTAAATCAAGTGAATAGTAAATGGCAAAATATGTTGCTTTGAATGCTGTTCTAACATCATTTTATTTCAACCATGGGTATAAAACTGATAATTTGAAAAATTTGTTAAAATTGTAACAACATTTTTTGTATAATAATTAATGCCTCCCTTGACGTCATGTAATTAGCGTTTAGGAAATTAAAACACCTATAAGTCACTGGCACAGCATTCAAACCAGTATATATTGTACAATTCTACTATTCACTTGATGTAGAATTGATATCTAAAATAAAAATATATTGTTCATAAGCACTTAATTAGCATGCGTAGCATGTCATATTTATATATCGAGTATATAGTTACTTCAGTGCTCAGTCTATTACGGCCTGCAGAAAAGCACGAATATTGCTGCAAATACCGCCGACGAGTAATTTTGGAAAGTTTGAAGCATTCACGGAACCTCACCCAAAGCAATATGCAAAACTGAAAGAAAAGATATCTGTTCAGTGAAAATGGCAAACTTTGAAGATGAAAAAATTGCCAGAATTCACTTGGCCGCGTAGTTTGATAAAAATACTGATAACTTGACTTTTGTCGGGTCATATTGTGTTTTTTTTTCAGCCTTTGTAGTACTCGCTTTCGGCTGCTAGCAGGGCTCTCTCTCTATCTTGGTAAAATGGAAACGATAGGAGAGAGGTCTCTCCTATCGTTTACATTTTACGGCCAAGACAGAGAGAGACCTCTGCTAGCAGGGAAGTACTCGCTACGCTCGAGCCGCAAATGGTACTACGCGGGGTGAACAAAAACAATGTCCTCCAAAAGATGTTATTCCCTTATTAGCCCGAGAATGAAGTTTGAGGGCTTACAAGCTTGCTAAACATCAAATTTCCAAGGGAAACTATCCGATAGTTCTGAGATAGAAACGCTATTGTCTTTATTGTTCAACACAAAATGAATGATTATATTCAATTACATAATTTCTTTATTTTACATTTTGAAGGCTAAAAGTTGGCAGTTGGTTTGAATATTTCTTGGGAGTACAGGGATGATGAGTACCTACTGAACTAGAACACTTACAACACTCTACGTTATTCAACTGGAACACTTATACAACTAGTGACGTAATGTAGTTCTATAAGTGTTCCAGTTCGATAATCACGAGTTCTGTAGTCGTTTATAGGTCATCACGTGGTATAATCTATCGTACCACATTGGCATACTTCCCATGGCAGTTAGTTAGCATATAACTATGATAAATGGGATACAATGTACGGATACAATGTAGGTAATTATGTATGCACGTGCATCCGTGTTTGAATCCGGTTTGACAAGAAAACAGTAGCTCCAAAACCAGGATTCCAAGTTCTGGTATATACTTTATGGTAGTGTTTCGTTCCATATAGTCTCCCTGCATAATACTGTAAAACAGTAGAGAAAATAATTATGCAGGGAGACTATATGGAACGAAACACTACCATGAAGTATATACCCAAGTTCTTGTGAAAACGACCCAGGACTGTTCACCCTGATCGATTATTCTAAACAGTCTGTAACCCGGAATTCCCCATACTATTTTTATGAAAAACCTGGATGCTGAAATCTAAATTAAGTCGAAACTGGGTCCCTGTACCGCATATACATGTATAATACATCTTATAATATACTCAACAAAATATGTGGATTCTGATTGGTTAATAATGAGTGCATAAAAAGGTTACAGAGTGCACAGTCGCATGCTCTCGGTAAATGTTTATTCAGTATATTATAAACAAACAATCGCATGAACTGCTCATGCTATACATGATTTATATATAGGCACTGAGTGATATTTTGAAAATTCTCAAATTGCACGAGCCTTTTTATCAGAATTTTCTAAATATCACTGTGGCATGCATGTATAAATCACATATATTACTCTCGTTCGTGCAATGTCTTCTACATAAACAAAGAGTATCCCCCTGGGTTACCAGTCTTTTAAACTCGCTGATCCCTTCCAAGTATGACAAGAGAGTCATTCAAATTTCTAATGAAAGGTTTTATTTTAAAAAGAGAGTACAACTAAATGAGCAGTTTTTCAATAGAAAGTTGCATCGTCTGGATTTGTGGTTTGAGCTGGGAGCCTTCATTCACTGTGACAGCACAAGCAATGACTGGCCTTGAAACACCACACGCACGGCCAAGGGCTGCTTTTGAACGCACAAACACATATGGGACATTCTGAAGAGGAAGATCAGTTCAAGCACTTGTTTAGTACTTATTCACCTATCAATGTTAAGGCAAACGGGAAAGGTAAAAAAAGTCAAACTCCCCACCTTGGAACAACACCTTTGGTCAATAATATCAAAATTCCCTGCCTGTCAAATCCCCACCCCTTGGGATTAACATTGATAGGTGCCTATGAGAATGTGACAGCTTTTAACAACAGCAATTGCCTAATGAAAGGAAACTTGCATTCCCAGGTACTATTAATTACTTGCCTTCCAAATTGATTTGTGATCCTGTCTCATTAATTTTGTTTTTTTTCCCTGTCACCATTTTAAATTTGTATGCACAGGAAGCACCGAAGCAGTTATATAAATGGGTTTCTCAACCTCAATAATGTCCGTTCGCAGTGGCTCGCATGGCTCGATCGCAACCGGAGTGCTCTCTATAATATTGGGAAAGCCTATATACATGTAGGTGCGAGCCAAGGGTCTGAGCTTTTCAGAATTGCCCTGTTGCATTTTCTAGTCTGCATTTTGTACATGCCGCATCAAAATTACGCGGTAGTACATGTACGTTTACCGAGTTTGAAGATATTTGAGTAAATAAAAACTGAACAGCAAACTTTCAAAAACCACAAAAATAAGAGAGTGCAGTATGGATTGGGGGTCACAGATGTCCTCCTTAACCATACTGAGTTGCATTAGCCTCCTCTGCAGGCACCTCTTATTTCCGAAGAAATCAGATTATGGGCTCCCTGTGGCAGGTAACCCAATTCAAGATTTTTCCACAGTTTCCAATACTTAGAGGGCTGTGGAGGAGGCTAGAGCTCTCTTATTTTTGAAAGCTTACCACCGCTTTAATTAAACACTATAGACAGACATGAACACTATAAACAATCCTGCAAACATATACAGCTATTTCAGAAAAAAACTTTGACTTCAGAACTGCATGATATTAAGCACAATAAGCAAACAATACTGTATTTCTTCAACATAGTACACAAACGTCCAAGCCATGCCTTTCTTGACCTTTGAGATTTTGAAAGTAACAAAAACAAATCTCAAAGTTAGGGGTGTGACTTATGTGTGAGGAAATACAGTAGTACTCTCAAACTGGCTTTCTGTCTCCATTCTGGCTTCAAGAATAATTATTCTCAAAGTTCAGAGTAGTGGTTTAATACGTCTATCTAATGACCTTCCTAATGAGCAGCTCTGGCTCTTGGAGAAAATGCATCAAAACATACCATATTTTATCACGTACAAGCCACACCTTTTTTGACGTTCAGATTTTGAAAGTAACAAAAATTGCCACAAAGTTGGGGGTGCGGCTTATATGTGAGTGTTTTCAGAAAACTTTTTTTGCAATGACCGTAAACAAAGCCATTTGAACAATAGAAATGGCACATTCAATTCACAGAATACGAGTGTCAGCAAGATTTCTACTCAAACTCATCTCCTTCGCTTTCCAAAGAAAACTAGCTGTCCAGTTGCCTGTCATCTTCTCTGATAACTCCTCGAATGGTTCCTAGTTTTGTTAAAGGCCTTAATTGGTCATGGAAGCCTTCAAATTTTCAAATAAAGTATAATTCTCATCGAGTTCATGCTCCACGCTCGATCTCGGACGTTTGAGAAAACTCTCGCCCCAGGCCTCCTTGAAAATCCAAGATGGCAGACAACGGACTCAGACACGTGCTCATACAGTTTCGCCAGAAAATCTTACTTGCTTGTGCGTTTAAAGGAATGAAGTTCCTTAAATATGTTGTTTGTTAATGGGGGAACAACAGCAGAAGAATTCTGAAGTGATTTAAAGATAGCAGGTTAAAATATACACAAGAAAGGACAAGGAAAGATGTAACCAATTCATTGTTGTGATATGACAATCTCTTATGAAGAGTTTTGCTTCAATTACGGGCATTTATGAACTCGAACACAAGACTACTCTTACTGAATTTTGTGGTGCAGCTTATACACGAGGTTTTTCCTTAAACCTTTTGGGAAAAGCAAGCTTCTGTTTATCAGGCTGAAGTTAGTGGTGCAGCTTATACGTGAGGTGCGGCTTGTACGTGATAAAATACGGTATGTTTAAACAAACAAAGTCTATCATGATGCATTAATTTTGATGGCTCTACATTACCATGTAAGAAAAAGCCTCAGGGGTCGATTCCCTATCTTACATCACCTCATTAATGCATTATTGTCCATGACGCCTTTCTATCACAACAGCATCGATATAGAGAGAATATACACAGTCTGTGAGATTTTAGTAAAGAAAACAGCTATTTTAGACAAAATGCTAAATATTTATTCAAGTTATTACAAAGTCGAATGAATTGGATGACGTAAGATAGGAATCGACCCAGTCTTTTTCTTACAAGGTCATGGGTCAGGAAAGGTCACATTTTCACCATTTCAAACAAGCCTAGAACATAGAGTATTCTCTGTAAGCCAAAACTTTATTCACAGAAGTACTCAAAACCTTTCAAAGTTTCACATATATAAAAATTGCAAAAGGGTTTAGGGGCACTTTAAGGGCTTACAGTACATATATAATGTCTCTAAATATGCAGCTTTATACCTTATCCTCACAAAGAAGTGGCAAGTGCAGCAAGATTTCGAGAGGTTCTGTGTCAGCAGCCAATACTATGAACTCTGCGATTCCTCTGTTCAGGCATTTGGTGGCTGAAATCACAAGAACATGGTTTTTAATAAACATGAACAAACCATTATCACTTTCCAACGTAAACTACAATGTACATGTAGGTCATTTGCATGTCATCTATGCTGGTACAGCCTTGTTATGTTTGTAGTTTTTTTAAACCCTGTAATGTATCAGTCAATTCCAAACCAGTGCATGACCCCCCGGGCCACCCCCGGGCATTTGATCAAGAGGCTTGCTCCCGAGGGTGGGGAATTTGACGAGTATCTAGGCCCTCAGGGGCGGGCATTTGACAAATAGTAGGGGTGGGGCATTTGATCGGTGTTTAAAAAATACATTATCTCTGTCTACAAATTCGCATCGCTCACGTCGAAATGGAGAACGTACGTGTCTTCGAGGACTTCCAGGATAAGGATTGTGCATTTGTAGAGGCCTGGCTTGAAAGAGTGAACCTGCCAAATTTGAAGGCCACTTAAAGAGGTAAATTGTTTATGTTTAAACCTATAAATTATGTTGTTTTGCTTTGCTCCGTGAACTTTGACCGACTGCGTGATTATTATTAATAGTTGGAAAAGACGGGCCGATTGGAATAACAGGCCGACCCAGCTGATGAGTTGGTCGAACGCTGTTACATACTTTATATACCAACAACATAAGCCAACATATTCAATTTCAAACCATTACGTTTATTATAAAGTACATAACGGAAACCAAGAAGGATCGAGCCGGTAGAAATGATTGTTCTTATCCCTGACCGGTTGAAGGTGGTTTTCACCGTCGGTGTTTCCTGTGAATTGCTTGAGTCAGAGTTTGTCAATTGCTTGAGTCAGAGTTTGTCAATAAAACAATGATTTCATTTATTTTCAATAGTCTTTGCCTTGTCTTTGTCGAAATTTTTTGGAAACTTTTCTGATCCGGTCCCCGATGGTGGGGCATTAGAACAGCCAGGATGAAAAACTGGTGGGGCATTTGAACAGTTTTTCTGCCTTGGTAGTGGGGCATTTGATCGAATTTTTTTCAAAATGTTCAAATGCCCGGGAGTGGCCCGGGGGGGTCATGCACGGGTTTGGAATTGACTGATACATAACTGGTCTTTTCTTCAAATAAAATTTATTTCTCTTTGTGACTCGAGCTCATCACATGCGATCAATCAATCAATCATAAATAAATCTTGTGTGTTCTTCTATCTATATCTGCAGTACCACCTGAAATTATTGAAGCATGCAATTACTGTGGTTTGACTGCAGAAATTGACTGCGGTAAATCTGTGGCAAATTATTCACCAAGGTTATAGCCTTGCATGGTTGTGACACAATAGTCTATTGAAATATTTTGAAAGTTCTTCCATGTTCTATCGAAATTATGCAAATACAGACACCTATTTTATCCAGGGGTGTGTGTGGGGGGGGGGGGGGGGGGGGGATCCCCAGGAATTTTGGGTGGGAGTGACATAATTATATATACATGTAGGTGTCGCCCCTGTCTCAAAACCCTGACCCTATTTCAGACCTAAATATACGATTTTCCATATAACCTTTTTCAGACCTCAGTACTCTATTTCATAACAAGAGAAATACCGCAAAGACCCATAGATAAGCCACACCCATAGATAAGCCACACCCCAAGTTTTGAAGCTTGAATTTAGGAAAAATACGTCATCTCATTAATGCATTATTCTCCATGGCACCTTTCTATCGCAACAACATCGATTTTTAGATAATATACACAGTTTATGAGCTGTTAGTAAAGGAAAAAGTCATATTAGTAAAAATTGTAAGTTTTTATTCAAATTGTTGCAAAGTTGAATTAATTAAATGACGTCTACCGAGGTATCAACCCAGGCTTTTAATTACGCGGTCATGGGTCAGGAAAGGTCACGTTTCCACGATTTCAAACAAGCGTAGAAGATAGAGTATTCTCTGTAAACCAAAAATTTCTTTGCAGGGGTACTCAAAACGTTCCTGAGGTTCATAGCTATGAAAATTGCACAAAGGCTCAAATGCACTTTAATGACGTTTAATTATTCACCAAATTCTAATATATTAGGTCTTAGGTAGGTCTTAGAGTTTTTACTTTAATTCTTTCAAATTGCGTGTTTTTTTCAATGATTATGCTTAAATTGCTATCTTACACGATCGGATGCGATTTGAACCTGATTGTAATATACGCACTGTTGCATAATAAAAGCTTGAAATCATACAGGTTCATGATATGTAAATATATGTTAATGTTGGGTCTCCTTTCTAGGTGTTCCCGTAGATAAGCCGCACCCCCAATTTTGAACGAAAATTTTGGGTAAAAAGGTGTGGCTTATCTATGGGTCTTTACGGTATATGAAAATGTGAGGTATTGTACTTCCCTGTCAAAATCATACCCTGTTCCAGAATAAAAATGTGAATTTGACCCTATTTCAGACTAAAGCAGCTCAAAAAACCATACCCTTTGGGGTGGTGTTATGTCCCTGACCAATACCAGTATACTTAATAATCAGATTCAACTCAACAACACATTTAATACTCATGAACTACATGTAGATCCAATATGGCCGCCACTTACTCGCACATGGTCCCTAATATCCAACATGCTTAGCGAGCTAAAACACTACATTGTACATCTCCCCTTTTCTCAGATGAATACTTCTAACTCATACTAGTGTTTCTGAACATGCTGAAAATAAAGCTACATGTATGTAGCCATTCGTTGATTACATACTCTAAATGGAACTCAAAATCCGATATAAATGTCTGACAACATAATGTTCAGTGTTCCTTTGATAAGATCTGTCATGTTACACAGCATAGTCCTTAAATCTATCGGGCATCCTTCTTGTTCTCTGGGGTCGTTGTGAGGTGGGTTGTATCTCAGACTTTCCTTGTCCATTTCCTTGGGACACACTAGATCCCTCACTGTTCAACGCTTGTACAGCTGGTACATCTGTGGTTCCATATGAAGGTTCTGGTGTTTCCTTCACCTCTATCTCTTTGTGTAGGACTTCATCAGCTTCAGCAACATACTTCTTTACGTGGCTTGTGTTTCTGGAGTATTGGCTTCCACCTTGACTTTCTATCACGACACTATTACCACTTTTGCTGATAACCAAGTGTGGGCTATGGTTAAACATTGTGCTGAGATTGTTTGTCTTGTCCTGCTTCACTAGCACCTGATTGCCTGCTTCAACACTTGAATAGCTAGCTCCACGGCATGCATCTGCATATAATCTTTGGCCTTTGCTTTCTGTTCGGCATCTCGGTCATGCACTTCTTGGTCACAGCCGTGATCAACACTCAAGTCTGGGATCTTCCCTCTCACCTTCCGGTTGAATAACAGCTCAGCTGGGCTCCTCCCTGCTGTATTGTGTGACAGGCTTCTGTATGCCACTAAGTACTTCCTTAACTCTACTCTCCACGGCTTGTTCTCTGCTTGAGCAATTTGGAGTCTCTTCACCAGTGACCTATTTTGTCTTTCGACCTCGCCATTGGCCTGTGCCCACTTTGCAGTCACCTTGCAATGAGTGATACCATTCTGGTCACAGTACTCTTTGAACTCGCTTGACTTGAACTGGGGACCATTATCTGACTTGATAGTTATTGGTAAACCATGTCTACTGAAAGTGTTCTCTAAACACTCTATCACCTTCTCTGCAGTAGTGGACTGCATGATCTCAACCTCACAGAATCGGCTATAGTAATCCATAATTACCAGTAGTGAATGTCCGGATGGAAGTGGTCCCATCAGGTCAATAGCCAAGTCTTGCCATGGTCCGTATGGCAATGTAGTCTATTTAATTGGCTCTGGTCTTGCCACCAGCTGGCATCCATGACATGCCCGGCAGTGCCTCTCTGCTGCTTTATCTGCTCCTGGCCACCAAACTTTGGTTCGGAGGTTTTGCTTTGTGCCAACAACTCCCAAGTGTCCTTCATGTGCTAGAGCTAAAGTTCTTGGTCGTAGCTTGTTAGGAATGACAATACGTGTACCCCTGAGTACAAGTTGGTCGATGACACACAGCTCCCCAGCAACCGGCATGTATTGTATACAACTGTTAAACTGTCCTGTCGCAATACACTTCCTTACTTCAATCAGCTCCTCATCCACTGCAGAGGCTTCTTCAATCTCACGGGTTGCGAGTGCCCTTGGGGTTGCACTTACAGCGACAAATCTGACATACTCTTCTGCATCATGATCATGCTTAGTGTGCCTGATCTCCTTCTGTAGCAGTCGTGATAATGGGTCTGCAATGTTTCCTCCCCCTGGAGCATATACATTGTACAACACTAAACTCGTAAGGCTGTAATCTAAGGACCCATCTCTCTATTCGCGCACAAGGTCTTGACCGCGGACCATATATGGTCTCCAAAGGCTTGTGGTCTGTCTCCAGGATGAATCTCATGCCGTAAACGTTGCGTGTACCGGTAATCTCTCACATGCCCATACCACACCCAATGCTTCCTTTTCAGTTTGGGAGTACCTTTGCTCACATTCAGTTAGGCTACGGCTTGTATAACACACTGGTGTCCATGCTCCACCTTGTTCTTGCACAAGAACTGCTCCCAGACCAACAGGGCTGGTATCTGTAATGATCTTAGTTGTTGCACACTTATCAAAATATGCCATTGTACATGCCTTTGCCATACTCTGCTTTAGCGATTCAAAGGACTCCTTCTGTTCCAGTCCAAACTGGAATGCTGTTTCCTTCTTGGTCAATCTTCGCAATGGCTCTGACAATGTGGCAAAGTGAGGTATAAATCTGCTGCTGTAATTGGCCAATCCCAGGAAACTACGTACTTCTGTGGCACTTTTTGGCTCTTCTGCCTCTAGTATTGCTCTGACTCTATCCTCTGTAGGTCCAATACCTTTCTCTGATAGCAGCATTCCCATGAATACTAGTCGGTCCATGTTAAATGCACATTTCTCAGCATTCAGTGTGAGGCCACACTCGAAGGCGCTCTAGGGTTTGGTGAAGCCGCTGATCATGGGGTTTCTGTATCTGGGCCATGCACCACAATATCATCAGATATGTTCTCTGCACCTTCGATGCCTGCAAGCACTGTTGCGATTTCGTGTTGGTACTGCTCACTTGCAGAGTTGACACCAAATAGTAAACGCTTGTACCAGAATAAGCCTCCAGGTGTGACAAAGGTTGTGATTTCCCTTGATTCGGGGCTCAATTCTAACTGATGGTACCCCCATTTGAGGTCCAGTTTACTGAAAACTTTAGAACCATTCATAGTGTGCAGTAACTCATCTACTGTAGGTATGGGATATCGCCTACGCATGATCGCCTCATTTGCCTGTCTCATGTCGATACACAATCGAATCTTCCCATTACTCTTTGGGACGATTACAACAGGGTTGACACATGGGGTGGGACCCTCGACTGGTTCGACTATTCCCAGGTCTAACAGTTCTGCAACCTTATCTTGAACTTTCTCCCTAAGATTGAAAGGTACCCGCCTATAGGGCTGTGCCACTGGTTTCACGGTGGGGTCTATGTCTAGGGTTATCTGCTTGGTATTCAGTTTACCAACCCCCTTGAATACTTCTGGGTAGTTCTGCCTCAAGTTATTGGCAACAGTAGTTACCATAGCAACATCACTGCCAATCCTTAACACTCCTAACTCGGTTGCGGTAGTCTGTAGCGGCTCCAGTTCCGGGCAGTGTTGTAAATATTTCTTGCACATCTGGTCCGGCCAGGTGTACATATACATGTAGTAGTAATGCTCTCCGTCTTTGTTTGACTGTAGCAGCTGTTTCTTCACCGATGATAAGCCCTTTCCCATCGGCGTACAGCTCGAAAGAATTCAACCATCTTGTCCACCTTGGTCCTAGAGTCGCTGGTTCGGAAAAGCAATCAAATTTTGGTAGCGCGTTTTTCTCCATCTCCAGCTCGAATTAACTTCAGTGCAGATATTCTTGGTTTTCTACTTCCTCGTCGCGAGTGTTATGTCCCTGACCGATACCAGTATACCTTATTGGTACTAATTTTCGCGGGCACTTAATTTCGCGAAAAAAAGGTCGGCATATTTCGCGGGTCTTTATTTTCGCGATTTGGGTGCAGAATTATTTTCTTAGGGAATTAATTTTCGCGAAAATGAAAAAAAACACTTACCGAAAGGAACAAGGCAATACTTGAAAAGTATAAACAGATTGTCGTTTCAAATTACAAAGAACCCGGGATAGATGGCCATTTCAATGACTGTACAAAAGAGGTGCTGAAAGAACTTGAAGATGACGATAGCGATACAGATGAAGAGGTTCAAAGCAACACAGATAGTGAAATTTGATTGTTAAACTGTTGTTTATCATCTGTAGGTATGCCATAGAGCTTTTACACATTATACACAATACGTAGACATGTGTTTCTTCATTAAATTGAGAAAACAAGAAATATAGGAGGGTATTAAATTTCGCGACATTAAACTTTGCGGGAATTTTTTTTCGCGTCGCTTTAAGTTCGCGATTTTTTTTAAATCGCCAAAATCGCGAAATTAAAGCGACGCGAAAATTAGTACCAATAAGGTACTTAATAATCAGATTCAACTCAACAACACATTTAATACTCGTGAACTAGATCCAATATGGCCGCCGCTTACTCACACATGGTCCCTAATATCCAGCATGCTTAGCAAGCTAAAACACTACAGGTGGCACATACCCCACCCCTCCCCCCCCCCCCAGCTATTTTTACCACCAACATTTATAATCACCCAATCAATTAATGAAACAGGTAGTTCATACATCTACCTTCATTGGCTCCTTTCCTAAGCTGTTTATAGTTGCCAGCTTGTTGGACCAAGTCCAGTATTTCTACGGTCAGTTGGCTTTCAGCCAAAGGATAGGCCTTGGGATTAACTTCATCTGTAGCCTGTAAGTAGAGGGTAATAATACAATTTATTACATACATGTAACTATGATTGGTCAAGTTGTGGTCCATAACTTCCTGTACATTACATGTATGGGCCTTCTAACCACTTCCGGTATCAAAGAAAATGTCATATAACAAACAAGTTAATTATTAACCTCTTTTGCTCAGTTGGTAACGAAAGTTACAGATTTTTGTCCCCCACTTTTTATGGCCCATTTCCATGGGGAAAAACCTTGGTCCTAGGGCTTTGTAGATTATGCTTTTTTCCTACTAAAATGCTAATGCTTAATGCTCAACTTTCTTACTAAAATGCTACTAAGTGGTATTTCATAAAAAAAATCACTAAAATGCTTAAAAGATGCTTGCCAAAAATTCATTTATTTTGCTGAACTTGATACAAAAGCAAAGCTTGCTTTGACAAATAATGTTCATTTCATTATAATAAACATAATATAAACATTTTACAGTAGCTAATACTGAGTTTATGCAGGAACAATCTTATGACAAAAGAAATAGTAATAAATAAACATTGTAATATAAAATAAAGTAACAACTCATTCTTCATGATTTGTGGTATGGAATCATTTGTTCGCTAGGACTCTTTGGGTTCAGCAGACATCTAGTTTTCACACAGCAGACTGGAAATGTGTATATTCTAGTTTTCGTTTGAGAATGGGCAAAAGATTCTACTATAATGCTAGCATTATGCTTGATGCTTTTGCCTCACTAAAATGCTCAAAAAAATGCTAGCATAATCTACAAAGCCCTACTTGGTCCATAACAGTATGGACTGAGCAAATGAGGTTAATAAGAGGTACAATGTACATAAGTATTATTTATTGTCTTGCTTTAGATGAACAGAATGTTTAGTAACTGGTTTGAGTATTCACCCTAACTAATATTTGTAATATTTTTGTGTGTGTATCTATCTGTTATGAGTGTTGTTCTCCATACCAATATTCCTTGAAAAAATAAGTCCCTAAGCTTAAGATCAACACACAAGCACATATGTGGTGGAATGGTTCTAATCAGCTAGCCCCAGTCTACTTTAGTTACTTCATATCCAGCTTCTCTGAAATTAGACATTTGAGTGAGATCAGAATTCTTTACATTACAATTTAGCTCCATACCATTCTTGGTAGATCACAGTATCCCCAGGGGGGGCACTCCCTTATATGGCCTATACAGGGGTGTGCCGCTGGACAGGGTATGGTTTTTGGCCTGTCTGTCCTGAACAGGGTATATAATTTCATGCGAGTCTGTCCTGAACAGGGTATATAATTTCATGCGAGTCTGTCCTAAACAGGGTCTGAACCTGTCCTAAACAAACCATCTTTCAATAGATATTATGACAGCATTTTGCTAGACTAAGTAACTTGGAGTTTAATGCTTGATGGAATTTTGTGTAGTACTGAAGCAATGACTGACTTTTAGACCTTTCAAACATGATTTGCATAATTGCAATTGGCAATAAAACACTTGAAAATTGTGTGAAACAAGAGAGTCTGTATTTTGTCATTTGTCGTAAACAGCGTCCTAAACTAGAGGGTGTTGTCCTACTGACACAAGGTAGGTATTAAAAGTTTTTCTGTCCTAAACAGGGTCAGGGTTTCAAACCTTCAGCAGCACCACTATACCCAAACATAAGTCAAGTACCCAATCCTGGGCAGTATCCATGGATCAGTAGATCTATGGATCATTAGATTACTGGATCGGTAGATTTCTGATTCGTTAGATGTCAAACCTTGTTTATTTTGGTTAAATCTAGGTAATTTTAGGGTCTTTTAAATGTTAGGGTAGCATTACATTTCTGTTGTTTAGTGACTGGGCCCTAAAAACCCAAAATTAGTGACTCTTGATCTTAAACACCCTAAATTAGTGAGCACTCATTGTTGACGGTTCTAGGGTATTTTTAAATGTTGGGTTCAGGTTTGGATTAGTTCACAGGACCACTGAAGAAGCATTACATGTTTCTGTTGATTAGAGACTCTAAACACCCTAAATTAGTAAGCACCGGTTGTTGACTACATGTACCAATCCATCGATTGGAGCAACTACAGAATGCAGGGCCATTTTTGAAGCTCCATATACTTTTCTTATTGGCTCGGTAGTCAATGATCTCACAACAAATGTGTTTTAGCTACTCTCTGTATTTTAGCTACTCTCTGTATTTTTAAAGGCTGAATGAAGCATCTCCATATGAATATTTTGAGCAACTGCTGAATACCCCACAAATTAAGGTACCCCCAAGGCTCAACGGGCTATCCGTTGTGAAGCTATGTCTTAAATGAATTCTTTATAGAACGAAGCTGTGCTATGCGTCGAATGGAAGAGATGGACTGAGGCTGAGTCTCACACCTGTGAAGCTATATCTTTATAAATTCTTTATAGAATAGCGTTCCACACTAACTCTAAAAATAGATTTCGTCATGTGAGACCCCCCGCCAAGACTCGGACAAACAAATCGATAGTTTTACAAAGCGAGTGTGAGCGGCTGAACCAAAATATTACTACTTATCCCTTTTCAAGCACCAAAATACGTCTTATATCAGATAAAGTGCACAGAAATGGTTGGTACTAAGCACTGCTGCTGGGGTGAGTGCAAAAGCGATTCAAGATACCCCGAAAAGCTACCAAAATCGCTACAAGAGATGATGGCTTCGGGGCAAAAGGTGTTTATCCCCTTCACAAAACCCTCACAAGGAATAGATAAATGCCAGCGTTGGATCACAGCCTGTTCACGAGAGTTTTTCACAACTGCAAGTATTACAAGGAACACTTACATTTGTGCTCTTCACTGGCCAGGTGAAAAGGGTCCGACATCAGACCATCCAGATCCGCTTAAAGCGAATTTCACGTCGAGAGAAATCGCAAAGGCTTCCACATTGAAGAGGAAGGCACCAAAAGTCAGGCCGGATTGTGCTCTTAAACAAAGGAAAATCGAGCCTGAACCAACAGAAGAAGTGGAAGAAATAGATGATATGTCTGTGTCTGATCTTGGAGTTGAAGCAAAAGTATATTTAAATCCTATAACAGGCCAAGTAGTATCTGACAAAGAGTCTCAAACTGAATACACAAAGCATGAGTTAGCAGCCAAAGTGGACACGATGGTATTGCGAAATGAAGTCATAACAAAACGAAACTCCAAAGAAAATACCGAAATTATTAGTTCATTATCTTATGAATATACCAGCCAAGATTCGGCTTCAATGAAACATTTTGTTGGGCTTGAAAGTGAACAATTCGAAGCCTTGTATAATTTCATAAACAGTGTTTGTCCACTAGATGATATTGTATATTGGACAGGCAAATTAAAGTCTGGAAAGGGCAAAGGCGGACGTGAACCTATGCTTTCTAACCGTGAGAAGCTTTTCATTTCTCTTGTGCGCCTGAGAAGAGGTTTTACCATACAAACACTGGCAAGCCTATTAAGTACACCAGAAAGAAGGATCGATGAATCGACAATTCGAAAAATATTCACTACTTACATCCAACTAATCTATAAAATTTTTAGAGACATGGATGAAGTTATGTTTCCGACCAGGAATGTCTTGCAGAGATACCTGCCTAGAGTTTTCAAGTCTATGAGAAATGTGCGGTGTATTGTGGACTGTACAGAATTCAGTGTTCAAACCTCAAGAAATTTTTCAAGACAAGGAAACACTTATTCTTCTTACAAACACACCAACACGTTTAAGTGCCTTATTGCTGTCACCCCTAATGGAGGTGCTTGCTTTATTTCAGACCTCTATGAAGGAGATATTGGTGATGTTGCAATTTTCACAGAGTGTGGAATTTTAAAACACATAAATCCAGATGATATTGTGTTAGCTGACCGTGGGTTTACAGTGCAGCATCTTTTGAATCCCCTTCGTGCTCACTTAAAGATCCCTGCATTTTTAAAAGGAAGGGGAAATTTGAGTGCTGCTGAGGAACTTGAAACAAGAAAAATAGCAAAAGCAAGAATCCATGTAGAACGTTATAATGAGCGCCTCAAGCAGTTCCGTCTCATTGGAAGGAAGATACCTTTATCGCTTGCTCCCCTTGCTACTCAGATGGTTGTTGTCGCTGGTGGGCTGGTTAATTTCCAGAAGTGCCTTTGCAAGTGACTAAATGTACACATGTGCACTGCTACTTTTAGTATGGTTGGTTGAGACCATGTATGGTCTAAATAAAAATCACTATATCTATTGTTGTTGTCTTTGGTAGAGTGCAAACCGACATTATAGAGTGCAATTTAGAAAAGCGTGAAATAGTACTAACTTTAAATAGTACTAAATAGTGTTATTTCTATTGTTTTCTATTGTTTAATTAGTGCTATTTAGTACTAATTAGTGATTTAGTTTTCACGCTTTTCTAAATTGCACTCTAACCGTGAAATAGTACTAGTACTAAATCAGTAGTACTAATAGTGTTATCTCTATTGTTTTCCATTGTTTCAACAGTGCTAATTAGTACTAAATAGTTAGTGCAATTTCACGGTTATATTGTTTGCACTCTAAAGTACAAACACTAAATAAAAATGGCAATCATTTCTACTAATGGCACTAAACAGCTATAAGTAAACTTTAACAACTATCACTGATTTTAAGAGAGAAATCCGTAAATACAATCTAATCTAATTTTACAGTAATGTCTATTTGTTAATAATTTCTAGGTTTCATTGTAAATATTTTTAGTATTAGTAATATAACAATAGTATTAGTAACAGTAGTTTTCTCGAAGATATTAGCATGTATTTGCTACTCTGAAAATTCGAGTTGAAATAAAGTTTATGTATGTATGTATGTAACAATAGAGATATCACTATTTACAGTGCGACGACTTCAACCGGGGCCACTTAAACAATGATAATGCTCTCTCCTGATTGGCTGAAGTACAAAAAATTGAAATTGGCTTTGTTTTCATCTGAATTGTGATTGGTTCTCGTTGTCCAAGTGGCCCAGGTTGAAGTCATCACGCTAATACTAAATAGTACATTTTTATAGTACTGGTACTCTACTGTTATAATAGCGTGTTGTCAATTTTTATAAGTATACACTGACGGCACCAGTGTAACACATACATTGAGTGTACAATAATCCAAACAATAAGTTAAATGCAGAAAATAAGATAGCTCAGAAAGTATCCATGTGGCTCTTGAAAGGCAGCCTGAGAATAAGAGAGTCCAGAGTTAGGCTTCTGTGCTTCTTTCATGCCATCGTACATTACCCATCTGTTTTTGTAGTTGAACATTCCTATATAGTGTCCACCATTCCAGAGTGTAGCACCATACAAACAATATTTATTTCCCTGTAGTAATATGGATGATGGTACCTGAGATATCGTTAGGGCTCCTCTTCTACTTAAAAGGTCAACAGAGAAAATGAAGATTTTTTTTGGGTTAAGAAGTGAACGCTCTGAATAGTCTCTCAGACCTATGCAATGCCATGATGGGTGAGGTACACCATTGTCATCTAGGGTGACATCCTGGGCACATGGTATGTGTGCTTGAGGTTCTGCATTAAACTTCCGTCCACAAATGGAGGCTGCAGGGTGAAGCCAATCATCAAGTGAATCTAAGAACACATTGCTTCTTAGATGAGCTGGTAATCCCAGGTTCACAGTACATGGAGTAGCTACATTTGTTGGGGCAGGACATGTACTCAGGCTGCATGTAGAGGTCACTTTGCTGTATAGGTAAGGTCTTAGGAGCTTGATGAAGTAGTCATCCTCATTGCCATATAAATTTATTGTATTGGAGATTACCTGAGGCTGAGTTGTCAATGTTGCAGTTTTTGCATCACCAAACTGATGCTGATCAATAAGCTGAAGTGCATACTCTATGATGTAACCTGTGTCAGTTAGGTCAGTCAAGTCAATTTGTTTTGATTTTACTAGTGCTTGGAAAATCATCAGCCAATTATCAAGAGGGCAGGTGTTAATCAATCTAATACCTGTGCTTGTTACTCCACCCCATGGGATAATCACCAGATCATTGGTTGGATCAGAGATAGGCAATGGTGAGGCTCTTGCTGCTACTTCATTTACTAAAATAGAAGCTACATCTAATTCATCTGGAGTGTGGGTCTGAGCATCTTCAAGGGGATTATCATCTGCAGCTACATCTAATTCATCTGGAGTGTGGGTCTGAGCGTCGTCAAGGGGATTATCATCTGATAAGATGAAGGGATGCAGGCCTCTGGGTACGCGCATTTCAAAAAGCTCAGGGGCAATTACCCTTACCCAAAATGCAGTGAGGTTAGATACAATCTCAGCAATGACAGCTTCATCCCTGTATATTCTCTCGATTGAGACTTCGCCACATTCTGCATACAAAATGAAATCGCAGAATTTCCTCTCTGTGACCAGCAACTGCATCTGTATTTGGTAGTAATAGGCATGTTTGAGCCTTAGCACACATTTGCCATCTTGGATTCTGAAGCACTGCCTATTAATAATTTCCTTTGCAAGTAAAGCCTTTCCAGAAATAACATCCTCCACAGAATGGTCCTTAAAGATCTTCAAGGACTTGATCTCCACCAGTCCCTCCTCATCAACAAGACCATCTGGAGAGCAACCAAGAAATGGATACTTGGGATTAACCCAAAGTCCTGTTGGGCAAACTTTGGATTTAGTTTGCTCTTCATACTTGATGATTGCTTTAGCCTCGCTTTCAATGCCATATTTCATCCAGGATGACTGAAAATTGTCCTTGTATAGTTTCCAAACATGCGACTTAATGAAAATGTATGCTCGAACTGAAGCATTGGACGCTGCTTTTTTGACAAGCTCACCAATCTTGGATGCAGCTAGGCATTTTGATGCTGTCAATCGCCAAAACCTCTGATTAAACCACCCCTCACAACTACTCTGACCCTGTGTTCCTGGGATTTCCATTATGTCATCTGGTGTGAGATTCTCTTGAAGGATCTTGGTTTTTTCCCTCAGGTTTAGAGAAATCTCAGCATCTGGAGGATAATCATTGTATGTCATCTGTAACTGTACTTCCCACATAGATAGGTCATCTTGTTCTTCAGGTATATGCTGCAGATTTCTCACAAGTCCATTTATGTGTTCAGAAGTTACCCTTCGGTAAATACTCGGCCTTGGATCAAAATCAATCAGTTTTAGTTCACCTTTTTGAACCTTTGATTTGTAATTTGCGTCTGAAAGCCTTTGAGGGTTTTTGTTGCGTTTTTTCCCCTTATTCCACGTACATGGCTTGCTTGTGCACGTCGGTGTAGCCAAGAAACCATGCTTTTCAACGTGATCAAGTATGTACAAAAGAACTGCTACAACGTGGCTGCAACGACCTAATGCGGCGACTTTGCATGGTTCGCAAGAAGCATGTATTACAGCACCACTTACGTTAGATAAAATGACGAGGATGTTGTGAGGGAGATCAGTTCTCATCGATGGCCATACGTGAGCTCTTGCGAAATAATATTCCTCCGATTTTGTATCCATAACGTCGTGAACAAAATCCGAGTTAACGTACTTTCGAGCATTTTTCAGAGGTTTATCCGTCATATGTGCAAGGCCTTGTTCATCTTCGTCTTCTTCATTTTGTTGAGGATTAGAAATTATCGTCTTGACAGACTCCAAAGCGTAGTGATGTATGTGCCCGTAGTTAAAGTACGGCGGTATATCTTTTGACTGAAAATTATTCCAGCCAGCTGAGGGAGCGACAGGGACATCTGAAGTTGCTTGCTTGGTGTTGTTCTGGGCCTCATTATTTTCTTTGATAACCTTTGAAGCTATCCACTTCCCAGCGTCGATACTACTATCGAGAATCTTGTGATTGCCGGAACTGATGCAGTCTGACACACGTTCGATAAGCTCTCCACGTTTGCCGCTTTGCTTCAGCCCTCGACATTTCAACCAGCGTTTCAACTGTTCAACAGTGTAGTTTGAAGGATCGTTCTCAAAGTAAGAGCCTGGAACGCCATCGCTTTCAGTTAAGATCGTTAAAGGACGAGTAGAAGAACTTATTGTGAATGCCATTCTTACACATAATGTAAAGAAATCTATACACACGTGTGGTTTGTTTGTCCGAGTCTCGCGGGGGGTCGAATTTTCGTGACGTCATTAGTGTGGAACGCTATTGCATACCCAAAGCTGAATCACACGGTGCATTCGCGACATCAGATGCTGATTGGCCGAGACAGAGTGGTGATTCAAAGTGGAATCACCACTGTAGATTACACACGCTATTTATAACTTAGCAAAATATCAACAAAAGTACTAAATCTTAGAGTAATTCATCGGGCTAGACTTTAGAATACCCTGTCACTTTTTTAGCTACCATAAAAGACTGGCACCGTGGTCCGCAGTCACGCAGTCGACTGATTAGCATATTTATCAACTTCACTGCGGCACTGCGGACCACGGTGCCACTTAGTTAGCTGCCTTATTATAAATTCAACAACTTCACTGCGGCACTGCGGACCACGGTGCCACTTAGTTATATGCCTTATTATAAATTCAATCGCTTCACTGCGGCACTGCGGACCACGGTGCCACTTAGTTATATGCCTTATTATAAATTCAACAACTTCACTGCGGCACTGCGGACCACGGTGCCACTTAGTTATATGCCTTATTATAAATTCAATCGCTTCACTGCGGCACTGCGGACCATGGTGCCACTTAGTTATATGCCTTATTATAAATTCAATCGCTTCACTGCGGACCACGGTGCCACTTAGTTATATGCCTTATTATAAATTCAATCGCTTCACTGCGGCACTGCGGACCACGGTGCCACTTAGTTATATGCCTTATTATAAATTCAACAACTTCACTGCGGCACTGCGGACCACGGTGCCACTTAGTTATATGCCTTATTATAAATTCAATCGCTTCACTGCGGCACTGCGGACCACGGTGCCACTTAGTTATATGCCTTATTATCAATAAGGTTAGGGTTAGGGTTAGGTTAGGGTTTAGACCTTGGTTCCATCGTTTTTTAGGTCGTGCCTTCAAAAGTGACAGGGTATTCTAAAGTCGCTCCATTCATCGGACTATGCCATTCAAGGAACAAAAGCGACGAGGGGGATATCGGTTTTTCGAGTGCAATTTAACGTGGAATTACCTCGTCAGGCATGTGATTTTCCTATAGAACGAAGCTGTGCTACATAGAGGTGGACTGAGTCTCAATCTCAAAGTTGACGACTAGCACACGTAGCCCGGCTACGTGTAGGACATAGAGTTGTGGGGTATTCTGCAGTTTAGCCGAATATTCAATGTATCTTGGGGTGTATATTTTAATGGCTTGGTGGTTCGCCCTCGCCAGTGACTGCCGAGCAATCGAGCCAGTGACGCTTCAGGACATATTGAACAATGGCCCTGTATTCTGTAGTTTAGCCTGTGAGGTTCTTACACCGAGGTAAAGCCCCTTGTTATCTGTCGTCGTGTATTCTATCTATTTCTTTCAGTATTTTGGCCGAGCTATAATTATAAAGCACGTGGTCGTGGACAACACTGAACGGTCACAGTGTGATGAGTAGCGTTTTGACCGAAACTGGAACCCAAACAAGACAACAATCGATCATAAACTCACCATGATGGTTTGATATTTTTCTTCCTCTCAGCAGAAGAGCTTCACGGAGGTTTCTAATCGGTATTTGGGGTGAAAACTGCTTCGCGACTGTACGTCCTGTGTGAAATCGCCGTGTCGGTCAGCGGTTGTACAAATAAGGTTCATGTAACCACAGGTAACCCAATCCCTTATTTACTGGCAATTTTCTGGTTCGTTCACTTCCTCTCTCGGGAGGAACGAACCGGAGGAGACGGCTGAAACTAGCATTGACTTACTGGGTTGCAATTTCAGCGTTTTTCGGCGAGTTTTTGGGAGGTCATTATTTATGTGTGACGATCTCTAACCATGTCATAAAAGTAACATGTGTATAATCAGATAGCTTTAGAATGGGACGTGATTCGGTTAGTTCGCCGGAGTCCTGTGGGCGCCGGTCTTACATTATTTCATACCACAGATTTCCGGAACAATCAGCCTATACCTTGTATATGTAATGTGAGCAATGTGCTCCTAGAATGACAGACTGTATGTATGATATAAAAAGGAGAAACTGGAGAATAAAGTCAGTTCTGAACTAGAAGGTTGGAGTATTGTTGTAACTTCAGAGTCTCGGTACGCTACAAATCTGGTGGCAGCGGTGAAAGAAAACAACAGAATGTCAACGAGCATCCTACCAAGTAAGTTTGACGGTGGGGATCTGGCTTTATGGTTGAGAGAATTTGACGCATGTAGTGCCGCCAACGGCTGGAAAGTAACGACAGAAAAAGACGATAAAATTCTTAAACTACCTGCCTTTCTTCGCGGTCAAGCTGCCAGCCATTTTTACGCTATCCCCGAGGAAAAAAGGAAGACATTTTCAGGCGCCGTGAAGGAACTTAAAACTGCGATGTGTCCGGCCGTTAATCGGGAACATTTTTACGCGGAATTTGACAGGCGCTTGCTTCGTCCAGGTGAGGACCCATGCCCAGCGGTTTATCGCTGGGAACTCGAAAACCTATTAACGAAGGCCGATCCTTCATTAACTAAAGAAGCACAAACGGCTCTTATAGCGCGACAGTTTATGCGCGGGCTTCCTCATGTCATCAAACTGAAACTATTGGAGTACGATCCAACTCCGGATATCGACAAAATGCTCAACTTTGCGCAACGTTATCGCGCTGTGGAGGGATAGTCCATCCCAGTGTGGAACTGCAAACAAACGCTGCTATTACGGCTGCCCGCTCTGAAACCAGCGAGCCTCCTAAGACGGCTGACTCGCAGCTCACGTAATTGATAGCTATGGTCGCTGCTATCTCAGAACACCAAAAGACTTTAGAAACAAGACTAGACCGTGCCGAACAAAGTCATCCAGAACCACGACAGGACAGGAAAGGCGAATGCTACAAGTGTGGTAAACATGGCCACTTTGCAAAGGATTGCCGGGGCGGCCGCCCAAAAAACCCTAACCAGAGGAGACAAGAGATAACATGCTACTCATGTGGAGGGACAGGACACTTTGCCAGAAATTGTGCTAATAATTTAAACTTCTAGGGGACGGTACGAATAATGGTGGAGTATGTGACCGTCCCGCTGTAAGTAACAACATTAATAGTACTACGTAGTTGTAATGTTAACCACCCTTTTGTCGATTGTTTCATCGCGGGCGTACGTGTCCGTGCTCTACTCGACACAGGTTCCATGAAATCATTTCTTAGTAATCATATTCATAGTATAATCGATTTTGATCACTCATTAATAGACAAGTCTCAAGCGCATAAGTGCGTCTCTGTAACTGGCGGTAGTTTAGATATTTCAGGAATGATTTCCGCCAAAGTCAATTTCATTCATCGTAGGCACTCTTACGAAGGCCAGTTTCTAGTCAGTAGTAACATTATAAACTATGACTGTATTTTTGGATGGGACTTTATCAGTAACAAGAGCCCATCTGGGCTTACACTCGGGCCACATATGAGACTGAAGATGAAATACACTTTCATTTGAAATCCTCTTAGTAATAACCAAAGGGAAGAATTATTAGCTGAATTTAGCAGTCTTTAGGAGTAGCCGGTAGCGCTGTGACTTTCATTCTCTGCTCCCCTAGGATATATGTAATTTAATATTTTTGTTTTCTCGTAGTTGACCTTTTAATTTAAACACTACTTATTCATGTAACACACGTTTACAATTTAGTCTGCTGTTCTGTTATACTGCAGGTTCCGAGTACGAATAGATGATTGTCTCAAATGTATGTTTATATTTGTACCATATTATAAGTTGTATCCTGTCCATCCTGTGATGGAGCTATGTCAATTTGTGTGCCTCTGTGTAACTTTATCTGCTGTTCTTGCTAAACATGATGAGCTATTACGAGACCATATTGGTATTTGTTCGATTGAAGATTATTAACTGAAATGCCTGTTGGATCTCTAATTAAAAGCTTTACACTCATTCCCAAAACTTCAGTCTGCTCATTATATTAAAGAACTATAAAGGGAATTGTTGGAAGCCTTTTATTTCTCGAACCAAAACCTCGGCCGTGAGAGGTTTCTTGTTTGTTTACCTTGAGAGTTGAATATTGCTTGGATCATCATCAATTATTCTGTGCATGCTGGCGAGCGACAGTGTTGCTCTAGCTCACAGTTCAGGAGTTCAGATGTCTTCAGACTTCGATAGAGGATAGTAACCCATAACTGCTCAACCACAGTATATATATTTGCTGGTAAATCGCTATATTTCGCTATAAATCATCTATTCAGTATACCAGTACAACGCGAACGCGGTACACAGAGAGATCGTACGAGATCGGTAAACCAGCCAAAAACACGGTAGAAAATATTTTAGTGTTGGCCTACCGATCACGCTGTTTGCGCTGGTATGTATTATGACCGAGAGTAAAATGAAATGCGATGAAATGTACATGTGGCATAAAACCTACGAAACGTACCTCAAAGTCAAACAAGACACTGTTCAGTTTCACTTTCCCTCTCAGCTTTGCTCTTGAGTTGAAGTTGAGTTTGGCTTTGTTAAAGACTTCTCATTCAGTTGTATGGTATTGTGCAGTATATTTGAGTATAACAATCCACAGAGATTCAAATAACAAAGCCGTGGCGAAAGAGAAGCTTAAACGAGAAATATTTTGTCCTCCTAGAAAAACACAATATCTTGCCATTTCTATCGAAGAAGCCTTGGTTTCAGCAGCAAAGCAACACGCTAAATTCCAATTCGATATGTGTGGATTAGCTGGATCCTGGCTTTGAGTTTGATCATGCAGTCCCTTCAGATCCGGCGTCGTGTCGTATATAAAATCACTGGCCATCTGGGTAAAAAACGCGGTCCTTCGGCTCCGACAAGATCGCCAGTTGAAATATCCTGAGCCTGTTGGAAGGCTTTCGCACGAGTGAAGTTAAATAAAACATTAAACTGCTTACATTTGAGAGATGGGACTCCAAATTTGAGAGAAATTTCCTCGCGGGTCGACCATCTTGATTTACTGTATTAAATTATGTAAATAAATTAACCTAGAGAGTGTTACGTGACCAGCACAGTGCAATCTGATTGGAGGTGAACTTGAAATTTAATACATGGGGGAAAAATAACCGCATGGGTCAAAAGTCAAAATTTTGTTGCATGAAACAAAACAAAAAAGAGCCCATCTGGGCTTTCACTCGGGCCACATGAGATTGAAGATGAAATACACTTTCATTTGAAATCCTCTTAGTAATAACCAAAGGGAAGAATTATTAGCTGAATTTAGCAGTCTTTAGGAGTGGCCGGTAGCAATTAGTAAATAGTAGTAAAAATTCATACAAGGTCGGTCCCCTTGGTTCCTAATCCATGAACCAAAGTGAGCTTCCCACCCCAACCAATGGGCAACAAACAATTAATTCTGACACTTAGGTTCCCATGGATCCACCCCTGATGGAAGCTGCTGATACATGCATTATTTACCCATCCATTTACAACAACAATAAAAAAGATTTTTTAAGGCAGCAGTCATGATTATGTTTTATGTAGTATGTAATCTACTAGATTTAGCCTGTATACTTATAATATATAAAATGTATATAGTGGCACCAAGGGAACTAGTACTACTACTACTAACAGAGGAGAGAGTCAATGTATTTAGCATGGTATTGCTATAATTGGGGACAAATTCATTTACTCTATATCTATATGACTATATAATTCCACTACACTCGAGGGTGGTCACTACCAGAGATTTGGTTGCATTCTCAGTGTTGGCCTACAATTTAACATTGTGATCCAAGAAGACACAAAGCTTTTAGAACCATTTGCAGATGTCAGAGCAAAGGCATGCAGTACCAGTTCTCCCAGTTATTTTAAGGTCCTACCTGGATTTGAACTCTGACTACCTCCTGCACAACAGACTGACACTTAACCACTGAGCTTACTGGTTCTGTGATGGGCCAAATTTTGTTCAGATAACATTAATCCAATTCTATTAAAATAAAATTATAAATACATCTGAGACATTGAATAAGACAGCATGATTTTGCAGTGATTCTTTTTATGATTCAGATTTTTGGAGAGAACTGCTCGGGTATGTGAAATGATTGGAGATACTGTAGCATGAAATTTACATTTTCCTCTGGTTCGCTTTGGCTTTTAGTTACCCTACAGACTTTTCGACGTGATTTTACAAACAAATTATTTATCCATTTATTTATCTCTGATTTCTCTCTTCTCCATCCTTACGGCTTTGTTTTCTAACTCGCCTCACTTTTCTGCTTTTTCCTAAAATTCGTTTAAGTAATTAAGACTAGTTTTATGACAATGAGTGTTTGCAGCACGTCTCTGTGTACATGTGATGTACGCGTACATGTCTGGTTCTTCGACTTAATAAAATTTGCAGTTATCTTCTACTGGCATGTCTGCATTCTTCCAGAGATTGACGTATAAAACCATGATCAGAAGGATAACACTGGATATAAATAGACATGGCAAAAAAGTACACTGACTATCGCAGAAAATCGACAAAGAAATGCAGATATAAATACGCAATGATTTCAACCTCACCGTACCTTCATGACCTGACAAGACACTGTTCAGTTTCACTTTCCCTCTCAGCTTTGCTCTTGAGTTGAAGTGGAGTTTGGCTTTGTTAAAGACTTCTTATTCAGTTGTATGGTATTGTGCAGTATATTTGAGTATACCAATCCACAGAGATTCAAATAACAAAGCCGTGGCGGAAGAGAAGCTTAAACGAGAAATATTTTGTCCTCCTAGAAAAACACAATGTCTTGCCATTTCTATCGAAGAAGCCTTTGGTTTCAGCAGCAAGTCAACACGCTAAAGTCCAATTCGATATGTGGATTAGCTGCCGGATCCTGGCTTTGATCATGCAGCCCTTTCAGGTTGTCGTGTTGTATATAAAATCACTGGCCATCTGGGTAAAAAACGCGGTCCTTCGGCTCCGACAAGAGCGCCAGTTGAAATATCCTGAGCCTGTTGGAAGGCTTTCGCACGAGTGAAGTTAAATAAAACATTAAACTGCTTACATTTGAGAAATGGGACTCCAAATTTGAGAGAAATTTCCTCGCGGGTCGACCATCTTGATTTTACTGTATTAAGTTATGTAAATAGATTAATCTGGAGAGTGTTGTGTGACCAGCACAGTGCAATCTGATTGGTGGTGAACTTGAAATTTAACGCATGCGCAGACATTTTGCTGCACGGAACAAACAAAAAATTGACGGCCTGCAGATTAACACTCGGTGCTGCCACAGGCAGCCCGAGTAATAACCGCTTGCAGATTAAGACTCGGTGCTGCCACAGGCAGCCCGAGTAAAAAGTAACGGCCTACAGATTAAGACTCGTGCCTACCACAGGCAGCCCGAGTAATAATCAGTTCGGGTTAAAGGATACACAGGAAGGATACCGATTAATTGGTCCCCATGGGAGTATCCCTATCTGCTCAGACCCAGTGTCTGTGAAGGCAAGTCTTGCTGGGGTTGTTCAGGCATCTGAAGCAGAATTACGCTCTCACAATGAAGAGGATAGAATTCGCTCTCACAATGAGAGGATAGAATTTTGGTTCAGTCTGAAAAGAAAGGTATTTTAGCAGTAACGTTAGCCAGTGCCGTTATGGTTCCCGCTAGAGCAGAAATAATCTTAGAAGGCAAGAAGTGTGAATAGCCAAGTACGTATGATAACATCGTTAATAAGTAGTACTGACACTTCAGAAAAAGATTATAGCCGGCAAGGTTTTCATGTAGCACACGCTGTAGTTGAACCCGACCAAAACAGATTAGTGCCTTTAAGGGTTATCAACATGTCTCACAAGTAAATAGAACTAGCACCGGGAGAAAAACTAGCAGAATTTTGCCCTCTGGTCGAGTCATGCAGTAAGAATTCCGAGAAATCCACACCGGATCTCTGCGGAGCGATAAGAAACGAAATCGTTGAAACTTTTACCGACAAGGTCGAAGCGGTTTGCGTTTGCGACTCAAAACGGACTTTATTAATTTAACAGAATGCCTTTTGGCCTCTCCACTGCTCCTGCCACATTTCAGAGAACTATGGAGATTGCGTTATCAGGCTTAACATATGTCACATGTTTGTGTTACCTCGATGATGTTATAGTATTCGGCCGTGATCTCAAAGAACACTGTGATCGATTAGAGACCGTACTACTTAGACTTCGAGAGCACAACCTCGGCGTAAAACTCTCCAAGTGCACGTTTGCGGCCCGTAGAGTTGCCTATTTAGGCTACGTCATCTCCCAATCAGGTCTCGAACCAGATCCGGCAAAAATATCAGCTGTCAAGGACATAGGGTCGCCGAAATCAGTTAAAGATGTTAGGAGTTTTTTTGGTTTGGCTGGATATCATAGAAGGTTTATCCCAGGTTTTGCCACAGTTTCGGCTCCGCTCGTAACCCTCACCCAAAAGAACACACAGTTTAACTGGACAGGAGAATGTGAAACGGCTTTCAGGCAGTTAAAATAATTGCTTTGCTTCGCCCCGAGACTAGTATACCCTAAATTCGATCGCGAATTCATCCTGCAGACAGACGCGTCGGACTTTGGCGCAGGGGCCATTTTGTCACAAATTGATGACGACGGGTTAGAATAAGTACTTGCCTATGCATCCAAAGCCTTAACTCCTCGGAAGCGACAGTTCTCCGCAACTGAAAAAGAGGCGTACGCGATAGTTTTTGGAACTCAACATTTATCTGCTTGGTCGCAAATTTACAATCATCACCGACCACAGCGCACTACGATGGATCCATAGTATGGAGCCTAAGGGTCGAATAGCGCGCTGGATCATGGATTTACAGGAATTTCAGTTTTTTATAAAACATCGCGCGGGTCGATTACATGCTAACGTCGATGCATTATCTAGACTAATGCCACCAGCCCTAAGAATGAAGGTACTTGTAGTACCAGTGCAGCGATCCATGATCCAGGGAAACCTGCGAAAGTTTATCCCGATGTTCCCAAACCTAAAACCGTGATTTCCGAAATACATGTTAACTTGTCAAGCGGCCGTAAGGCGATTAATAAATTAGAAAGTACTTATCGCGTGCCAACGGAACAGGCAGATAATGATAATCTCCGACATAAGACTGTCGACACAAATACAAATTGTGGAGTGCAAAACGGAAATGCCTCCTTCGCTACATGATAAGGAAGACGCGTGTGCTATTTCGGTCAACCAAACATTTAACCTAAAGGAAGCCCAGAGGAACGATCCAAACCTCGTTAAGATTAGCGATCTTAAAATGCGCGGCGCTGCGAAACCAAGCTTGGCAGAATGGGCAAATGAAGACCAGTGCTTGAAATCTCTTCATAGACACTACGATCGCTTTTTTGTTCGGGACAATTTGCTAGTCAGATCCCTTGGCAGTCGACTACCACACCCGAATTACGTCATCGTTGTGCCAGAGTGTCTTAGAGACGAGGTTTTAAGAGGAATGCATGATAATCCTTTTTCCGGTCACCTCGGAGTAACTCGGACCGAGGAAAGAATTCATCGACGCTTTTACTGGCCGGGAATTCGACAGGCGGTTGATCAGTACGTTAAGCGATGCCCCGAATGCGCGCAAAAAACGAGCCCGGTTACCAGTAACAAAGCACCGTCAGGTAGTATAGAAGTTGGAGAGCCTTTTACGTTTTGGGCCATGGATTACATGGGGCCATTACCAGAAACCGCCAGCGGCAATAAACATATCCTCGTCATGGTCGATCACTTTACCAAGTGGTGCGAAACCATTCCAACGAAAGATCAAAAAGCAAGTACCGTCGCCCCAATTTTAATACGTAACGTGTTTTCGCGATTCGGACCACCGGTTGTGCTACATTCCGATCAATTCCGGCGGCGGCTTCGGGATAGAAGGCCTTTTCGTAGGCTGACCGTGGGGCTTCGACCCGCTCGCCAGGGCATACTACTTTGGTTTCTCCTCGGGTACATCGGTCGGCGTGTCGCTGCAGATGGGAAGCTGTGGTGAAGCGCGCGTTGCAATGACCGCACACATACACGTTAGCTAGTTTTTCGATGTTCCGTATCAAGAAGGCGTGCTGATTGAAGAGTCCGATCGACATCTTGTCCTCGTAGCGAGCCGGCTGTTGCGTCAGATGCCAGTCACCGTTTTCGGCGGGCTCGTACACCCGTATTCCCACCTTGAAGCACGCCTCTACACGCTGGAGCTCGTCAAGTGAGGTCTTGTGGACATCTGGGGTCGTGGTTTTGCGGCCATAGAACGCCGCAGCGTGTTGCCTGGCCTGGGTTGTACACCGGTCTGCGCGTGCCCCCTTGTGGACGGCGAGGCACCGGAAGAGACAAATTATCGTTGTATGTATCGAGTGCGTGCATACCCTGCTTGAAGCGTAACCAATCGGGCAGAGGGCCTGTGCCTATCAAAGGCTCGTGACCGAGGACGGCTTTAACCTCTACGGATATAAACCGTACGAAGGTCCATTTCGTGTCTGGGCGTTCGATACCATCTACGTTAAGCCTCAAGTCCTCTCGAACTGTCAGCCATTTTCGCGCTGTTTCTGGAGGAGCCACCCCTTCTATCCAATCCTCCGGTTCTTCTAGCGCGCGGATCCAGGGACTCCCTCTAGGGTTCTTGTGAAAGAGAATCACGGCGCCGTCCTCTACGTTTTTGATGCGATAAGTGAAGGAGTACCGGAGATAGCAGCTGGTCTGGACCTTCGCCTCCAGCTTTTCCATGATACGGTCTGTGAGGTTCCCTCCGACCTCCTTGAAGAAGATCCACTTGATGAACCGCCGCCCTTTCTCTTCACCTTCCCGTTCCCCGTCAATCTCGTCGAGGATGTAGGTACCCTCCTTTGCGATTTGACCTGCCAGCCTCCCGAATCGCGTTCGGAAGCTCTTCCGAGCGCGGGTGGTGAACCTCCGTAGGGCGGCTATCCGTTCTTTGGGGTTCTTCTCGACCCGCTTGGCGTAGGCAGCGGCTCGGAGTGCGGCATGGACCTCCTCGTCCATCTGCCAGAGCTCTCTGCGGCGCTGCCCTCTCTTGTGGGGGTTCTCAACATCCCGAAGGGCCGGGAGCCGTCCTGTTTGTGCTCCCCGTTTGACCCTCTTTACCCATTCGGGGGCGCGGGCCTTGGCTATTACCCGGATGAGACTGTCTTTGTCGAGCCTCGATGTCCCTTGAAGCCCGAATTGCTTTGCTTGTACGCGTAGGTCTCGGACGGTGGGCATTTTACACCTTTGGCAATACCCCACCTCTCTCTAAATGGTGTGATATGTTTTTTGACTCACGCTTCTAACTAATCTCTTTTCTCTAATTGATAGTTTGGACCGTCGTCGTCAATTCATGCAACACACTCGCAAAGTGCTTCTTATTCTTTCGTTTTTCCCTATGGAAGTGTTGATGATGGGGTCGCCTGCACTGCACACAAAGCCCGTGGCTCGTAAGACAGCCTCGACCGCACTTCGAACAGGAGGCTGGTGTGCTGCCCCCTACCCGTATTTGGAAGTTGTGCTGTCCGCAGTACTCAACCTTCGCGCTCCTCGTGCAGTGTGTAGTCTTTCCAAGCATCAACCATTTGCAAGTCCCTCTCTCCATCGCGACTAATACGGTACGTGTAGTACCCTCTAATAGAGCGTCCGGCCGTGTCCCGTTTGCCCTTTCCGTAGGACATACATAACCACCCCAATTCTTTGTGTAGACAACTTTTTGCCCCAAAAACATTTCTACCTAAACGCTCTGCGACGTAGACAACTTTTTGCCCCAATTATTTATCTACGCGGAGCCTTAATGTGCTTGATATATATGCGGTGCCGCCTTGGATGTCAATATCTACAAACAGCTCGTGGCCCTCCCAAGGCCCTTTTTCGAGGGGGCTGGGGGGGGGGGGGGGGGCGGCGGGCCCGGCGGGACGCCCCCTGGGGAAGTGGTATCGTTGCGATAGGGCTCAGAGCCTTGCCCGGGCGAACGGCGGGCCCCACGCCCGGCGCGCCTTTTGTTGTGCCGACGTCTACCCGAACGCCCGGCCGCGTAGATTTACAATTGCCAATTCTGCATCTACCCGAACGCCCGGCCGCGTAGATTCACAATTGCCAATTCTGCATCTACCCGAATGCCCGGCGGCGTAGATTTACGATTGCCAATTATTTATCTACGTGAAGCCTTATGTGCTTGATATATACGAGGGTCCCCTTTCGAGGGGGGTGGGGGGCTCGTTGGACCAGACGGGGCTCCTGCTGGGTGGTGGTATTTGTTTGAACCCATCTATACTACTGCATCATACCATATATTTGGAACGACAAATAGCACGTACATTTGTTTCAACGTAGAACGAAGTCGTAATTAGAAGAGATTTAGATGGAATCATCATAAGTCGGAGTTATTAAGTAATGAATACTTGGATCGAATCGGCACGAAAAGGTGAAAAATCCCAACATATTCAGATCGAATAAGCACAAATAAAAGTTCCTAATTAGGACATATTTCACTAAAATTATAATTAACCGATCCAATTAGAACGTATTTAGTTCGAAACAGCATTTCATAGTTGACATCAACGTATATATTTGCAAATGCCATGAATATATAAACATGGCGATTTTGTCCACAATGGCGCCCCATATTAATTCGTAACGAATTCTGGCAATCCCTTTATGTAGGACGACACGAATTTTTACCAAAAATACAATAGAATACAACACAATACAATTCAATACAACAATAGAACGCAACACAATACAATACAATAGAATACAATTTGGTACAATTTGGCTACAATTTGGCTACATGAAGGGATGGCCCGAATTCTTAATTGACCAATAGGAGCCGATGCGTGACAGCCTGCCAATCTTGACTTGATCGAAATTGATAAGCGTGCAATTCAAAACAAACTATCCTCGTTCAAAGTTCTCCATGGAAAGGACTGCGACAGTACCACTTTATAATATATATGTAGACAGTTCGGTTTTAGCTTCTTGCGTTCGCTCCATCAGTCTCTCAAAGAGTTTGCAAATCCTCCGAAATACATACCATGCAACATTACAAGCTGCTTCAAAAAGCCATAGCAGTCCAGCACCGCAGCAGCACAGTCTGGCGAACTAGAAGAGGTGCGATACAAGTGGCTGCTTCCTTCCTTAAAAGAATTATTAAAGCTCGCATAAAAAAAGTTCAGAGGACAAATACAGGATCGAAAAAATCTCTTAACTTCAAAGAAAATTCCGATGGAGACAATGTTTTGTCAGAACTCGATATTGAAGAACTCGTGGACAAACAAACTACGAGTGCAAAGTACACAGGTAAAGGTTGTGATCGCCCGTCAACCCTATAGTAACGAGAGAGCAGAAACGAGTAGCCTGCTTTTTTTTCGCGCTAGCAAACGGATCATCGAAGCGGCCGCCATATTGGTAGCCTGCTTGCCGGCTCTTTCTGTATTTTTTTTCGGTCGTTTTTTTCGGATTGGGCCGGCAAGCAGGCTACCATATCGGCCGAGCGTGATTGAGACCTGGGGATCGAACTTCTCCTCCCCCACCCCCTCCATATGTCATTCGATACCAGGTCTCAATCACGCTCGGCCAATATGGCGGCCGCTTCGATGATCCGTTTGCTGCGCGAAAAAAACACACCATCTACCGCTTGAAAGCAGGCTAACAAACGAGAAGCTCTTTCTCTGAGGGAGTCGAAGTCCATCTTTGTGAATATTTGCCGAAAGAAATGGACGACCGTTGCATAAATGTATTGAGGCGGATTTCTGATTATTTCCTCTACTAGACTGTACATCGCTACCGAGTTCAACGGCCCGTGAAGTCAAATCGCCGGTTGCATCTCTGCAATTTGGCTCGACAATAATACTTTTCAGTGGCGAATTAAATCACGGTTTGTTGTCGAGAATATCATACTCTTTCCAAAGCCTGCCGAAGTCACAGCCAGAACATGTTTACGTAGAAGCCTAGCTCTGCATAGCTTCCTCCTGCTCCGTTTTCAAAGTTCACCTTTACCCAGCAGCGGAGAAAGAAGCGAGCAGCTGTGTTCTCTCTGTAAAAACCTCTGGAACCAGGGTCAAAGGCGAAGGAGATAACTTTGAAAACGGAGCAGGAGGAAGCTATATTACAGAGCCTACTTCTAAGTAAAGATCTTCTGGCGCTTTGAAAGAGTATGATATTTACGGTTTACGAACTTGCGAAAAGAGAACTCGACAACAAACCTCTCGCAGTTCGCCGATCCGGCGCCTTCGCGGCTCTTTCTCGGTGGCTGTTCTCTCTAGTAAACCTCTGGAACCAGGGTACCTTCAACTTAGTCTTCAAAAGAGACAAAGCTTTTTGTATTACTCGCCATATTTTATCAACTTATTCCTTTCAGTTCTTTGCTTCCAACACTTGCCGCGATAAGCTTTGATTGACACCCGTCAATCATATTCCCCGTCCGCTGGTGGACGGGAAATAACTTTTGTACTCAGAAACCAGGGGTTTTCGGGCAGGCGGTATTTCAGATCTGCTTCTTCTCCCCCTCCCCCCCTCCATTCGTCATTAGATCCCAGGTCTCAATCACGATCGGCCAATATGGTGGCCGCTTCGATGATCCGTTTGCAGCGCGAAAAAAACACCATCTACCGCCTGAAAGCAGGCTAAGTGTTTTATTGCTCCCCTGATGTTTCGCCGAATCGACGATTACATAATTATGTAAATACCAGGCAGCAGAACATGCGCAGAAGATATGACGAGCTTTCCCCAAAAATACGCGAGATAAAAAGCAGTTGAGGTAAAACATATCTAACGACTCAACTCCACCCTCCAAAAAAAACAAACTTTTAACTATACCAAAACATTTCTATGACAGCAGAATAAACAGCACTAGAGAAGAAAATACACCAAAACATTAGATACCAAGCTAGAGGCGACCATACTCTGGTCTGTCTTTTTATTTACAAAACGTTATAAATATTGTAACGAAATAAAACAACATTAACTCTTTTTCGCCCCAAATTCTATTTCTAATATAGTTCAGTTGTCTAAATTAGTTTTCTTCGAGAGACTGGAGCAGCAATTCAACTAGAATAAAAGTTACCCGAATTGCGGGATTGATTCGTTCTTCTGATGTCACAATTGAAAGCTACGGGATTTATTACTCGGGCCGGCCTTCGGCCGGCACGAGTCAGAAAATGCAAGCCGTTTATTACTCGGGCCTAGGCCTTCGGCCGAGGCACGAGTCAGAAAAATGCAAGCCGTTTATTATTTTTTGTGTCGCTGGTTGGCGCCGTCGACCAATCAGATTTCGACTGGTCACGTGACACGTTACGTTGCGCCAGCCATGTGACATGTGAACAGTGAACTTTTCAAGATGGCGACGAGTGGGAGTTTTGACTTAGCAAAACCTTTAATATCAGCTTTTTTCTTTTTTGTGTAAACCAAGAGATTCCTTCAAGTGCAATACCAAGATTTTTGTCTTTTCTAAAGCTGAGAGGTGTTTTACGGGCTTTGGGACGGAATTTATCACACATTATGCGACATGCTTTAAGATACACTCGTGAGACGTGACAGCGGAGTCTGCTCTGCTCTGCGATCAACACTGACTGTATATAAAGACAACAGCTTGTAAATGTAAGTAGCCGCTAATCTGAACATGATAACCTTTTATACCAATTGACTGTCGTTGTGTTGTTATTTATTGTTATTAACCTCTCGAAAGTGTAGTAGAAATGACCCGATTTCTCAGTTCTCTGACTGACACTGTGACAGGGGGCCTTTTAAAAGAATTACAGTGACGTTTTTGCCCCCAATGCACATGTATTTAAATGTTTATAAATTCGGGAACGAAAATCCAGCATGCAGTGAGTGAGTATAAACTGAGTAAGTAATCCGAAATGAAGATTTTTTCAAACGAAACGATAAATGACTCTGATGTGGAAATCGCATATTTATCTGTGGCGTGTTATTGTTGTTCTATTTCCCGGGTCTATTTACATCTGGCCTGTACCTCTTTGTATTTGATTATTATCCTCTTGGTTTAGGGCATTCTACAGTGTATTTAATGTGTTTTTTTAGAACTGACATAATGATATTATGTATCGAGTAGTGTATTTATCATTATTGCAAGTTTATAACATAACATAACTAAATTTGGTCCAGAATTGAGAGTATACTTACATGCAAGTGGCACTCTTTCTTTCCCTTCCCCTTTCTTGGTACCATTATATATTAGCCATGCAAGCTAGATCTTGTTTCAGTGTTTTCCATCTGAGGTGGTCCTGGCTTAAGATAACCCTAAGGTTACCTTAAGGACCTACCTTCTCATCATTGTATTTCTTATTATGCCTTAGTTATTACTCGTAAACATTTCCATCATCTTATGAGAAAATAAATGTAATTGTTGTTCCTCAGTTCTTGGCAGTCAGCATCGTCACTTGCACTCGGTCATGATCAGGAGTTACAAGTACTTTTACGAATTATTTGGGAATGAAAATTAATCTTCCTGCGACCCCAATGATATAAAAGAGTGGACATTGCATGTTTATTTGTGGCCTGCCATTATAAGTTTCAGTCTCCTTCAAGATGTAGAAAATGAGCACTAGCACAGTGGCAGCTCACTAATACTAGAAAATGGTGGTCTGTAGTTTACAACCTCAATCGAAAATATTGTATTGAGAATTTAGCCTGAATGTCAGCCATCTCCACTGGTTTGTTAATAATTGAGAATTACAAATAGATAGACTTTATTTCTACGGAGTGGCCCACAAGTGCAAAACAAAACTCTTTTGTCTGAAATCAAAACACTTTTTTCAGAAAGCAATAATTTTCTCGTTCAAAGCAAAAACTCTTTTCCAGAAACTCAAACACTTTTATCCAAAACAAAATATTTTCTTTGAAAACAAAAACATTTTTAGAAAACAACACTTTTTTCAAAAACGAAAACTATTTGATTCAAAAACAAAATATTTTCTCACGAAACAAAACGTTTTGGAAAACAAAAATCTTCTTTTCTAAAACATGATCACATCAGTATCCAAAACAAATCATTATTTTTAAAAACACGATTTAATAATTATATGCATCTTTTTAATCAAACACAATTAATTTATTCGAAATAGTTGTGAATCGAAATCTTTTTCTTTCAATACAAAAACCTTTCTTTTGGGCGAGTTCCCGGCCTCGAAAATCCGCGAGGGCTGATGGGGCTTACGTGCCGTTTCCTCCATTTTTCGAGTGGAAAAATGGCTGCCAGTACTAGTAGTGTTAGATACTGTGGTGCTTGTGGTAGCAAGCACGAGGATCAGTTTGACTGTAAAATTTTGCACCAAATGTGGCGAAAAGCTACAACTACCCATATCGCTTGACTTGGCTTCGGAGAAGAGAAACTCGGGAAAGAAATTTCAGCAACGCCAACGATGTCACTAGCTGCTTTCAAAGCTCGCAAGGAGTCAAACAGGCATAATTTTTTTAAGCCATCAAGTTCGAAGAAACCTAAACGGCCTGAAATGGATGTGACAATTCGTATTGGAGTTTTAAATTTTGATGCAGAGACACGAGTGTTAAAACCACAGTGGGGGTAAGACACTTCCTCTGGCGGTTGATAGAAACAGTACGTACTCATCCATTCTGGGAAAGGCACTCTAACCTAACCTAACCCTAACCTCTCAGACTCATGGTACTGATCCCGTAAAACTTGTCCAAAAAAGTGAGTATGTTCCCATATTCGAAACCTTTTTCGAAGTAGTGTGTAATAATCACCTCCTCACGATTAAGTTATTTTCCGCACTGCGGACAAAAGAGGAATTCTACTTCAATTAAGCAATCGCAGAGTTCGCAAAACATGACTTCGATTCACTACCTCCGCACGAGACTGAGCATAGCCGCCATTTTGAAAATAACACAATGTATGGGCCCCATGCCCTCGCGGATTTTTCGATCCGGGAACTCGTCCAAAAGAAAGTTTTGTATTGAAAGAAAAAGATTTCGATTCACAAATATTTCGAATAAATTAATTGTGTTTGATTAAAAAGATGCATATAATTATTAAATCGTGTTTTTAAAAATAAAGATTTGTTTTGGATAAAAGTAATCATGTTTTAAAAAGAGATTTTTGTTTTCTAAAAACGTTTCGTTTCGTGAGAAAATATTTTGTTTTGAATCAAACAGTTTTCGTTTTTGAAAAAAATATTTTGTTTCTAAAAATGTTTTTTGTTTTCAAAGAAAATATTTTGTTTTGGATAAAAGTGTTAGAGTTTCTGGAAAAGAGTTTTGCTTTGAACGAGAAATTATTGTTTTCTGAAAAAAGTGTTTCTGATTTCAGACAAAAGAGTTTTGTTTTGCACTTGTGGGCCACCGTATATTTCACATGTAGAATGACATTACCTACATGTAACTATTCACAATGAATAGCAACATTATGTGGAATTTGTTGTTCTAAATTGCTTGAATTTCTCATAGTTGTACTGCACCTGATATAATTACAATGCATCAAAATTTGAGTGACTCAATATCGTGCAGACTACTCACATAACCATTGCACTTCAATCAACAACACCCATACCAAGTTTTTTTTGTAATTCTAACGACCCTCAAGGAACAAATAATATTGAAAAGAGAAGTAATATTAAACTACAGAATTGAGGAAATTGTGGCTGAAATGTACATGCACAGCATGTATGTATGTGTGTGTTTGTGTGTGTATTATGGCTCTATCATTTCGCAACCCCCCCACCCCCCCCCCCCCCACCCCCCCTCCCAGGCATACCCTAACCTAAACCCCCCGGAATACGTGGGGCGTTTGCACATTGACATTTGACAGACAAGAGCATCAGTAGAGAACCAATTCTCTGGCTACTCTAGCACAAACCATGTTGACACAAAATTATGCTAGCACTCCATGCAGTACATGCTATAGATAGCCCGAGTTAAGGCCACTCAGGGCCTCTTGTTATTATTTATTATTATTTTTTGTGTCGCTGAAATGCGCCAGCAACCAATCAGATTACACAGGAGCCCATTGTTCGATCCCAACACGTGACAGGATCAACCAATCAGATTCGACACCCGCCCGATCTTGGTTGTGGTCTGTCTTGGGTTTATACTTATAGTGTGCCAAGTCAGCAACGGAGCGAAGATTCGTGGCCGTTCTTAACCATTATTTTGCTGAAACCAAAGGTTTCTTCGAATGAAATACCAAGATGTTCAGTTATTCTAGGGCTGACAGGACTTTTAGGGGCTTTCAATGGAAAATTCTTACATTTACTTAAGGGATGTGGCAATCCAATCGTACACGGTACAGTCCACTGAGTCAGCTACATGCAGTCTGGCCGGGGCCGGAGGAGTGATGGTTTGGTTTCGATGGTTTTGGTCCAATAATCCACGGACACGGAAAGAAAATGCCTGAACTGCTGCATCTAAATGCCATAGGATTGCGGTGTTGATATTGTTGAAATGCTCTTCATAATACGATCACACACTGTGAGGAGGTCAATGAGGGATTTTGATTGTTTGCAATGTTGGCTGTGTGTTTACCCCGCCAATTAACTCTCCTGAAATACTCTTGAGATTATACAACTGGGAAGTCTTGACTAAACCAGTCAACCAATGCCGAGCTTTACAAAGACTTCAACTCAAGAGTCACAAAACCTGGAAGTGAATAGTGATTGACCCTTGTCTTTGAACGCGAACGGAAATCAGAACTGGTGAGGTTGAAATATTTGTGTTTATAATTATATACGCACACAAATCTTACTTGTTCCCTACTTTTAGAATTATATTAAGTGTAATGGTGACAGTAATTCGAACTGGAAATGAAATCGTCCATAAGTTGAACTGTATGTGACGTTATAGAGACCAAAAAAAAAGTTAAAATCGTCAAAAGAATAACAGAACTCAGAAGATAGAATTGACCACGAATTATACCCATAAACAGAACTGGATCCGAGAATACCGTATTAAAATTGAATTGGATCTGTCGAAAGATTAGCAGGATTTGTCGTGGAAAGCCGTAACTAGAAACCGAACTGTCATAAAACAAGAACTGGAGAGTATAAATTATGGCTCTGCCCACAGTATTATATTATGTCGTCACGCAGTTTTTTGTTTGCCGACGATTGATACGAACGGGCTTCAAACTCCGGCTTTGTTTTCTCATTTTGCTGCTGCACAGAAGACCTTGAAATATAAACCGTTCAATAAATCTACCTTAATTTATCCTAAAGAAAGCCTTGATTTATACCCTCGAAGAAGGAAATGCATTTGATTTTCTCCACTTCGCCTTCCCTTGCCGTTAACAATAGGAAATGGATAATCTGAAATCTACATTGAATCTGTAATGTTTACCGTCTCGTTTTTCTCGGCCAATGGAAATCGAGATACCGTGGCGCATGTAATCGTTTCCTCTTGGCGGCAGGAAAGGGGCCAGGTGGAACTTCTCGAAACAAGCGATAGTATTGGCCTACGCAGCAATAGAAAACACCCTAACCCATTAGAAAGTGCAGTACAAAAACCATAGAAGTATAGTATTATGGGTGCAATCAGCATACAGGTCTTGAGAGGTTCCATGCTACTTGGAGGAAAGGCAAAGAGATGAGAAACCTGCTCGCAGGGTAGGAGGGCCACACACTTCTCTGTGTATACTAGTTAGTGTTACTCTAATGTTATTTCCCAAGTGGTGTACATGCATGAAATCAATGCACACAATATTTTATTAAACATTAGGGACTAGTCAAAAATTTGCAGGGGAAATGCAAGGGGGGGGGGGGGGGGGGACCCTTTCTCCCCTATTATCACCCCTTTTTTCAGTTCCCATGATTTATGACCCTCCATTTTTGGGGATTAAAAAAAATCGCAACCTCCTCCCCATGCTAATTTCTGACCAGTCCCTTCAGTGACAACCCTCATGAAGCCTCAATTTAATTATCAGTAAAACTTTGTAATTAGAAGCTCCCATATGTGATTGCAATGTAAATTATCACAAGCATGAGTAGTGAATCAATTATCCTGCTCCCCTAGCACAAACCATGTATGACACAAAAATATGCTAGAACTCCATGTATTAATTAAAAGTGGCCCAAGTTAAGGTTGTATTTATTCGTTATGCTCTTTTGACATTAAGAATAATTCTTCAAATGGCACCATTTTTTTATTTCTACTACATGTTTAATAACACAATTCTCTGCTGTACAAAAATTATTAGAACATTGTATTGACGATTTCCTGTCTTAAAGTTTGGAAACGTAACACATGCATTTAATGTCAAGTGCCATTTTTAATGTTTTCACAAAGTCATCAATTCTTTACATGAATTGTTTTAGAAAATTTTGCCTTCTCCCTAACTGAAAGCCCGAGTATAATGCCCAACGGGCATCTTGTTATTATTATTATTATTATTTTTTGTGTCGCTGTTTGGCGCCAGTAACCAATCAGATTACACAGGAGCGAAATACAATCTCAGCTTAAGTGTTTCTAAACACGTTTAGATATAAAAGGTATCGAATTATAATCTCAGGGTAGATTTCGTCAGGCGCGCTCAGATAACAAAGGTCAAAGCTCTCAGACAAGGCGAGACAAGGAGATATCGATTTCTATGAGTCATTGTCAGAAATCTATTCCCGGCCGTAAAATTAGGCAATACCACCGTCTGCCAATGGTAACTGAACTGTCAGGTCAACTACACAGCTTAGAGAGTCTTTCTACTAGATTGAGAGACATTAATATACTGTTACATGTCTGTTAATATGGGGAAAACTGAAGAAACCCTCATTGCATTGAGTTTGATAACTAGCCTGAAATACAGCCGCCTTCTCAGTTAGTTCCAGGGTCCTTGAATTTTCAAATGGCTCAACTCGTCGCGAGCGCAAGTGAACTTGTGAAATTATCGCCATCACGCCGCGTATACAGTCAAGTCTGTTTGTCTCGGAAAGTATTTATTGTAGTTTATATCTCTTCCCTAATTGCACTGATGAAGGACTCGAAACCCTAAACGTCCCAGCAGCTTGTGTTACAGCTGATAAACGGAGGAAATGGCTCTACTGAAACAAAATCAAAGCGGACGAGTTTCGTGTTGTTTAGCTTTGCGGCCGAAGTCCATCATTGTCTGTGGTTCGGCGGGGAAGAAGAGTGTTCGTTGGGATTACTTTCAACAAAGTACACTGTATTTCAACTACCAATCTCGTACAAGTGCCTTTAATTTTTAATGATTTTCACGAAGTGGTCCTTTTTTGGCAGAATTTATTTTAGAAACAGTTGGCCTCATACCTAAAAGTGACAGCCCGAGTAAACGCCCAGCGGGCGTCTTGTTGTAGTAGTTTTCTCTTGGGAGGGAGTTGATTCATCTTATGACGTCACAGGATCCATGACAAGAAACCAAAATAAGGGATTAAATGTCAGAAAATTTACAAAATCTGCAAGATTCAAACCTTTTTGTGAGAAACAAACGCAATAGTACAACACATTTTTATTTATTTTTATTTACATGATACTTGCACTTTAAATTATCTTTTTTCAACTTGTTGTTCATCAAGTAACATTTGAATAGTAAGAAAGCCATCAATAGACGTTTATCACGCGGCAGCCACAAGGCATCGAACTGAGCAGTTTCAGAACGAGTTTCAACAGGCAAAACATGGCTTCTACGTAATAAAGCTTTCTAATATCCAATGAGCCAAGTACATAAAGGAGGCTACGAAAGTAATTTCTTGCGCTGCTGTTGCAGTAACATCTCGAGATGATCAGCACGTTTTATTGCCGCCTGAAAAAAACAAAAACAATCTTATTACACTCCGTTGGCCCTGTATCCAGCAAGCACTAGTGTTGTCTAACTGATATTTATAGAATAAACAACTTATTTGTCGGCTAACCAGTTAATACGGCTGTGTTTTTACTCATCACTCGCCTAAAGGCTCACCAAAATAAACGACTCGTAGAAATACACAGCCGTATTAGCCAGGTTCCGAGGGATGCCCAGAGGTTCTCCCTGCCTTCTCGTCGCGACACTTGTCACTGGCGGGGCAAATAAACTACGGTGTAATTCGAAAATTTATTTGAAGGGGATCATTAACATTCGTCTTAAAGTTTTTGAACACCCCCCCCCCCCCCCCCCCCAAAAAAAAAACAAAAAAAAAACAAAAAAAACAAAAAACACACAAACAAACAACGATTTCACCAGACTTCAGCCACAACCACAATCCATTTCGGTCTGGGAATTACGTTTGTCTGTGACACGCTTTTTGAAACGGCTGTATACCAAGAGACGAGGGGTGTATTTTGCGGGTACCTGTTGCTGTTCACGTAGCACTTTCATCGTTTCTTCTTTTTTAGCGATCGCTTGTTTCACCCTGCAAAAAAACACAAACTGTGAAACACGGTATTACGGCAATGCTGCTTGACTCCAGTTTCAGCTAGTGCACAAAATACTGCATGCACGGCAAGAAATGGACTGAGTGCGCATGCGTGGACATTGGACTCATGGTAACCGCGTGCATCTCGTGGAGACCTTTAACACCAGACTAGTCCTTAGGCCTTCTGGCTGGTATTTTGTCTGAGTGGGTTAATGGGATCCCTGTGGTTTGTAATGGCTTGTGACGTCACCAACTGTCAACCTGGGCCGGGTTGTTCAAAGCCCGATTAGTGCTAATCCAGGGTTAATTTCCATGACAACCAATAGGTTCTGTGCAGAGTTAATCCAGGATTAACACTAATCGGGCTTTGAACAACTCGGCCCAGAAGGCCTAGCAGAATTCGCCTAGCTGGGCCCAAATATTCGCAAAAATGGGCCCAAGATGGCGACCACTCTTGATGACAAGGGAATGCATCAGGTGATAGGAAAATCACATTCAGTTTTCCTATTCTAAAATGTTTGACGTTTGTGTAATTTCAAATGGTAAAGCCTGGCAAAATGTAGTCGGAGTATTAAAATTTGAATGATCGAATATCGTGTATTTTTAAAAGTAATTTAAAAACTCACTCGTGAAGTATACTTTATTCACCTTTATTCAACAAAATACCTGGCACTTCGCTTCCAAGCTGTTCATCTTACAGATTTGGATTCGCTGCCCGATGAAAGAGAGACAGACAGCAGCAAGACCCTTCTTCAGTTTTTACCAGTGGAATTAACTCATTGTGCTTCGTCAAACGGATAGAAGTTGTTGAGCCGTGAAACTCAACGCGATATTCCCCTAGAGCGGGAATCAGGCAAAGTGCTTTTCAAATCCAAGCAAAACTCTCTTAAAGAATCAAACCCATGCTTTGATATTTGCTCAAGCTCTTCACGAGCAAATGTATACCGAATCCGTGGCCGCCATGTTGGATCGAATTCTGCTAGGCCTTCTGGTAACAGTGAGCAGTGACGTCACAAGCCATTACAAACCACAGGGATCCCATTAACCCACTCAGACAAAATACCAAGCCAGAAGGCCTAGGAACTAGGCTGCTTTAACACTGTAAATTACTGGTACTCGTCTGTTAGAGAAGAACTACTTATAGTATGCTAACTGAGAAATGAGACAACTCCTAACTGGAGCGTTAGGTATACGAGCAAGAGAGCACTTTAACACTTATTACAGTACGACTACTATAACCACTAAGACCACGAGAAATAAACACCTTGCACAACGAAAATAAAGCATTTCTATAGTATATCCACGCGATTTGCTTCATTTAAAAGACTTGAACTTCAAAACTAGTACACCAAATTTGCCTTTCATCGGATTGAAGCTCGAGCAAGTTGGTATTGTCTTGTACTCTATACTGACTGACAGTAAGTTAGAATGCATTGTTTCTATTCTGCAATATGATTGATTCTCGTTGCCTAAAGTGGCCCCGTTTACTTTTTCAATATCAAAGAAATCAGAATTGGTATGGTTCACAGCTGAAACTTGAGGGATGTTATCGGCTACCTTGTATGTACTTGTTCCATCTCTTGTTCTTTCTCTCTGGTTATTCGCTCCATTTCTAGTCGATGTCTCGCTCTCATCTCGCTAACGTCTGTCTTCAGTCTCTTATTATCTTCATCTGTAGTGACGAGCCTGGTGATCAAGTAACAACTATTAGTAAGCTTTTCGTTTGAGTTTGTTGGTATCTCGCCTTTGCTCTGTGAGATTTTTCTCCGGTTTTTCTCCCTCCTCAAAAACTAACCTAAATTCTAATTCAACAACGGAATCGTCGATATACCTAAACATTAGCTTCTGTCGGCGAGGGAACCTGCCAACTGCTCCCTGTATTTCGACGTAAAATAACGATTGGTTTAAAAAAAGTTACAGTGATGTTGTTCTGTTTGTCTTTCTTTTTGACCTTCTCAACAGTACGATTTTCACAATCTCTTGTAAATAAAATTTCCTGGCGAGAAACAAATTTGATAAGAAAAATATTGTACAACAATATGCATTTAATGACTGGCCCCGAGGCAAACAAAACTCAATGGTTTCCCGAGGTTTGTCGTCTTCTCTTCGGCAAGCTGCTTTTCGACGTAAAACACTGCGAGCGTCGCTACGGCACTTTTAATAGCGTTTGGTTTCTTTCTTGCATCTTATTTTAGCCACCAATTTATCTCTCTCACGGTTTATAAAGATGTTTTTTTCTATTGAGCTGGTTCCATTTTAAACGGTTTCTTTCGACGAAAAAGATAAAGCCTAGACGTTTTGGTAAACAAATATTTCCCGCCTTTAGCTAGCCAGTGGCGCACGCGAAACCAGCGGGAAACAATTGATGCATTGTTATCCTCTGACGTCATAGGTTTGAAAATTGTTGCCCGCGCGGGAAACAGTTTGTTTTGTTACTTGTCACGTGACCATAAATCAACCATTGAGGGCGTATGTTATATCTAGAAAACTTATAGCTACATAACAAATTACTTCAGGAGTATATTACACAGGAGTGTTCATGTGCCCTTGTGTTGGCCCCTAACACAGTAGATGCCTGTCGTATTGTTAGCGGGGCCAAAAAGTATAACCATATTACACCTATACTAAAAGAGCTAAATTGGCTCCCAGTAGATAAGCTAGTGTATTTTAGAAGTGCCACTCTGGATTCAAATGTATGACTGATTCCGCACCAGGTTATTACTCGGGCTGCCTGTGGCAGCGCCGAGTCTTAAAATGCAAGCGGTTATTATTTTTTTTAATCCATGTCAGACGGCTTCTGCGCATGCGTTAAAGGTCAAATTCCAACCAATCAGATTGCACTGTGCTGGTCACGCAAACAAAGGTTAGATTTCCTCAGGCGCGCTCAGATAAGAAAATTCAAAGCTCAGACTAGGCGAGACAAGGAGATATCAATTTCAAATAGTCATTGTCAGAAATCTATTCCATCGTGGGCAATGATGCAATACAACCTAAATTTGGGTCAGGTCCATGTTTTACGACAGAATAACCAGAGTCTTTCTACTGGATTCGGAGAGCTCGAGACATTATACAAGTCTGCTAATATGGGGAAAACTGAAACAAAAAATGAACTTTGACGGCAGAAACCCTCATATTTGAGCCAAGCGGAATATTTACATGATCCGCTAAGATTTTTACAAATCTAATTAGTTAAGCAGATGTACGCAGTGTATGCCAACTGAAATGCTGTGCTCGTTTTGTGGTTACGGCTCAGTGGGGCAACTACCCGAAAACTGAAAGAGGAAATCCTTGTGAGAAATCGACGTACATATGAAGCTATATACGTTATCATCGACTATATGGGAGTCAAACATCGAGCTGCTATGAAACCGCTTGTGACAGTTTGTTTACGCACTTTCATGTCAAACGAACGTTTCTACTTTCGACACAACGGTCGCTAAACTGTACGAAATCTCCAAGGATATATCCCTAATGTCCAAACTAAAGGGAAAAACTGAAAGAGGAAATCATTGTGACCAATCGACATAAATATGAAGCTCCAGAAGTAATTATTGAATACATGAGAACCCATAGAGAAAACCGATAATAATGAACACGGTATTAGTTTCACCGACATTTGTGGCGTAACTGAACTCGCACTACAGCATAGCTTGAAATACTGTACGAAAACTCCCGTTTAAAAATTTCCTGATGCCGAAAGGACCGTAGCATTTAAACAAGATATCCTTCTGACCAATCGACATACATATTAAGCTGTGAAAGTATGTTTCCATTCCATAACAGCCGATAGTGCAAACTAGTAAACTGCCACTAGTAAATTGACCTTGCGAGTACTGAACTTTCTAGCGTCAAATGCATGTGTTACGTTTCCAAACTTTAGGACAAGAAATCTTCCATAGAATGTTCTATTTTATTTACAGCTGAGAACTGTATTATTAAACATAAGAAATAAAACAATGGTGCCATTTGAAGAATTATATCATGTCAAAAGTGCAAACGAAGAAATATATATCTACGGACGCGAGCAGCTCGATCGTTTCACTTTGGTCAAACTCGGACTGTTTACGACTGGAACGGAAAAACAAAAAGTAAAACCTACTAAGTTACTAGGTCTGAACAGTACTAATTTATTAACTAGCTGCGAGTTGCTGACAGATATCTCAAGACTCTAGCTAGCTGCACGATAGTAGTCTGAACATACATACACACATGAATAAGTAGTGTTTTCAATAAAAGATCAACTACGTTAATTTACATACGAGAAAACAAAAATATTAAATTACATACATGTATATATATACTGGGGGAGCAGAGAATGAAAGTCACCGCGCTTAACCGGCCACTCCTAAAGACTGCTAATAATTCTTCCCTTTGGTTATTACTAAGAGGATTTCAAATGAAAGTGTATTTCATCTTCAATCTCATGTGGCCCGAGTGAAAGCCCAGATGGGCTCTTGTTTAATATCTAAATTCACGAAGCGTTTCAATATTAGTGGTCGTGAAACTCGAAACTCGCAATTATTACAAATCCCCTTATTCAAATCTGCGAGTGGTCAGAGAAGTTTTTATTACAGAACAGTAAAAATATGGAACTCACTAGATAATGAACTGAAATTAAGTAAAGACGTTTTAAGTTTCAAGCGAAGCTGAAGAGCAAATTATATCAAACTCAAAATAGGTTAAATTAATAGATGTAATTCAAATTATCATGTACACTGTAGTTGTATTGTATTTGTATTTTGTCTTTGAAAAGCCTTTTTAAAGAAAGATGAATAAAGTATGAAGTATGAAGTATGGTGTGTCTATTTATAGCCGCGAAGTTCTGGTATGCGATTACGTTGTCTTTTGTTCTCTTGCGCTTTGTATTTTTTAGTAGTTTGAATCGCTACGCTCGGGCGCAAATGACACTACGCGGGCCACAAATAAACAATATGCCCTCCAAAAGTCATGTTGTTATCATTATCATCAATATACAAGGCCAAATAACTGATAAAATACTTTACTGAATTATCATTCGGCATAATCAGCTTACTAAAAGCTGGGAGTGTACAAAAGCATTATAATAGTTTATAATATTGTTCTTACTAAAAAACATAAAGATCTCTGAACTGGTGAACTCTTTTGAAATGGTTTCCTCGCGAAATCTGATTGGCCAACACCAATCGCACGATCCATTCTCAGCCAATCAGAAGCAGGGCGGTAAATGTGTTTGCAGCCCGCTCGGTTCGTCATCGGCCCGCTAGTTTGAGAGCGTTCGCGAGGCCGGTTTTCTATTTGGCCGCGTATTTTGATGATAATTACAATTTTTCAGTACATCCTGATTGGTTAAAAGTGACGGCCTTTGTTTCTTCTCGCAGGAAACTCTATGCTAAAAATAACTCTACCGTCTACAGTGTTGTGTGACAATATAATGTAATATACTCCTGATCACTTACAATGACTGGCCCCTTGAGAATCAGTGAGTTTTGTTTCCCCTTGTGTCCCATCAATTAAATTAAGGATCTCTGGGCAACAAAATTCACTGTTTCCCGCGGGGTCGTCATTAAAGTGTTTATTATTTGAGAAGATCATGTGTGTTACCTGTCCGCAAATTCCTGTCTGATGATGTCGGCCACTTTGCCTCTCTCCTCTTGTAATCTCATTAAGATCTTTGCTGTATCACCTTGTTGTTGTTCTGTTTGTTTCAGTAGGGTTCTCAGCCGTGATGTCTCACCTTCAGTTTCATTAAAACGCTCCTATAACACATACAGAGTGAACTGGGACTGTGCACTTGTAAAGGGCTATCTCGTGGTGCGAGGCCTTTACAGACGAATCCTTGTTTACGTTTTATCCTCATTAGGATATATCAAACTCGATGTACATACATACAAACGAGTCCATAAATCGAAAGAGATTGTCACTATCAATCAATCAAGCTTTTATTTATACTCAATATTTACATTTACAATACATTTACAAAGAAGACTACAAAAACTAACAAAATATAGGAAAAGAAAATATCTGCTGCTAATAGATAATAAAAATAAATAAATATTTATTTGTTATAGCAGGCTAGTATTACAGCTTATAGCTGATGGGGGCCTGCTTTTACTCTTCGCACACTCCCCACTACATTAACTGTTTTTGGACACACTATACTGAACTCACGGTTGATTTTTACGGAGGGAGGAAAACCGGAGGAAAACCGGAGAAAAACCCTCGTAGTTCGGGCCAGACAGTTCTTTTCAGTGATTTTCATATGAACTATAAACGAAACTTGCGCACATGAGGTACGGTTGAAATAAAAGCAAATATGCAAAATGACTAACAAACTGTGTACAGTGAATCTGTGGTTATACCAAGAGGTTGGTGAGCCACAGACAAACTTTGAAAAGCCTTAAGCCGATGATACACGGTTCAACACGTGAAACATCTGTTGGCAACAAATGTTGAACCGTGTATTATACCATGTTGAATGTTGAAAGAAGCGAGTCAACATGTAGAACGATGTTGCAGGAAATAGAGACATGGTCTAGTCCATTCAACAAGTTGCAACAACCCTTATCGTTCGCACTTAATATGTAGTCATGCAACATTATTTCAATGGATGGCTGGCTCAAGAAACCAAGCTACAATACTGATCGATGGAATCCAAACTTTGGAGAAAAATGCATGTTTTTTTGTTTCGTTTCTCTGAATTTCGAGTTCAAGAAACCCTTCTGGTTCGCACGTAAATCAGTATGTAGTCCCACATTACAGTGCCTTATTTCCAACAACCAGGTTAGTTGGCTCAAAACACGTCAAGCGACTGTGAACTATGCCTTGCTTTCCACGTTATTTCTCTTCACCCGACTGAAGGACCTGAAATTGAACCCCGACGATGTTGAATGTTGGCTTCTATTCACATACCACATATTATTTTCCTTTTTTTAATATTAAAGTGATACCTTCATAGCGTTGTATTTGTCCTGGATGTTCCTCTCTGACCTCTCGAGTTCTCTGATCTCACCCTCATATTTGTCTCTGACTCGCCTGAAAAAGATTCCTTGTGTAAGAATTACACATTGCTAGTAAATCGTGACAATAGTTAAGAACGGTAGCATGAACGGCAAAGGAATGTAAAAGGTGTTCATTTTCTATTCTTCTTTCTCGTAATTTCATTGGTCGATACTCAAAAAATTAATAGAAATTTATCACTCGACTCTCTCATCCCGAATTCTGATTGGTTGATTCACCTGCATATGACCATGGCATATAACTGACGGTCTGAGCATGCGCAGTCGTGATGATTCAATATTCGCCTACAGGTAACGGTCTGAACATGCATACTATTGACTACTCTGTTTGGTAAACAAGGCAGATCGATTCGCAGAGCTATTGGTGACTCAAAGTCCCAGTTTGAAACTGTCAAACTCTCGGTAGGTAACGTTATCATCGGGAAGAATGACGCGACACATCCGGGACTTATTTTAAGCCGCCAGCGGCAAATTCGAAAGCGAGTTTGTCAATCGTAACAAAGAAAACGGCCCCAAAAGCTGAAGTAGTGTTAGTGAATCCTCAAATTTCGTCAAATTCACTGGCTTTATACATATGCTACGAACCGCATTTTGAAGACGACATTATAATAAACAATTTGCGAGCAATAATTGAACTTTGCGGGGAAAGCAAATCATATCGATTCGACAACAAATGTTCGTGTTTTCAAGTTTAATTTGTATGAGAAAAAGCTATTCCTGTGATTTCAGCTTCATTTTCTCGTCGAGATCTGGCTCGATTTCGACGCTACAAACGGCAAAAGTTTGTTTAATGTCTCAGTAAACCATGTCTATATTTTGGAAGTGTTCCGTCGATAATATTTCATATCGCCTAAAACAATGTGATTCTACCCGATGATATTTTGTCCCAAGCTCAGCATCGGCAAATAACTGAAAGCTCGCCACAAACAAATCATGATCAGCCTCGTCCAATAATTGCTTAGTATTTGCATGAGTTAACTTTTAAAGCTATGGTTTGATTTCAAACAAAATCGTATGTGAGGTAAGTTCTGAAATGTCTGATTCAAAGATCGAACTCATTGTTTTTCCTATTGGCTGGTTTGTGTGTTCTTAACGTTTTTACAGCACAAATGGCCAACATCATACAGGTTCCTTTATTTTCTGTTTGTAACTTTGATTGTAGACATCTCACACAGCACTTAAGGTATATTCACGCAAAATCTTATTTGAGGATAGCTCATTGCTGCCACCTAATGTATTTTGCTATCGTGCCTAGGCGAATCATTACTTAAAGTGCCTATGAAATGAAAATTATTATTTTCCCAATTTGAAAAACTATCTTCAACCAAAATGAAAAACTAGTTTTCCCCTAGTCGGAACCTAATTGCGTTCGACGAAGGAGAACGCATACTAATCTTGCAGTGGACTCCCTGTGGTTATGTGTGGGCTACCTGTGCTTCCCCAGGCGAAAGAAATCGAGATTCGTGTATGTCCGCATGTCCGTCCTCATGTCATCATGTTTGTACTTTTTAGAATAAATTATCTCGGCCGGGGAACTGGTAACCACACGTACACGATGCGAGCGGCCATTTTGGTGATTTCTGTTTTGCTCGCGATCGGTAAGTTACTTGCCTTATTTTCCGACAATCCAATGCAATGATGTTTCAAAGGTTCGCAAGTACAATTGAGCAAATCCTGAGGAAAGTGTGTAGTACATCTGGCGGACTGACAAAGTCTAATATGGTCTGTTTTGAACATTCAACTCGCCACTCGGCCATAATTATTTTTTCGTGCTGAACCCAAGTGAATCTGCGATCGAAAAATATGCTGTTGGCTTGCTCGCTGCATTGAATTGTGGTGTTCGCTTTGCCGATACCAAAACTGCAAATGGTCAAGATGCTATTAATCATACCAGAAGGCTGAAGATAAATACATGGATATGAATATTTCAGTGTGAGTTGTGAAGAAGCTATTTAAATACTACACGTGTGCATCGTGGTGGTTTCATCGTGGTTATACAAATTAACACTGCATTCAGGGTATCACCACACTTGGATATGTCAAGGAACTTAAATATCAAAACAAGGTGAGCCCTAATATGATCAGAAATTATTCTGCAATAACAATGGACACTCAATATTCTGCAGCCAGCCTTTGTCTCACTTGAAGAATAATTTGAATCAGTCTGAAGGTGTAGTTTACACACATGCACATATATTTTATGTTCTACACTGGACTGTAATCACTGACACTTAGTCAGTATTATGGAGACAGCCTTGGTCATGAAAACTGGGATGCAGTTTATACACATCTGAATAGGGTTGATTGTGTTCTATACTAACTCCTATGTACTATTTAAAACACTAATTGGAGTGGTATTAAAAATGTTGAGAAAACAATTGAAACCTGAGAGGCATTAGTTCTCATACAAAAAAATATGTCGAACGCACTTTGATAATATATGATTACTTCTAGTTTTATCCCCTTTTTAGACCGGAAAGTTCAGACATTTATGGTTTAAAATTTCGCGCGGTCAAAACATGTAAATTAGGGCCGTGACGAAAGTACTTCAAACTCCAAACAAAAGCGACTGCAAAGGTATTATGTCACAATTATTTCATACTTGACACGGTTTTCTTTGTTATTCATTAGGCTTTATTTTCCATACATACCCTCATTATAAATGCAAGGGATGTATGAGAAAGGTTCCCGGGATGTATCCAGATACATCCTGGGAACTTTTCTCATACATTGTACATCCCTTGCATTTATAACGAACAATTCAATACAATTCAACGATATTTTGTTGTTTCTAGCTTATACACTGAATTGCGCTTGCATTAAGGAATTTGTTTTATTATTTTCTCCAAGGAATTCATTCACCTTGGCTTCAGCCAAACTTATTAAATATCCCTATACTGATTTAGAACCTTTTCTCCGTCTTGGTACTCGCCCAAAATCTACCTAAAAAGAGCTACATCAATGAAAATTTTGCGAAAACCTCGTCAAGTATGAAATAAGACACTTAAATACCTCGAACGTCGGCAATAAGCCATATACATCCCGAGGGCCGTACTCAATTCCGTGCCAGGCCCCATATAATTTAGTTGAAGCGGGTCACGGAAAACTGTTTTGCCGTTTCAAATTATTTTAAATTAACTTTTGTAGAGCGAGTAATATAAAATTGTAAATAAACCTCTCTAAAATTTCATAAGCAGTTTAACAGTCTGGGAAAACAAGCAAACATTTGTAAATGTCAATGTTTCTCAAAATGTTTCATTGATTGATCGCGTGTGTAACACTGTTGCGGAAGCAAATTCGCCTCTCAGACAATCAGCGTTTTCACGTCACACGCCTTTTTTCGTTCCCCTTTGACACTATTTTGATTCTCGTTTGTAAACAACATGTCATGACTTTGGTCTCGCACCATCGCGTAGCAATCAAAACGGTGGTAAAGTATCAATACCTTGTACTACATGAATATTACATTAATGTGTACGCTAACAAGGAAGGGAGAGGTTACTCACTTGATTCTGTTCTCAGCAGCTCTCTCACACTCCTCCCTTGTTGTAGCTGTCTCTTCTTCTAGCCGACCAATCACCATCTCAATCTCCTGTTAATGTAATGCATGTGCTGTAGTTGGTGTTGATTTTATTGTGTAAGGAATGTAAACGGTTACACTTCTGTCGTGACGTGTGGGAATCAGTACCCCTTACTATTAAAACCTTGCCCAAAACCAGCTTTAAGAAGCAAACATACAGTTTTTACTAGATAAACAGTCATAATATTAAAATTTGTGCCTTATATATGCAAGACAAATTTATACAAATCAGCTACTTATATTGACATTTTTATTCTCTTTTTATTCTAAGATAGGATCAAACAATAATGTAATGTCCTTCAAAATCTATACATAAATACATGAATTTATTTAAAATCTCACTTCGTACTATTCTTTATTATTCTTTATTAGCTATATCTATTTCTCTCCTCATTTAGTTTTATCAATGTAGTAGCCAACTCGAAAGCCATTGCTACTTTGGCCACTACGCACATTTTTTCTAAACATACCTATTCCTTTTTTCACTTATTTCCTTTATATATGTATATTTATATGTTAATGTCAGATAAGGACCGATGGTTGTAATTAGGTGCAAATAAATGAATCTTGAATCTTGTGGTAGTTCCACAACCCAATAGTTACTGTTTCTACGTCCCACAAGGTAACGGTGCAAAAAATACATTGATCGAAAAAATAAATGTATATATTGTTTACATTTCAGGTATATTCTAATCATATACCGTAGAATCCCGGTTATAAGCCCTCCCGGTTATAAGCCAAAACCCTAAACCACCCAAAACCCTTACGAAGTTGTATAAGCCCAGGGCTTATAACCGGGATTCTACGGTATCACTAAATCGCTAAAATGATAAAAACCTTTCTGAAAATTACGAGTTTGTGATTGTGTTTGTGGGACATGATATATACTAGTGGTAACACTGCTTCGCTCAGATTAGTCATGCTATTGTTTGAGTGGAACTACATTGTATGAATGGGCGTTTTGTAGGAAACAGTCAGTGCTGATTTATTACTTCAATAACCAATGAATTGTGCCCGTGATCCCATACCAAACTTCAAAACAGTTTTAGAATGATGGACAATCGATTGGAGGTGGAAAATAGCATTTACAAACAGGTTTTGCTAATAATACTACCGATCTCGTACAAGTGGCTTTAAATAAATGAAGTCAGATTATTTTGCCATCCAGTACAACCACGTGATTACATTCCTGCAAAGGGTCATTTACACGTGTAGATTACAAGTCTCAGCTATTGTTTAAACGCCGGAAAACAATAGTCAGACTGCACGTGTAAAACTAAAAGTGTTATTGTGTTGTCCCTGCATATAGGTCAGTTCTCCTACCCTGTCCCTAGCCTCTCTTACGCCATCCTTGAGTTCCCTCTCTTTTGCCAGCAGAATAGTATCCTGCAAAACAAATGCAGTGTGTGAGGATTGCGAGACATTCATAGTTCCACAGCCACATAATTAGTTCCCTCCCCAACAACAACTTTATTTAAACACGATAATTATTAAAGCTTACAGTTTGTGGGGTGGTCGTGTACAATTGAAACATAAACGAAACTATTGTGTAACTATTACATTACTAAATACCACTTCCTGCACCTTCCCATGTATATGCACTATTATTGCAATATTAAACACGTAATTATTTACAACAATTAAATGCCATTCCCTACACTCATCCATATTCCCGATTATTGCCGTACACTAGCCGTATTTACTTACAACAGTTAAATGCCTCCCCTGTACTATCCCCATGTCATTTTACCCACTATAATTCTAATTGTATCTAGTTAATATATGTATGAGGCACGTTAACACGAAAAGTGCTTTAGATAGGAAAACCCCTTTCCTGTTAACATGCTTTATCTTGTGTGTTTATTCGCATTAAGAGGTAATTAAAGAGCAAATGACAGTCTCTGAGTTTTCTATCTCATCATTCCTTTGTCTGAGATCTATCCCATAATTTCTTCATTTGAGATGTCGAGGTTAGCGTTAAGTTAGAAACAAAGGCATTTCCAGTTATTCTGGTCAAAATAAGTAGCCCTTATCCATGCTCAAATGAATTTAAACGAAGAGAACATTGTTTGCCGTGTAACGCGTTGAAATTCATTAAAACGTCGTGAAATGCCGCCACTTTGAAGTTTAGCAAATCCTTATCAGTTATAATTTCGTAACATGAGCTTGGGGCGCTCGTGGTTTAGGTTACACAAGTTGAGGCACGTTAACAAGAAAAGATCGTGTTAATATGCTTCATTATCTGCTTCAGTATCTAGGTTATTCCTGAGTATTGAAACTGAATGGGTAAAAGTGTCAGTGTTTTCGATAAAAGGTCTTTACATTCCATGCTTGACTCATTATCTCACTATATTTACTGGCTATGTTGTGCCAGAAAATTGCACCTCAGCACCTCTTGAATGTTTCATATAACGCGTATTGAAACGCGGCGCAGAGCTGATTTTAGTACGAAATGAGTATTTAATATCGCGCTTGTTAACCAGACTGGTGTTACGTTATTTTGTATTTTATACAGTAATTTAATTATCTCTAGTTTATAATAATGGAACAGTGACTGTTCCAATTAGCGCCCGAAAGAACGTCTGCAGTGGACATGTCTCTTGGCAGATTAGATATCATTCTGGCAGCCCTACAGTGTAATCTAGTGAGTTGAAAATGTCTCTATAGCTACACCCACCACCCCAAACAACTAATCCGTGAGTGACAGATGGTAAGATCACTTTAAAGTATAATGTTGTAAGTACGTACGTTGATAGAAATCAAGATGTTTTTAGATTTAGCTTGTTAACACAGCTTTTATTAACTTTTGACATGTGCACTGACCAATTTAATGTCATTTAATACCAAGAGTCTGGTGTCTTTGACCCAGTTAATGGTGTGTCCTTCTAGGGATACTGGAACCAAGTGGCCAATAATAGGTGTGGTGGGGTATGTGTGCAGCACTACCCGGGGGGGGGGGGGGGGGGGGGGGGGGGGTTACTCCTGTTTGTGACATATTATGTTTGTGCCGCGGGGGTGGGTCAGGGTTTTGAGCTCAGTTTGGGCAGGTAGGGTCAGGATTTTGACCTGATTTGGGCAGATCAGGGTCAGGATTTGAGTTTAATTTGGGTGCAGTCAGGATCGGGGTTCAGTATTTTTTAGGCAGTTAGGAACAGGCGAACAATATATTTCACAGGGCCTATTTGTTTTTTTTCCCCAAAAAGGTGGCAATCAGGGTTTTGGAGCTCGGATTTTGGGTCAAACAGGGTCAGGGTTTGAGCCTCTTGGCCTCACATACATACCCATTTTTCATGTAAGTAATACACCCCCCCCCCCCCCCCCCCCCCCCCTTCCCAACCCCGAGCACACACTGTTTTGAAGCAAAATATTTGACAATCTGAGATTTATAGCCATTGTTTTGGTAAACCGGTTCTGGAGCCTGAATGCTGCACACCAGTATCCATTTATTACACAGCTTTTCAAGACCTCAAGCTTGCATGTTTAAAACAACAGAACATGGAGAACCGATCTTCTATTTGTAAAGAACCACTCACTTGTTTTTTCATGTAGTTTTCGATCCAGGCCTGTTTTTCTATCTCCAGCCTTTCCTTTGATTCATTGACTTCAAGCTAAAAATAACACAACAAATCAACTCAACCTACAACACATGTTAACCAACTTGTGAAGACAGATTGTTTTTCTCATATCTGAATCAAAAAGGATGAAGTAGATGGCTCAAACAAGAAAGATGCCAAAATACATTCCCATGCATGGAAATGAAATCTAAAATTGTCCAAAAAGTAGGCAGTATAACATCCTGCAAGCTCACATCTTATTAAATACTAAAGAACCATAATTTATTAATGCTCGCTAAAGTGAACAGGTTGCATCATAAATACAATGGTCGATAAGTGGTTGGTACATGTACGTGGTTGGTAAGTACCGTATTCACTCACAGATAAGCCGCACTCGCAGATAAGCTGCACCCCAAGTTTAGAAGCTTGATTCAGGGAAAACATTTTTTTGGAAGAATACCAACCAAATCAACAACATGCTCACGTTCGTCCGTAGCTTAGTAACCAGGCACCTGTTGGAAGAGAGAGAACTGGACACTAAAAGTTTTGTTTTCGCTGAACGAAGTCAAAACAACATGAAGTAGTTTGCTTTTTCATCAATTGTCTGTTGCTATCATGCCTAAAAGGATATCCGGAAGCCATCTATTGGAGAAAAACTTGTTACCCAAAGGGAAGCCATCTATTGGAGAAAAACTTGTTACCCAAAGAGAGGTGGAAGATCTGTTCGACAAATTTGCTGTTAAAGTGCAAAGCTGCAAAGAAACATTGTGTCATTTAGCGTGGAATTTAATCGCTTGCGGAGGAACAAATATTCACAACATAAACGGATCTGTTAAGAGCCACCAAACTTGCAAAAGCAATGGCCAGTGCTTATTTTCTTTTGGTTTGGTGTAGTATTTATTAGTATAGCTTAGTATTTCTTTTAAATGTTAATTTATGGAAATTTATGGACCTTATGTTCGGTAGATGTTCTTGCAGATAAGCCGCACCCCCGATTTTAAACGAAGATAAGTAGCTGGTAAGTGGCTGGTAAGTGGTCAGTAAGTGGCTGGTAAGTGGTCGGTAAGTGGCTGGTAAGAGGGCTGGTAAGTGGTTGGTAAGTGGTCGGTCGACTACTTATCAATAACATATTTATGGTGCAACTTGGTCGCTTAAGCCATTAATGTTTGTGGGAAATAACTAGTCTGTCATCTATGTTAATATATTTTCTGAAATGATACAATGTATCTATCCCATATTAAGCATTAACTGTAAACAGTTACAGTTTTAGGTCATAATTATAGTTACACATATTACGAATTTTAAAAGGTGTTTAACCATTGAATGTGTTTAATACTAGTTTGTACCTGATGTCTCGTTTCCATGTCACTCATTGTCTTTTGATGACTTGAATGCATTTCCATAATAGACTTCTTGTGAGACTCCTAAACAATGAACACAGACATTAACCAACTTAATGGTTGACAATAACAGGCTCAAAAGCTGATACTGGCTAGGAATTTTGCTCAACACATCAAATGACTTACATCTCATTTTGTCTTTTGGACAATTTTGAATCTCTATTATTCATTGCTATGAATATGCATACTGTTCATTAATAATTCATGAAGGAAAAAGAAAGGAAATCAATGTGCGATAAGTGATCTGTAAATCTGGTACAGATTTCATCCTGATTTGCATAAATTGTGCTTCAGTTTTCTCGGCCGAAATAGGTTGAATCGCCAAAATAACTGAAAAACACAACTCTATACATCTAGACATTTGCCAATTCCAGAATTTGTGTCCGTGCTTTCTTGGATTTACAAACTCTCGCTGGAAGCAGGGTTACTCATTCTGTATCTATAACATATATACATGTAGCTCACAACTACAAAAAAATATTTGATCTTGATTGGATGAAATTGATCACATGATGTGACAATGTTCGTCCTCCACTGAGTACCATCAGGCATTATAGTTCACCATAAAATTCTCTCAGATTCAGATCGGATGAAAATGATCATGTGATGTGAGTGCCCAGCGAGAGCGGAAGACAATTTTATGATTAACAATAACGAAAAATAGAGTGTATATCTCTCTCAAAACTATCGGCTGTTTTCCTTGGAAATTTGATGTTCTTTTAAAAACAAATATAAGTCCAATGTTTGTTTGTTCTCTGGCTTATATTTGTTTTACATCAAATTTCTGCTGGCAACTATTTGACAATTAGACTTAGAGCTTGAGGTTTCTATCAGCAGATACACGTAGTTCCTCGACGGACACACTCTATTTGTATTAATAATAGTTGATGAGGGGTGCAACCCCAAGTCAACTATCGAAGTAGATAAAAACAAAGAGCAAGAAGTTTAATGGTTTTAGCATAACCAATTGAAGCCACTGTTCTATCAACTTAGCGATCGAGAAAACTGAGAAAAAACTTGCCAAAAAACATTTTTCTAAGTGATTTTTGTCTTCAGATAGCGAGATTGCCAATAGATGGCAACTGGGCTATGATAACAGCCGATAGGTCCCTTGACAGACACTATTGTTATAATAGTCTCTTACTATAATATATGGACCATAATATATTGTTATAATAGTGCCTGGCAAGAGCGGAAGAAAATTGAATATTGAACAATAAATGACAACAGCGTTTTTGTCTCTGGACTATTATACAAATAAAGTGTGTCTGCTATCGGCTGATAGTTGCTCACGGAAAATTTGATGTTCTTAAACAAATATAAGCCCAAGAACGAAGTTCGTGGGCTTATATGCTAGTTTTAAGAACATCAAATTTCCAAGGGAAACTATCAGCCGATAGTTTCGAGACAAACACAGTCTATTTGTCGTTATTGTTCATCACAAAATTGTCTTCCGCTCTCAGCAGGCACTATTATACAAATAGACTGTGTCCGTCGAGCAACTATCGGCCGATAGTTGCCCGCGGAAATTTTATGTTCTTAAAACAAATATAAGCCCGAGAACGAAGTATGCTAGTTTTAAGAACATTAAATTTCCAAGGGAAACTACATGTATCAGCCGATAGTTCCGAGACAAACACAGTCTATTTGTCGTTATTGTTCAACACAAAATTGTCTTTCGTGCTGAGCGGGCACTATCGCCTGATACAATGTCGTTTGCATCCGCGGACGACAACTATCACGTCACGTGATCGCTTTTGGCCAATGAGCGCACACCAAAATTTTGTGGTGAACTATAACACCTGATAGTTTGCATCCATGGATGACAACTATCACATCACGTGATCGCTTTTGGCCAATGAGCATGCACAAAAAGTTTGTGGTGAACGAAAATGGCTGATAGTTCCCTTGGAAATTTGATGCTTGTTTAACTAGAATGAAAGCCCTTGAAATTTGTTCTTGGGCTATTAATTAGTTGTTTTATAGGAAACCCTTGCTGTTGGAACAAGTTGCCATAAATATGAATACCGGTATATTCAAATGTGCTTCACAAGGTTTTTTTGTTTCATGACAAAAGCCTCAAACTCATGTCTCAAACTCATGTCCAATTTTTCAAAAAATAAAATATATTTTCCTTCTTTTTCAACATAATTCCAACTTAGACTATATTGCCAACAATTTAACAACAACTTGTTCTGAATGCAACTATCAACTGATAGTCCCTCAACAGACACTCTAGTGTTATAATAGGTGATGTCACATGATTTCCTCCTTATAGAAGTTGAAATACCAGTGTTTTGAGCATCATCCAACAGCCAATCACAGTGTAGGGAAGTGGTATGTACATATTAACATACCTCTAATGCTGCTCTAGCATCACAGTGTAGGGAAGTGGTATGTACATATTAACATACCTCTAATGCTGCTCTAGCATCACAGTGTAGGGAAGTGGTATGTCCATATTAACATACCTCTAATGCTGCTCTAGCATCACAGTGTAGGGAAGTGGTATGTACATATTAACATACCTCTAATACTGCTCTAGCATCATCTAATTCTTGTCTCTGTCTTTTTCCCAGTATCGCAAGTCTCTCCTTTTCTTCTTGTACCTCTGAGTACAGTCGTCGCCGTTGTTGTTGATAGGCTTGCTCTTCTTGCTCCATCTGTTTTTCCAGTCTATTGGTATAACGGTAATCATGTTGTTTTCTAATAATTGAATACCTTGGTGGAAAAATTATTTTCAGCCTGTGTAAGGTCCGAAAATAAACCGTGTTAGCTACGGGGATAGCTCGCGAGGATTTCGGAAAGATTATAGTTAGCAAGTAAACTCTGTCGGCCGTGCAATAAATCCGCTTTGCAATCAAAGTGAAAGTGTGTAAACATAAGTACTTAAACAATGTTTCTTTGTGACTGGTGCACTATAGCGTGACGCGAATTTTTGATGAATGAATGGCTATTAAATGTATTAAAATTTGAAAAATCAATATGGCAATGCAAAATTAATGAAAGGCTTGAAAAAAAACACCGCAAAAGAAGCCAAAACAGAATTAAGTTAAATGAAACTAAAAGAACTGTTTGACCTGTACTGAAACTGAGTATTGCATGTGTGTGTAAATTTCACGATTCTCGCGAACGAAGAACAAAATTGGGCAAACATACTACTTAGGCCGTTTTTCCACCGAGGTCTTCTAGTTTCCTATTTTGAGATTGAGGTTTCATACAATGTAGGCATCAAAATTGTTGCAAATATACTAAAAATATAGTACAATTAATAATTCGGCTACAATGAAAGAGTTCACCCGGAATGAGCATACAATGTATCAGGCAACAATAAACGAAAATTTCACGAACAGCCCTTAATGGCAGGCACGTAAACTCCAAAGAAACCAAAACAGAATGACCACAAACATTACAGTGTAACTCATGTTTGACTCGACTCTCCTGTAATACATGTAATGGGTAAATATTTCGCTATTAAGGTTATTTATGATTATTTGTGTTGTTTTCAAAATTCAATATATACCGTAGACAACTAAAATGATATGAAGTTTATTTCAAGCAGAGAAACAAATTTTTTTTGCGATGCATCAGCTGACAATCAAACCAGGGGTCAATGGCATAGCTGCCATGATTAATTTAACCCGAGAGACAATACTTTTTTTCTCAATCAGCATTTTCACATACAAGAATCGTCACAAACTACGTAAAATTGAACAAAAAGCAACTGTAACTATAAGAGCAAAGAGTGTTAAAATCAAATCGTCACTTATGCCCATTTTTCACACAGCTCTTCAATCATATACATGTACACTATGAACACAGTAGGAGTATTCATACAAGCATGATCTTTATACATGCAACATGAGATGAAACAATGCAATGACGGATCCAGGCCCACAAAGAGTGGTTTGAATACTGATCAACTTCAATAACATGAATTGTTCTCGCAGGCAAATTTAGAAATTTCCCTGTTGAAGACAATGCATATTTCTAAATTTCCCTTGCATTTGTAATGAGCCGGGAAATTGAGTGGATACAATTTCCTCGGGAGAACAATGAAAACAGAGGGGATCATGGTATTATTAATGATGTACTGGTGATGGGTCCAGATCCACTATTATCGATGTACATAATAAAAATAATAAACAAATGGTATATTTGACATCGAAGATACAAGAAGCCGTTACCCGGTCTCCCAAGCCAGAGGCTTATATTTAAGTATTCCGCCGAACTCCAGCCTGAATTTCAGCCGTCTCCTCTGCTTCGTTCCTCCCAAAAGAGACGTCTGAATAGCCGATCATGCCGTCCAGTGATGTCAAGGCAGATTAACAATTTAATTTATGCAAATAAAACTGTCACGGCGGGAGTAAGAGTTTGTGGGTCGCAAAAACAAAGCCATCGCTCGCCTTGAGAAATTATTTGAGGTTATTCTGGCCAAAATAAAAGCCCTACCTATATATATCTCCATCCCATTTGCTTCTCAAGTGTCTCTTAAGGTCGGCACACACGAAGGGACAAGTCCCGGGGACAAATCCCGGGGACAAATCCCTTGTTGCGTACACACGAAGGGACAAGTCCCCTCGTGTGAACTAGGAAAAATCTTGTCATTTTGTCCCAGGGACTTGTCCCCTCAATTCAAACCAGTTTGATTTGAAGGGACAAGTCCCGCGACAATATCTTTCCTAGTTCAGACGAGGGGACAAGTCCCTTCGTGTGTACCGGCCTTTATGTTGTGAAAACCTTTTCGAAGCAACAAATCGTTATATTATATTTGGAGGCAAAGGACAGTTGATCTTTGTCTTTTTTGATGCAACAGAAAAGTATAACAACATGGAAGGTAATGGAGAATTTTCGAAGAAATACGAAGACTCTTTTACGGGAAAGAACAGTTCCTTTAAGAGAGTAGTGACAGTCTTTTCTTGGTGTGAACAAATAATCTATTATCAACAACCCCACGGACGCAACGCGATAAAATGTACATGTTTACAGGACAGTCGGCCGGTTATTTTGCAGGACACTTTCAATCCATTTTCAGATGTTTTCCTTACGAATCCAAGGCCTTTACCAAAGACAATCACTCCACTGAAACTCAACGATCAACCATCGCGAGTCCAAAACAGAAACAGAAGTGAATCCTGCTTTCTTCTCGGGTGAGTTACTTATGATAATTATGTGAATTATAGAATATGAACCAATCAAACCGCGATTTAGGGGTAGTGACGTCACTGGACGGCATTATCGGCTATTGGATTCAGACGTGTCTCTCGGTAGGAACGAACCAGAGGAGACGGATTCTTTGCAAGGGCGAGATACCATCAAACCAACTCACATATCAGGTGCTGCATCCGGGAATCGAACCTGGGCCACAGAGGTGAGAGGCGAAGTGCTTAACCACTGAACCACCCCGGTATATGTATCAATTATCAATAATTATGTTTTGTACTTGGAATGAAATAAACATGCCGTAATTAATTATTGAACTTGTTTATAGTAGCATTTTTTGCTTTGGTAAAAATATTAGCATGCTTCGGCTGCCAATGCATGAGCCAGAACCACAATGAACTGACTCAGTCTCGATCTTGACAGTTTATATAACCCTAACAGACCTTTCCCACATTCTATCGAACAATGGCATGAAGTAGAGATTGGGGTAGACAAAATACAGTAAATGTATGGAAATGTCTACTCCAATCTCGACTTGGTGTCACTGTTCGTAAGCATTTGAGTGGAATGTGAGAAAGAAAGGTCTATTATCATAACCACAGGTCTCCAAGCCCTCTTGTCCACATACATGTAGGAACTTATTACTCTTTGCACTACCAATTAATTGCATTCATTGTCTGTTACAAGAAAAATACATTACCATACTTAATTTCTACTAGAGTTTCAATGGGATGAAAATATATTGACAATATACAAAGCTGCGAGCACATTAATTCTATTCCTACCAGTGAGGGCAAAATATGCTAGCAATATTGGTTCAGGGGGTCAAAATCTGGAGGAGGGGGAGGGAGGGAGGGTGAGATATGTTCACTGTTACTGTACATCAGAGCTCTGCTAGCTTATTTTGGCCTGCATGATTTCTTTAAATTCCTGTAGCTGTGAAAAGGAGCTTGCTGCCCCTGCCCTCCATATCAAATAATTCACCCCTTAGTTACCTCTGCTGTGCCAAATCTCTTTCTCTTGTGCATGCCATCTCTTTTTCTCGTTCCAACTGGTCACGCAGTTCCTCTATCTGTTGTATGTAACGCCTGCCTGCTCGTTCATCAGACTCCAGTAACTCTGCCTGTAGCGAATAAACCAATTAACACACAGTTATTACAAAGATACAATGTATGATGCAAAAAATATTTGCCTACTACAGGTCCTATACCCCAAAATTCGAAAACGGGAGTGAATCCCTATATTGAACTGATGGGGGTGCTGAGCACCCCTTTTAGGGTTAAAAATTCTCGTAACCGTGCCTTTTAGGGGATCCTGTTCGCACGAGTTAGTTACACAACCCAAGTCATATCTTTTAGGGGTTTGGAAATATGTATTTTAAGGTTCTTTCACAACAAGTGAGGAATCGCTTTATACATTTTATATTTGCATACCTTTTAGGGGTCAAAATCATTATGGTTATTAAACCTCTTATTTTATGCATACCTTTTGGGGGTCATTTTCAAAATGGCAGCCAAGCACCCCATCATTTTGGTACCCGAGTCCTCCCCCAGGGGTTATGGTCATGGTGTTGATGAAATATACTTCTCAAACTCATGAATACTTAATGAGATCAACAGCCAAACCTAAATTCCAATTCAATCCTGGAGTTTGCCAGAATACTTAAATATGAGAAACCCGGTAACGGCTTCCTGTATCTTCAACATAAAATATTTATTATTTTATTGCTGCCACACTCACTCTGCGAGCGAGCCTGAAGCGAGCGAGCAAGGCAGCAGTTCTAATCTGTAAGCGGGTCCAAATCTTGATTTCATTTTTTTACCACAATGCATCACTTCTATTGTCTTTTTTTACCACACTGCTTTGCACGGATCTGATCGTCACCTGACATTACACAAGGTGGAATCTGCATTGTTTGAGCTAACTATATTCAACCTTTCCTTAATGCATTTCTGTGTATGCAATCCTTGTGTAATCCTGAATTTGTTGAAGTGTAGACGTGTAGGAGAACTCTTTCTAACTCTGTGTGAACTATCAGTTTCCAAAGAGCAAGATCTCTCCTGTTATCAAGATGGTGAGCAGCAAATAAGTTTCTTCTATTATTGGCTTCGATAAAGTCAAGCAGCCGGTTCAAAATACAATTAGCATTTACAATTACATTCTCAATTACAGTTGATTTCCGGTGTTTGAACTTCACCAGGGAGAACAGCAGTTTGTTGTGCCGGGAATCTTAAGAAACTGTTGGGAATTGGTAGGCTCAGGGAATTTACCGGGAGAATGTTGATATGTCGGGACAAAATGAAAATAAATCGTGACAACTTTTGAGTTACACACCACAGCTCAAACAGGATTCAGTCGCACGATAGCCCCAAAACTACAAAATATATTCATCTAACACCTTGGCAATTTTATCACCCAGTAATATATTTCTCCTGCCAAAGTACTACTGTAGGTTCTCTTCTAATACACTTCCTTAACTGAGCAGAGCAGCATCCACTACCTGTTAGGTATACTAGTTTATTTTTATTATGAGCCTTTAGGTGAGTGCAATTTGAAAACTTTCAAAATATCACTCAGTACCTATAAATCAAGTACATTGTATAGCATGAGCAGTTCACACAAATTTTTGTTTTTAATGAACTGAGCAAACGCTTGCTGAGAGCATATGACTGTGCACTCAATCACCTTCATTGACCAATCAGAATACAGATATTATGTTGCGTATGTTATAATTAAGTGCATAAACAGAATGCTGAAGAAAGCTTCTAAAAGCTAACGAAAGTTTCAGAAACAGTTTGGTCACTCATTGCTTAACATTGTTTTACCTGGTGTATTGACTTCAGTTTCTTCATTTCAGCCTTGTGCTTTGCAATGAGTTTCTGGATATCAGGCTCCAAGCCCTTCACAGTCACCTCCTGAAAACACAGTCAACATCGTTACTTCATAAGTATTTTTATTCATCAAGATAAAATTTTCCAAGATTCAGAAGGAGACAATAAACTTAAATGGTCAACGAAGTACACTTTACAATAACATTACTGTGCTTCTCATTGACAACATGTGACTATAAATTTATAATTATCTTACTCAGCAGAAGAGAACAAAAATGTTGTTCTTAGATTGCACTTAGATTACTACTGTTCCTTTGGGTTTTACATAATGAGTATAACAACCAGCTTGGTTGGTATAACAGAAGTAGCTAGAAGTAATTTTATAAGTGCAGTATTAATTGAATTAATTAATTAATTAGCTAATACATTTATTATAAACTACATACTTCACATCTTTAACTTTATAAGCTGTATTTATTGATAAGTTACTTACTTTACATACATGTAGCCCTAGTTTATTAACACATACTGATACACATGTACATGTATTCTTAACTTAAGTAGATTACATATTTGTATACATGTACAATCATACATAATAATTATTAATTACAGGATTAATAGAAACACAGTAAAGACAGTCAACCCATAACTATAAAAAACTTTTATTTAGAACGTTTCGGCCATTCAGCCAAAAACAGAAAAATGCAATATACATGTATATTCACTGCAATTGCACTGAATATAATATAATTATATATATTGACAATTGCCCACCGGGACTCCATCATTTTGCTGAAAAGGCCACTATGGAGTATTTTGATAGATGTAGCTGGACTATCCATTGGCTCGAGTGATACAGAATAGTAATAAACTAATCTAACTAGAATCCTGTGTTGGATGATACAGGATACTAACATGCTAGCGTTAGTATGAGGGAGGTCTCACAACCTATCATTGACCTCCCCTAACCTGGGCAGGGTGAAATTGCAAAGTTCATGCAGCTGCTCTTAATGCATACAGACTGTCATATGGGATATGTTTTTTGTGCATGGCACAAACTATTGCTCTGAAGCTTTTCCTTCTTTTTATTTCAGAAGTAAATTATTATAAATTTTATATACTGTAGCTGTGCATATCATAAGCATATTACAATTGTATGGGATTTACAATGGCTTGCCAAAGCGGCTCACCATTGTAAATCCCATACAATTCGGTCGCTCATATTATAAATAGTATGCAGCATATATAGTTTTTTAAACAACTGCACATGGGATGATACCAGATATGTAATTTCAGCTGATCTATATACATGTATTTGCAGTAGAAATATAGTTATTATTATTATTACTACAGGCCTAGAAACATTTTTAAGAATCTTAGTCGCCACTTGGCAACTACAGGTTGTAGCAAATAAAATATTGCCGCCAGTCAGCAAATGTTGGTAGTCAGGTTGGTGATCACTAGATGAATAACTTACACTGGTCATCAGAGGCAATAATTAAGATATACATATCAAAGTAAAGTAAAGTAAAGTACAGCAACCTTATTTAACATCGGTAACTCATAACAGTCTTGAAAGACTGATAAACGTGAGGCGGACGGGAGACCTACATGTACGATTTAACGTCCTTATCCGAGAAGACGTGAAGGTCTTAGTAACCATTTGCAGTTTGTGAACGAGATTGTTTCACAAAGGCAGCACCTTCCAGTGCTTGAAACTAACGGCTGTTCACTCGTCAAAAACGAGTAAAAGTTCCTACAGGACGATTAAAAAATTAACTTTTTCGTCCCAGAGGACACTAGTGCACAATTTCCTCCTTTCATTATTTACATTTTTATCAAAGTAAACATGCTTAAACATTGGTTTCATTGCCTTTATTTATGATCGGTCATTCCTATTTTCCAAGCGCCATTTTGAAATCCGAGAGAAACTGGATTGAGTTCTCGCATTCCCAGAAACCCTAGCGGTCACACCAAAGAGACAAAATGCCGGCTCGTAATTTCAAACAGATACAGGAATACAGGAATACAGGAATTGATTTTCAGCCAACAGACACGAAAAAGCCTAGAAAAGAATGTGAATTCAAGAAAATTTGGAAGAAAGATTTCAAGTGGCTTGTTTACAACGAAGATGAGGGGAACATGTTTTGCCAGTACTGCTTAGAATTTCCTAACATCAAAAATGAACAGTCTTCCTTTTGCAAGGGCTGCCAAAACTTTCACGCATGAACGGTGTATGGGCATCAGATGAGTGCTGATGCAGAGCATGTTACAAGCAAAGGGCCAGAAGCCAGACCAATCAATGCTGCCCTAATGAGACTAGAAAGGGAAAAACTGTTTAACACTGCATATTACATATGTTATCTTAAGATGCCATTTACTAGTTTCTCACATGTCTCTTCTCTTCAAGTAAAAAAATGGACTTAGTTTAGGAGAAACATACATACATGTAAATAACAATAGCTGCAAGGAATTTTGCAAACATATTTCACAGCACTGATGTGTTTTTTTGTTCTTTATTGATGTACTGTCATGTGCAACATTGAATTGACATTATAGTGCTACAGTATAAAATTACAATAATTATTTGGAATAAGGGTTCTTAAAAATGTTTTTACTGGTCCTCAATCCTGGACTAGTAAAGTTTGTTCCAGGATCAGTAAATATTCAAAGCCACTTTTCCTTGGACCAGTTCTTCAAAAAGCACTGCCTTCTACTCAGTTATTTTAAGACCCTGAGTGAATAACCAATAATTACTACATGTGCATTACTTATGGGTGTTATTGAATCTATTGCTACCTTGATCTGCTGCGTTTTGTCTGTGATCCATTTTTCACGCCTAATTTTCTCAGCAGCGAGGATAACCTCCTTTTGTTTCTTGATTTCCACCTGATGACTATACACAGCAAAAGCATATCGAGTATCACCACAAACTGAAAAAAATATTCAAATAACAATACGCTACTCTAAAACTTAATAAAACCCAAATTATTTTAACAGAGGAAGTGTTGTTACATGCATACGTATAATTATACAGTCATACTTACATAGACTTTATTAATTTTCAGTTCGAATTTGAGATTAGCATTTATGATGCTAGAATCTTAACGAACATACAGAAGTCACATTTTATACAGTCAGATAAAATACAACAAGAACAATAATTACAGCACAGGCATAATCCTCTGTCTAATTTAAATGTATGCTTAAAAGTGGCTAGATTAGGAGATGTCCTCAGGTCATCATCCTGTTCATTCCAGTGTTTTGCAGCCATGTATTTGAAATAATGTAGACCAAACGTAGTCAGGTATTTACCCCCTGCAGGGTGTAGTTACTTGAGCATAATGTAAAAAAGGATCTAAGGTATGCAGGGGCTATGTTATTGAGACATTTATACAATAAGATAAGCATGTCCTGAACTCTTCTACTGATAAAGTTGTTGATCATTAATAAATGATGTTGCTATTATTAATAATTCTTGCTTTGCGAAGAGCAAAACAAGATAAAGAGATAACAATGAGTGGACAAGTGCAGTACAAGGAATACATTTCATTCATGCAAAGGTCTGATAAAATTATATGTACAGTCCCTGTCAAAAGTTTTTCAACCGTATACGGTACCGTATGTGCTTCGGTAAAACGAAGATTCGGTAACCACATGTGGTAGATTTCGTTCGGTAAACTCCATTCGTTTTAAGACCGAATTCGTTTTACTGAAAGTGGTAGAGTCACCGATTTCGTTTTACTGAAAGTGGTTCGGTCACCGATTGTGTTTTAACGAAAGTGGTTCGGTCACCGATTGTGTTTTAACGAAAGTGGTTCGGTCACCGATTGTGTTTTAACGAAAGTGGTTGAGTCACCGATTTCGTTTTACCGAAAGTGGTTCAGTAACGGATTTCGCTTCACCAAACATTGCAGGTCAAGACAGTCTACAAGTTGTTACTTGTACATGTAGTTCACTGCTTGCGACTAAAGTGATTTTTACAACGTTAAAACTGAAACTGCTGAAGTTTAGATTTCAAAAATGATATCTCGTTTTGTCTTCTTTGAAACGATATATCAAATTGTCGGCGAAGCGGCAGGTCGGTGTCCTGGTGCAATCATCGAAAAACTTATTTGTTTTGATCGTGATTTGTACCGAGAAAGCCGCGAAGTGGCTAAGAGCATTTCTCTCCTTCCTATTTCTTCTGATAACCTCACTGATAAACTGTACTGAAAAAAAAGGAACTGCTGTGAATATATAACCTTAAACTTACGCCACAAACTAACAACCGCCGTTCGTTCATAATCTAGCGGCAAACTTTTAAAGCGGGCCCCGCCAGTAAGCAATAATCAACAAACGAACTTTAGCTTCCGTAGTTTAACATTTACGAGAGATTCCTTTCCAGAATCAGCAAACATTTACAATTGCAGGTTAATGTATGTAGCCAGTAGCTACAACTCCCACGTTTTAGTGGCCGGGTATTCTAAAAGTTGTACCAAAAACTGCTTTGGACACAACAAAGTTTGTGGCATTGCTATCCACAGGTACAACACATCACGATTTCATCGAGCATGCGCAGTAAGAAATAAGAGAAGGGTCTGGGGTGGAGAATGAGGGATTGAAAGGAACCCATGGATGGAAGTAGTGCTTTTTCACTCCCTTCCTCTAGGTTAACCTGCATATAATACATGTATGTACCTTTTTTTAAACTGATTGCAATTGGCTGAAAACTTTAAACTATTGTTCGAATTAGCCATGATCTATTATTACAGTACCCGAGGGCTAAAAATAACAGCCGGTCAGTCGCCGACCAAAAGCATTGCAAATGTTTGCTGATTCTGGAAAGGCATGTTTTCGAAATTAAAATATCAAGATTGTGCAATTGCAATCAGTCACGCGTGAACCTGTCAGTCTGAGTTTTGACAGGTCCTATGTTTGATCGATCGAGGACCTGAGACTTGTTTGTTTCACATCTGACATCAGACCAATCGCTGCAGTCCGGTCTCACAGCAATTATAAACCGCAATGCCAATCACAAATTGACGAAGTGATGAAGTAAAAAGATTCGGTGCGATCTCACGGCAAAATAACCAATAACGAATTAAAATATCCAAAATGTATTCACCTGGGTGTTTTTATTTGACAGAATGGACTCAAACCAGTTTTCGCATTAGGTGAAAACTGTTCAGACCGTAAATAAAATACAAAACTTTGAAAGCATTTGATTCAGTAGGAAGATATCAAGATAATTTTTGGTGTGATCTCAAAGCAAAACAAACACTGCTGTCAGAGCTCATTGATTATTCAAAAATGTCACACTTCTGTTCGAGCAATTTGAGCAAAATGACGGATCCCACGTTAAATAAAAAGAATTCCAGAATATTCTATTTGGTAGACGTTTATCACTTGCCAGTATTAAAAGTTGAGAAACTTTCCCGCATTATTTAACTCTGCATTCTGCAATAAGATCACATGTTCCGCGAAGTTCGCGACATTCTTGTTGTGTCAAAAACCAGACAATTAGTTTCCACGGCTGAAAGCACAAGCACCGAAAAGCTCTTGAATCTGTTGAATTGAAAACATACAGCGTACGCAACGACTTTTAAATAATCGTGAAGGGATTGAGGGATAGATTAAAGTATGAAAGTACAGAAGTCTGTAAAGTTTATCAGATGAATAAAAACGCCGAACTTTGCAACAACTAAACTAGAATTGATCACGTATGTAGCGCCATATTTACATAACATGATGACTATCCGAATTCATTTTACCGAAGGTGGTCGAATCACCGAATTCGTTTTACCGAAGGTGGTAGAGTCACCGAATTCGTTTTACTGAAGGTGGTAGAGTCACCGATTTCGTTTTACTGAAAGTGGTTCGGTCACCGATTGTGTTTTAACGAAAGTGGTTCGGTCACCGATTGTGTTTTAACGAAAGTGGTTCAGTTACCGATTTCGCTTCGCCACATTTCGCCACATTCATTTTACCGAAAGTGGTAAACACATGTGGCACATGTGCCACATGCTACCACATGTGGTTCGTACGGTGTGAAAAACTTTTGACAGGGACTGTATGTGCACTATAATTATATTGCTAAATAGTTTATGTGCACTTTAAAATATGTTGCTAATGCATCAGTCAATTGAAACTCCAGCCCCCAGGAAAGGGCAGAGAATTTAACATTATTTTCCTTAGTGTTAAAAAACAGCAATTTCCCCACCAATAGGGGCAGGTAGTCTGTTAAAAAATCCTATAACCGGGGATCACTGCAATCAAATACAGTAAAATATCTGTGAGAACTCGTGAAAATGTGCAGAAATGTAAACTGCTAATTTTCTAATACAATTTCATATCACAAATATGGATAAACCAATAATCTAAACAGCTATCGGAAAGATATAAAAAAAAATGTATGGCTCATAAGTTTAACAAGGATTTCAAAAGATATAAATACCTCCTTTGAAGACACATTTTGTCCGCCATTTCGGTTCCAGTCCCCCAATGTTAAAACCCTGTGATTATCCCCTCTTCTGGTGAGAGCTGTTCACTGTTAAATCACCGCTAAATTGCATCACTTGTAAAACATTGTGTTTAAATTTTCCGACCTACATTGTACCATGTCATTAAATGCGTGTTAACTCCTGACCATTCACGGGGGCCGGGGTTTCAATTGACTGATGCATAACTAGTTTATGTACACTATATGTTGCTCAATAGTTCATGTGCACTATACGTTGCTAAATAGTTTACATGTATGTGCACTATATGTTGCTAAATAGTTTATGTACACTATACAAATGTACGTTGCTAAACAGTTTAGTTTCTATGTGCACTAAATGTTGCTACATAGTTTCTGTACACTGTTGCTAAACAGTTTAGTTTATGTGCACTATATGTTGCTAAATAGTGTATGTGCACTATATGTTGCTAAATAGTTTATGTACACTATATGTTGCTAAATAGTTTAGTATACATGCCCTATATGTTGCTAAATAGTGTATGTGCACTATATGTGACCTTACACGGGAAAACGTACAATAACGACTTTCCGTTTAAACGGGTAAAATAAACGACTAACAAACGGGTTTTCAAGTCGTGTACACGACTTTCTAGGCCGTGTAAACGAGTTGGGAAGCCGTGTAAACGAGTTGGGAAGCCGTGTAAACGAGTTGGGAAGCCGTGTAAACGACTTTCGAAGCCGTGTAAACGACTTTCGAAGCCGTGTAAACGACTTTCGAAGCCGTGTACACGAGTTGGAAAGATAGCCCAAAAAAGCAAACGGCTATATAAAACGTGTACAATCATGGCTTGGCTTGCTTTAGTCAAACGGTATAGAACCATTTGAATACACACGGAGAAACCCTATTAGTGCCACGATATTTATTAACTTGCAAAAACATCATGGCTTTCAGTTTCTAGCATGTAAGTAAAAAACGATTCGGTCTATCGGGTCTCGCGCAATGGATGATCACTTTTTAGAGGTTATCCTGTACGAAAATTGTTCACAAGACTGTCTTTTGTCAATTGCTGGGGTTATTTCGGTTTCAGGAGTTATATTCTAGAAGAAATCGTCAGTTTTCAGAGCATTGTTGGAGCCGTTTCTTCAGCCTCGTTTCCGTGCCGTGAAAGTTTGTCTTCATGTCGCGTTAGTTTCTCCTAAACTATTTGTCCTAATGCGACCAATTTTTTTCTTTTGCATGACCTGGATCCGTTTTCTGTTTTGTGCAAAAATGAGAACATTTGGTAAAGGATTTAATTTAAAAAAAAAACAGAAAACTAACCGATACCGACTTGTGCAAGAGCAAAATGTCGAAGTTTCAAAATAATGTTAACGTATTTTCACGAAAGCCATAGCTGTTTCGAGCGCTTTTGTAAACTGTTCGGTCTATCGGCTCTCGCGTAGTGAAAAATCATTTTCATCGCTTCAAACGTATTACAATTGTTCACAAGGGTATCATCTCTTAGTTGAACGGGATGTTTTGGTTTCAGGAGTTACATTCTAAGAGATTTCATTTGATTTTCAGAGCTTGGTGCATATAATTTATGTCGTAATGACGGCAATTGCGTTCAGTTTCTAGCGCGTAAGTAAACTGTTCGGTCTATCGGGTCTCGTGCAATGGATACTCACTTTTAGAGCTTATCCTGTATGACAATTGTTTACAAGACTGTCTTTTGTCAATTGCTGGGGTTATTTCGGTTTCAGGAGTTATATTCTAGAAGAATTCGTTCAGTTTTCAAAGCATGGTTGGAGCTGTGTTTGTTCTGCCTCGTTTCCATGCCGTGAATTAGACCTTGCGGTTTTATGATTTTACGTCATCAGTATGGAACGATTTTGCGAAACTACGGGGAAACTAACGTTCTGACTTCACATTGACTTCATAGCTTTGAGGTTTTGTGATTTTAGGATGAGTTGTTGTACAACTATAAGAGCGCTTCCACTACAAAATCAGGGAATAAAAGAGTTCGATTTTGCTAAATAGCGAGGCCTTGAACTTACCGAGCGAAGGCTGTGTTGACACTTCAAAAAATACACGCGAATCGTAGTACATTCAGCGACTTAATTACAAGCAGAGTAAATGTCTTCCCTACATTCTCACTGCTTCCAAGGTTCCTTGGCCGTTCATTGTCTCCCTCTCAAATAATTTTTCGTTTGACAATAAGGGAAATATTTTCGAAATGTCGTGATATTTCGTTTCGCGTATCTGATCGATTCTTTCAAACGAAAATGCGCCTGAAATTTCGGCGACATTCGTAGGAACAAAGAGCGAAATTCGTCGAAATACGTTTGCATTATTTTTGCACACTGTAGTTCACCTAAACCACGGCAACTCAACGGCCTAGCCGAGAAACGGCTTCACAACTCGTTTGCGCGCAGTGCACGGGCAGGGAAAAAAACGACTTTCGAAGGCGTGTACACGACTTTCGAAGCCGTGTAAACGAGTTGGGAAGCCGTGTAAACGACTTTCGAAGCCGTGCAAACGACTTTCGAAGCCGTGTACACGAGTTGGGAAGCCGTGTAAACGACTTTCGAAGCCGTGTAAACGACTTTCAAAGCCGTGTAAACGACTTTCAAAGCCGTGTAAACGACTTTCAAAGCCGTGTAAACGGTTATCTAACCCGTTTACACGGATAACAAACGGCTTAGCACGCTAAACGGAAAGTCGTTATTGTACGTTTTCCCGTGTAAGGTCACATATGTTGCTAAATAGTGTATGTGCACTATATGTTGCTAAATAGTGTATGTGCACTATATGTTGCTAAATAGTTTATGTACACTATATGTTGCTAAATAGTTTAGTATACATGCCCTATATGTTGCTAAATAGTGTATGTGCACTATATGTTGCTAAATAGTTTACGTACACTATATGTTGCTAAATAGTTTAGTATACATGCGCTATATGTTGCTACATGTAAATAGTGTATGGATGTGCACTATATGTTGCTAAATAGTTTAGTTTTTATGTGCACTATATGTTTCTAAATAGTGTATGTACACTATATGTTGCTAAATAGTTTATGTACATGTACACTATATATTGGTAAATTATAGTTTAGTTTTTATGTGCACTATATGTTTCTAAATAGTGTATGTACACTATATGTTGCTAAATAGTTTATGTACATGTACACTATATGTTGGTAAATTATAGTTTAGTTTTTATGTGCACTAAATGTTTCTAAATAGTGTATGTACACTATATGTTGCTAAATAGTTTATGTACATGTACACTATATGTTGGTAAATTATAGTTTAGTTTTTATGTGCACTAAATGTTTCTAAATAGTTTATGTACACTATATGTTGCTAAATAGTGTATGTGCACTATACAGTCCCGCTCACAAACTCTGCAACCGCCACGAAATGCCAGACGGTGTAAGCGTTTCCCGGCTGTGTCGGTGCCACCTGGCGTTTACTGTCGGTGGCAGCAAACCACCAGACAGTAAACGTTGACGGCTTGCCGCCAAACATGTCGAACTGCCGATGGCTAGCCGCCAGGTACGGTCAACTGTCGACGGCTTACCACCAAATGTCTTTAGCCGCCGCCAAAAATAAACAACCCACCGTTTGACTTTGAGTTCTGAATGATGTGAAAATAAAAGATTCTAAAGTGTTAGTTTTATTGACCAGGGCGTTTTAACCTGCCGTTTGAGTTCTAAAGTCAGCGAAAATAAAACATTTTAAATTAGACCCCGTGCCATTTGAGTTCCAGAAAGCAGCGAAAATAAAAGATTCTAAAGTGTTAGTTTTATTGTCGAGTTCGTTTCTACCTGCCGTTTTAGTTCTGAAGTCAGTGAAAACAAAACATTCTAAACTCGACCCCGCAGCGAGAATAAAAGATTCTGAAGTGTTAGTTTTATTGACAAGCACGTTTTGACCAGCCATTTGAGTTCTGAAGTCAGCGAAAATAAAACATTATAAATTCGACCCCGCAGCGAAAATAAAAGATTCTAAAGTGTTAGTTTTATTGTCAAGTTCGTTTCTACCTGCCGTTTTAGTTCTGAAGTCAGCGAAAATAAATCATTCTAAACTCGACCCGGCGCCGTTTGAGTTATGAACACTGCGAAAATAAAAGATTCTGAAGTGTTAGTTTTATTTTCGAGTACGTTTTGACCCCATGGCATTTGAGTTCTGAAGACGCCGAAAATAAAACATTATAAGTGTTAGTTATTGACCATCGCATTGCGAAGTGCCAGCGACAAGTACGTTTCGACCCCGTGCCATTTGAGTTCTGAAAGAGAGAAAATAAAACTTTCTAAAGTGTTAGTTTTATAGTCGGTGCTTTTACTTTCTCCAATGTTATTTTATTTTCTGTGGTGGTTGAAAGCCGTCAAACGTCTTGAGACATTGACGGCTAGCCGCCAGGCGACATCAACCGTCGACGGCTTGCCACCCGGCGTTTACCGTCGGTGGCACCAAGCCGCCTGCTCTTTAGCCGTCAAATTTTGGTAGCTCTGGTGCAGCTGGCGGTTGCAAATTTTTTGAGCAGGACTGTATGTTGCCCATATGTTGCTAAATAGTTTATGTACTGTACACTATGTTGCTTAAATAGTTTATGTACACTGTACAGTACTGTTCGAAAATATTGCAACGAGGTGAAGTGAAATATCACTTAAAAAGTGATATTTCACCTGAAAAGTGAAATTTCACTTTTATGTGAAGTTTTAAGGTGATATTTCACTTTCTACAAAAGTGATATTTCACCTAAGTGATATTTCACTTCACTTGACCAAAAGTGATATTTCACGTCACCAAAAGTGATATTTCACGTCACCAAAAGTGATATTTCACGTCACCAAAGTGATATTTCACGTCACCAAAGTGATATTTCACGTCACCAAAAGTGATATTTCACGTCACCAAAAGTGATATTTCACGTCACCAAAAGTGATATTTCACGTCACCAAAAAGTGATATTTCACTTTTTCGAATTGGACCTTTCACCGTCGTTATTATTCATGTGTTGTCAGTTTCTTCAACACCGTTCTTATTAACTAACGAAGCCAACTGCTTCAAAATAAACATTCTTAAAACACGGCCCGCTATCAATCTTCGGTTAACTTTTATTCCTGTTCACACTTCATGTGTTGTCAGTTTCTTCAACACCGTTCTTATTAACTAACGAAGCCAACTGCTTCAAAATAAACATTCTTAAATCACGGCCCGCTACAAATCTTCGGTTAACTTTTAGTCCTGTTCAAGGGTGATGAGTTGTCAGTTTCTTACTCAACACCGCCGTTCGGGTTCTTATTAACTAACGAAGCCAACTGCTTCAAAATAAACATTCTTAAAACACGGCCCGCTACCAATCTTCGGTTAACTTTTATTCCTGTTCAAGCTTGATGAGTTGTCAGTTTCTTACACAACACCGCCGTTCCCGTTCTTATTAACTAACGAAGCCAACTGCTTCAAAATAAACATTCTTAAAACACGGCCCGCTACCAATCTTCGGTTAACTTTTATTCCTGTTCACACTTCATGTGTTGTCAGTTTCTTCAACACCGTTCTTATTAACTAACGAAGCCAACTGCTTCAAAATAAACATTCTTAAAACACGGCCCGCTAACAATCGTCGGTTAACTTTTATTCCTGTTCAAGCGTTAACATTAGGATAACCAGAGTCCCCCATTGAACTACATTTCTCAAGGTATTCTTTACTGTTCTTTTTTATTCACAATTGAAATTTTACCTACATGTAGTACAGTGTATTTGACAGAATATTCACATTTACATGTATGAAGGACTTAAGTTAGTTTTTTTTTCAGTAATTCAAAACGCAAGAATTTGCACTTCGATCGAACACTGCACAGGCATTTCTGCCAAAGGGTTTCCTTTCCAGTTTCGGACATATGTTTTCCAAATTTTCGCAGTACAAGACATGAAGACAAGACATGAAGTGTGAACAGGAATAAAAGTTAACAGAAGATTGTTAGCGGGCCGTGTTTTAAGAATGTTTATTTTGAAGCAGTTGGCTTCGTTAGTTAATAAGAACGGGAACGGCGGTGTTGTGTAAGAAACTGACAACTCATCACGCTTGAACAGGAATAAAAGTTAACCGAAGATTGGTAGCGGGCCGTGTTTTAAGAATGTTTATTTTGAAGCAGTTGGCTTCGTTAGTTAATAAGAACGGTGTTGAAGAAACTGACAACACATGAAGTGTGAACAGGAATAAAAGTTAACCGAAGATTGTTAGCGGGCCGTGTTTTAAGAACGTTTATTTTAAAGCAGTTGGCTTCGTGTTGAAGAAACTGACGGTGTTGAAGAAACTGACAAGACATGAAGTGTGAACAGGAATAAAAGTTAACCGAAGATTGTTAGCGGGCCGTGTTTTAAGAATGTTTATTTTGAAGCAGTTGGCTTCGTTAGTTAATAAGAACGGGAACGGCGGTGTTGTGTAAGAAACTGACAACTCATCACGCTTGAACAGGAATAAAAGTTAACCGAAGATTGGTAGCGGGCCGTGTTTTAAGAATGTTTATTTTGAAGCAGTTGGCTTCGTTAGTTAATAAGAACGGTGTTGAAGAAACTGACAACACATGAAGTGTGAACAGGAATAAAAGTTAACCGAAGATTGATAGCGGGCCGTGTTTTAAGAATGTTTATTTTGAAGCAGTTGGCTTCGTTAGTTAATAAGAACGGTGTTGAAGAAACTGACAACACATGAATAATAACGACGGTGAAAGGTCCAGTTCGAAAAAGTGAAATATCACTTTTTGGTGACGTGAAATATCACTTTTGGTGACGTGAAATATCACTTTTGGTGACGTGAAATATCGCTTCTTCAAAAGTGAAATATCACTTTCCAAAAAGTGAAATATAACTTTCCAAAAAGTGATATTTCACTTTCCAAAAGTGATATTTCACTTTCCAAAAGTGATATTTCACGTCACCAAAAGTGATATTTCACTTCCCTTAGTGAAGTGATATTTCACTTAAAAGTGAAATATCCCCGGGGATATATCCCCAATTCTCGTTGCAATCTTTTCGAACAGTACTGTATATGTTGCTAAATAGTTTATGTACACTATGTTGCTAAATAGTTTATGTACACCATATATGTACACTATGTTGCTAAATAGTGTATGGCACTATATGTTGCTAAATAGTTTATGTACACCATATGTTGCTAAATAGTTATGTACATTATGTTGCTAAATAGTGTATGTGCACTATAAATTATGTTGCTAAATAGTGTATGTGCACTATGTTGGTAAATAGTGTATGTGCACTATATGTTGCTAAATAGTTTATGTACACTATGTAGCTAAATAGTTTATATGCACTATACATTGCTAAATAGTTTATGTGCACTATATGTTGCTAAATAGTTTATGTGCACTATATGTTGCTAAATAGTTGATGTACACTATGTTGCTAAATAGTGTATGTGCACTGTATGTTGCTAAATAGTTTATGTACACCATATGTTGCTAAATAGTTTATGTACACTATGTTGCTAAATAGTGTATGTGCACTATATGTTGCTAAATAGTTTATGTACACCATATGTTGCTAAATAGTTTATGTACACTATGTTGGTAAATAGTGTATGTGCACTATATGTTGCTAAATAGTGTATGTGCACTATATGTTGCTAAATAGTGTATGTGCACTATGTTGCTAAATAGTTTATATACACTATGTTGCTAAATAGTGTATGTGCACTATAATTATGTTGCTAAATAGCTGATGCATACCTCCAATCTTGTTGGACAGTTTCTTCCATGAGTTGTGCAAAGCCAGTGTCTGGGGCCACCACTGGAACAGTATTGATTTAGGTAACTAATGATTCTTACACAGTCAAATCTCACAGTTGGTCAGTAAATTGTTTGTTTACTATCCTAAATGGTTATAATTACATGTATATGTATACACAATGTATGCATTTAATTTCCTCAAAGTTACATTTGAGTACTGCTATTTGTCAATACCACATACATCATGTACGTGTATACATACTTGTCTTCCATTTGTTTAATCTTGTCTCCATATTTTTTGTCAATGTCCTTTAGTTTCTTAACCAGTTCCTCGCACCTCTCCCCTAAGATCTTTTTGTCATCTATCAGCTGGTCAATGAATGACAAGTGTCGTTGTATGGCTGATTCATACTCCTGTCTCTGGATTGTCAGTCTCTGTTTGGTATCTTTCTCCATCTCTTTAGCTTGACGTAATGTGAAGTCTCGCTGTTGATTCTAGAACACAATGATTAGCAGGTTATTTATTGGTTATTCATTTGATTTTGATGTTGTTGCCTTTTGAATAATAAGTAGAGCTTCAGATTCAAGTACGAGTACAACTTTTACTACGAGTATGTCTTTTGAACTAAAAATAACTCCTCCCACCCAAGGGAAGTAGGGATCTTCTAATTCTGCCAAACAGTGTTAGAGACAAGATAACATTAGCTGTTATCTTTTTAAAGTATTGTTCATTTGTGGAAAGTTGTACTCATAGTCATAGTGTTGTATTTGTATCTGAAGCTGACACTACTGTCCCAGTGGTGGACCCAGACACTGGCTTTGCACAACTCATGTAAAATGTCCCAAAAGATTGGAGCGGAGTTTAATAGAAAAACTGGCTGCACTCATGTCTGTCCATTACTATTGTTTAATATATGGCTTTGTTTATGGGTCATTGCAAAGAATGTTTTTGAAAATACTCACATAATATTTGTAAGCTGCACCTCCGACTTTGAGGCATTTTTTTTACTTTAAAAATCTGAAACGTCAAGAAAACGTGCAGCTTATAATGTGAGAAAATATGGTATGCATGTCTCATGCTGGCACGGCGTGGGAAGATTACTCTGGTGACAACAAAATGAGGCCAGTTGTCCCCAAAATTACAAAATTGGAGCCCGAGTCAGAAATGTCATAAGGGAATTAAAGTTATTTTCCATCATCGATTGTAGATTTGTTTCTCTTCCTGTTTCAAGCTGGGACAACTACAGACCTTGATGTGATGCCTTTATGAATAAGGTCAATAGTTAAGCATGTAAACTGACCTTAGGAAAAAAAGCAAATTAGGTGCTACATCTGGTCTGCAATTAATGTGGTTCAATAATTTGCAACTGACCATAATTTCTCATAATGAGCACCTTATAATTTGCATAAATTGAAAGATTAATGTGTAATAGGAAACTAATGCTAACACATAAAATATCATAAAAATTTTTTTTATCTATTCCTAATTAATGTTCAAATTTCGTGCATTGTACAAAATCCAAGCATGTGATTGGCTAATGAGCGTGCATTATTGGTGACCACAGCACTCGACCCAGACCCTCTCTTTCCTAGGGAAAGGGAGACCTAGTCCTTCGCTTAGTTACGTGTTTGGACGGCTTGGAAAACCTCATCGCATATTGAAACAGTGAAAATGCAGACAATTACTAGAAAGGTAACGGCAGGATTGATCTCTGTTGCCTGTGTGACAGAAGATATATATTTTGAGGCGAACATTTGCATAATCGCTCGTTGGAAATGGCTGGTTTGCGAGTGCTGGAAGTACAACTTTACAAGTCAACATGTGTCCGAGTGAACAAAGGTTTCTACAACACTCTAGTAGTCTTACTTAAGAAATGGATTGTATTTCCGAGACCTTACTCTGTCAATAAGAGGAGAAAATTAAGCGAGAATTCAGTGGATGGTTCGAAAACCCAGGATATTTGATTTGGAAAATGTTTGCATCCGAGCTGAGCACATGCATGGCCGGAGGCCGGTTTCGAGTCAAGATTTCAATTCAATGCCCCACTGGAATCTGCAGGTTAGTTATTTTCGAATGAAAGAAACTATTAAAGAAAGCAGACTATCTAGGACTTAAGCCGGCTAAATAATTGATATTTGAATACATGGCTCAAAGAGAAACGTTTTCGAGTTAAATGTACAATCATACTATTCGCCTCACATTATGTTTTCAGGCAAACATTTGCATAATCTTCGTTAGAAATGGCTGATATGCAAGCGCTGGAAGTACAACAATTAACAAGTCAACATGTGTCTGAGTAAACAAAAGTTTCTACAACACTCTAGCAGTCCAAACTGAAGAAATGGATTTTATTTCCGACGAGACCTTACTCTGTCAATAAGAGGAGACAATGAAGCGACAATTCAGTGGAAGGTTCGAAAACCTAGGATATTCTTATTTGGAAAATGTTTGCATCAGAGCCGAGCACATGGAGGCCGGTTTCACTGGAATCTGCAGGTTAGTTATTTTTGAATGAAAGAAACTATTAAAGAAAGTAGACTATCTAGGAGTTAAGCCGGCTAAATACTCGATATTTTAATACATGGCTCCAAGAGAAACGTTTTCGAGTTAAATGTACAAACATGTACTCGCAAGGCGTCAACTAAACTGACCGAACGCCAAAGTAAATTATACTTTGCAAAGTTATCTACTTATGTTTTTATTCATTGTCTATTGAAATGACTTTTCTTTGTCGAGATATTTACCGTAAAATGATTTAATTCATGCGAAATATTTGACTTCTTTATGAAATTGTTATTGACAACTGATTTCAATTGAAATTCACGGCTGACAGTGCACTCAGTTTGAATATTAAAAGGGTTAGAGACTTTATGTTTGTGCTTTATCGGCAAAATATAGTCACTTGCTGACTGTACGATGAACTCAAAATTTCTTCATACTGCATTCGGCCTTCGGCCTCATGCAGTATTCATTATTTTTCGTTCATCGTACAGTCAGCGCGTGCCTGTATTTGTCGATAAAGAACTCACAAGCAGTCTCTAACCCTTACATACTTCTCGAGTCCCTGACCCACAAACACAATAACAGCACTTTGTGGTGGTGAGTTCTGGCCCACAATATCCACCGTATTATCATTATCACTGATAACCACAATGTACATCATTCTGTAATTTATAGCAGCCATAATCTAGTATGTAATATCTATGCATACATGTACAAGTATCACATAATGACTAGATGCAACTGTAGTTGATAAACTTAAACTAACACTTGAAAACTGAACTTGTAACTACTGTAACTGAGTCCTATCTTGTTGAAAACCAGAACCACACTGGAGCTGACTCTGTCACTTGACAGTTATAATATTACAATATGCAGTACCTCATTATCATAACAAGGGCTCCAGACCCTCTCGTCCATTTAGGATTAAGCTATTTCTCTTTACACTTCCTATTCATTGCATTCATAGTCCATTACAAGAGAAATATATTAAGTTACAAATGTAGTAATAGAGTTAAGTGTAAAAGTTAAATTCATTTGTTACAGTTCAAAGACAATATTAATTATTAGTATATACCACACCAGTGAATATCACTTTTTGCGCGCTCTGATTGGCTACTCAAACAGTGAATATGATTTCATATTCGGCTTGGTAAATATCCACCACTTTCACCTCCACTTCGGTGAATAATTGTTAAATATTATTAGTAAATCCACTCTTACATGTATTTTGTTTAATCCACTTATTTTCTGTTTTTTTTTCTGTTTATCCATATAAGTTAGATTTGTTGTGCTTAAAATAACTTTATTTGATCTATATTCTTCTATTGTATTGCATGAACTGTACTTGTACACTTTTAGGATAGGCAGTGATTAACTCAAAAGTTCTGTGCTACCTTAACCACTGCACACTATCTCATTTTCTTCCTGTAAAGTTATCTGTGCTTGTAATGTTTTTTCCTCTCTACATAATATAATTATAGTCATCTTAAAAAAGTCATTTGTAACTAAGAAAATAAAAATAATGTGCAAATAAAGCTAAAGAGGTTATAGTGGTCAATAGTTACCAGTGCTCTCTGCAGTAGCTCGTTAGTTCTTCTCTTCTCCTCAAGTTCAATCTTGACAGCCATCATGGCATTAGTCACATCTGATGCAGCTACTGAAGCATCTTTTAAAGCAGCTATCTGCTTCCTGCCAGAAAACGTAAACATCAAGTAAACACAGGAGCCCATTACAATGGACTCATGGTAAACAGCACCTTGTCAATATTTTTGCTAAATTAGCTTTGAGGATTAAAGATGAAATGATCCTTAAGAACTGTGGTGTAGAGAAAGATTTTGCATCACATCATTGCTGCTAAGGGACTGATCGTTTGTTATGTTGCACACAAAATTCCACAGTATTATGTGGTAAAAACTAAGTGGAAATGTATTGCCCAGCCCAGTGCAGGAGTACAGACTTCTGGGAGGTGAAAGTCCGAAAACTACCACAACTATGTAACATGGTCAGCAAAAAACTGACATTTAAATAGAGTTGATTGTGGAAAGAAACGTCTATAACTGTTGCAGTCAGGATCACGAATACATAACTACAACTGACATATCCTTATATACCCAAGTTCCCACCAAAACTACACTGTCCATAATTATACTGTATGGAATGTATCCACAGGGATACCAACGTAGTCTTTCAGATAAGGAACTCATTTCTCTTTTCCTTTCATCCAAAGAGAAATATCATTTCTACCGACCAATCTATTACCATCGTTGAAAAGGCTTGAGCTCCAATTTTGTAGTTCTACATGTATGTCTCTTATCCTCTGTTCAAAAGCTTTTGAAAATCTTTTCAATTCTATATCTATTGCAGTTACATGTAGTTGGGAATCCCACATTATATCCAAAGTGTTTTGAAATAAAAACTTCTTAACTTGCAAGGCCCAGTTTTTCTCTGTTGGACTATTAATCATACATGTATCTATTAGTTGTACGTGTTTTTCACAAGTCTATTTTCATTTAGTGTTAAGAAACAGGCCCAGAAAGTGACTACTTTTAATTAGGTTTTATTTAAAAAAAGTAATAATGGGAAATTGCCCAAGTTCGGCATGGCAAGCCTTGTTGACAGATTAAATAATTATTGTAACCTGGCAATAGTTTGGATGTGTGAGACTGGTGCATAATTTTTTTTTCTCAAAGTCAGGGATGGGGTAAACATTTCTATATCTCATGTCGGGGGGGGGGGGGGTGGTTTGGTTAAAAAAAATATAATTAGTGAACACTTTTTTGGGGAAAAACACTGCCCCCTGTGATGTAAAAAACGATCGGTCCCTAATTTTGCTTGCAGTCTGTGGTGTTTCTTGTTACCATTGTCATAAATATTGTCAAAACTGCCACTAATGTAGTCATGTAATCATTATTTTATGTTTCAATACAGTTTTCAAACTATTTAAATGTCAAAATCATCATCACAACCCACATTGCTGCATGGTTTTTGTTGCAATTAGGTGCTGTTGCTGTAAGTTGTTATGGTTGCTGCTGTCATTGCTGCCACAAGATCAGAGACCTTAGTTTATAGATCTGAGTCTGAGTATGACTTTTTCCACAATCGATTTAAAATGATTTATGAACAAACAAATACTCTTGGTACAGTGTAGCTTGTTCTCATGTCTCCAGCATTGTTTGGCAGAGTTGGAAGTTTTCTAACTTTCCTTGCAAGGGAGGTATTTTGAGTTCAAAAGTCATACTTGTAGTGAAAGTCTTACTCGGATCTAAAGGTCTCTATTGCTGCTATACTGGCAGGATCACCACTGTTACTGTTGTTGCTGATATGGTTTGTGCTTTTGTTGCTACAATTCCTGTTGCTAGAGTTTCTGCTGTTTGTGGTACCATATATAACTGTTATTGTAATACTACAGCTGTTGTTATTGATGTACTTAGCTATACATTAGCTTGTTGTTGATGTTGCTGCTGATGTATGGTGGCCATCATTGTTCATTATTAATAGTTCTTTTTATCAGCACCACTGCAAATGCTTGTCTTAATTATCAAGTTTTAATAGTTACAGACCACTTACATGTAATTACCAACCACTTTTTTACAGTGACATGCAATTTTCACTATACATGTACAGCTAGTGTATGCACATGTAGGTAGCTATTATATTTTCCATTGTTGTGCTGTGCCGAGCAAAGGACAGCAATGTCCCTTCACACTAACCAAATCTGTACCACTGGTCACTTACTTTTTGTGTAAACAATAATTATTTGAAGCAATTGCTCCTAAAGCAATGATGCTTATCTAGGGAGCTTTTGCTTATCCGTTTACATATACATGGTAATCAGACTGAGGATACGAACATACAATATACACAAATAAAAGAAAATGAAAGGAATGAAATGAAAGGTGGGCAAACACTATTGAAACTTTGAAACAGTCATGTTTACAATCTGCTAAAAACTTGCACTTACTCTTTATCAACAGTAACATAAGTAGATGCACTTGGTGATGGTAGACCTCTTGAAATAGCACCCTCCCTCACCTGCAAATAAACAATATGGCACATCATACTAGCTTCATTTCCATGATGGTCTCGTGCAATGGAGCAATGCTCAGAACTGCTACAGTGACTGTACCTGATTGATGGTACTCAGTGTGTCTTCTTCTGCCTTCTCGACTTCATCCAAGAAATTCATGATAGTCCTAGAAATGAAAAGGGAATTCTCAGTGACATTATTAGATGTGCATCATACTAAGGCCTCTTACAATAACTGCAGGCCTCAAGATAAAAAATTCCCTAGTTGCCACTAGATTGCAGACTAGCTAATGAAATAGCTAGCCTGCGAATAGATTCATGGGAATAGGGGGAGGAGAGGGAAGAAGAGCCTGCTATACACAATTAATGTGTCAATTATGACCCTACATTGATCTATCATTAGACTCAGTTCAGAGGCCGCTCCATGTCCACTTGAGCCGAACGCAATTGAAACAATGGATAATAATCAGGTGGCTTTGTTTATCTAATTAGATTCGGCACATGAGTGCAGTGGCATCTGAAATGGGCCTAAGATATAAAATCTAATTAACACACAAAAACATTTCATTGTAAAATGGATGACTAGGAGTTTGCGTTGAAAATTTAGATTCAGATATTGAAATTTGTACATGTATTGTATCAATGCAGGTTCTCCTCTGCCCTTCTTCTCTCCTTCCCTATTCGCAGGCTAAGCAAATAAAAATCTAGTCACCTTTCAGCAAATGTTGGTAGCTGAGTTGGTGACTCATCAGTAAATCTTAGTTGGTTAAAGTGAACAATTAGTTGCATGGCTGCATGGTTAGTGGTCAGCCGACCACTTACTGGTCATCAACGTTTTGGATCTGTAATTACCATAAACTACGTGTAATTATTTCATCATGAAAGGATGAAAGTGATAATGCATCATAAGTATACTTTGCAAAGTTTTAATCCATCATTATTCTTTACATCATTGCTGGAATATGAACATCGAGTGCATTAAAATCCACTTTAACTTTGCAATATTCACAGCATTGGTGGCCAGTGAAGAAGGTGAATATATAGCATCAAAAGTATACTTGTTCTTTAAGTCCTCTAACTTTTTCCCATATTAAATGCCTTGTAAATCACAAAACTTGTTTTAGTCACAATGGTGAATGTATCAGTCACTGAGTTTCGAGCCCTCAATTGTGTGGTAAAATAAATTGACCAAATCCAAAATATGGCGTTTTTTAGTTTCGCTTCCCAAAAGTCTTCAATGAATGTGAAATTGCCACACAACTATACTGTCTAAAATATCACTTTGAAAACAATAGTTTTGGAAAGTTTGGAAGTGATAAAAAACAAAGGCTTTTAAGATATTGCAGCTCAAACTTTTGTATGAGAATAGCTATACATGTACATGTACATGTACATGTAGGTACATAATGTTATGGGCTGTAATGCCTCAGTGACTATAGCCCTGTTTTGCTGTTTTTCACATACACTGTACTTTAAACCTTGATCAATTCACAAGGGCTTATTATTTCATTTCAAACTTATAAAGCTTACAGTTTATTCTCCTAAACATATTGAGCTTCAACATTAGTGGTATTTAAGCCACTGCCATATTTGGATTAAAATGGTCAATTGGGATGGTATTATGCTTTCACCTGAGTTTTTCTGCAGAAAGTGCAACTCCAGTCTCACTGCAAAAATAAATAAACCATACATGTACATGTATGTTAAATCTTTGATCAACTAAGGATTGATAATGGTATGCTAACTGCAGTGGGAAGTGAGTAACAGCTAATATTTGAAGTGCTACATGTACATGTAGCTTGATCATCATCAAAGCAGAAAGGTCTCAGATTGTAGTATTTTCAGGATCCAACTTTTGGTGATTTCGGTTGTCAGACTCAGTCGAACTTAATCGAACATAATTGAACTGTAACCTATGGATTGAGTTCAGGCAATATCAGTATGGATTGAATTGACCGGCCATTATCGCAAAACTGGCAACCGGGGATAGCTTATACACGTGCTGAACTGCTCAACTAAACTACATGTAGCACTAAGTGCCGAAGCTCTTGAGAATTCGTTTTTCAAGGTTTCAGTTTACCAATTAATGGTTCGTTTATCAAACCATTCGATTTCATTCAATTTACTATGCTGGGTTTCAAAGCAGTATCCCTCAATGTCCAACATAATCTTAAACAGCCTTAAATTGACTATGTCAGCTATTTTTAGCATCACTTTGAAATGCTGAAAATTACATTCAAACCTAAATAAACCAAGAAATAATGGTGTAGATTTACTAAAAGTGTTTTCCTTAGTAAAGTTAAGCTACAGAGAAGCTAATCGGACTACGGATGGCGAGGATGGAAATGGATTACGATTATGAAAATCTTGAAAAAGTTTTGGTGCAAAATTAATTAGTTTGGCCTGTGATTGACACCACTGTCTTGGTATTCTCAAGACCCACACTCAGGGTCTTAAAATAACTGAGTAGAAGGTGTTGCCTTTACATAATCCAACAGTAAACGGTTAGACCTTCATGTCTTCTCGGAAAAGGATGTAAAATCGTAGGACTAAGTCAACAGAGGGCCACGTGGAAGATTACTGAGCTACATTGTACATGTATTTTTTATATTATTTTATTCTGAAAACAGTTTTCAAATCTAAATAAGACAAATAATTTATTTGAAAATAACTCTGGTAGTTATTTTTGCATTTTTGTAGGCCATCATGCAAATCTTTCCTGACTTTCTCTATGACAATAGGGCTAACGCTCGAAATGTCAGCTGCTACTCGCTTCCCACAGAGGTTAGCATACCTTAATAGACTTTTAGCTGATAATACTTGACAGCCAGTGTTTATCCCCAATGTAGACCAATGCTAGTTTTTACAGAGACTTGTCATTCATTGCACCATGCAAATCACCTTTTCAACTAACACATAAATGTCATTATTTATTTATAGACCTCATTCATAATGGCTGCCACCTAATTTGCATAAATTGGAAGATTAATGTGTGCAGAGAAACTATTGCTACCACATGAAAGATCGCACCTAAATTAGTAATTGACCACAGTTTGAAAGCAATGTTTCAAATTGCTGTCGAGTTATTGGCATTTTAAATGTAGAAAATACATGAAAGCGAGGCTGTAAAGGCCCAGTACACGGTTTTTCTCATACACATCTCTCTAATTTCAAATCGCTGTAACTTTACAGCCTTTTACGCTACAACACTCAAATTCTACAGAATCACCAATGTTGGTATGCTCTTTCACATGGCAAGGATGTTGTTTTTCATACATTGAACATGACTTTTGTAGCTAAACTGTTAAAATACAGAGACCACGCCCTTATGAATGAGGTGTATACATCTACATGTATGTATATTTTGAGTTACAATCATGTATTTCTCTCCATAATATGGAAAAAAGAGCTAATATAATGTCTTGTACCTTCTAAACTCTTTTAGATATCAAACCATGAACAAGCATAACGTCACTTTACATAATTTGCAAACCTGTTGAGTTTACGTTGATTGAGGTGGCCCAGGTTTTTAGCTGACAGATAAGGCTGAAAGAAAATCAGGTGAAAACAATATTATCGATCATTATTTCATCCAAGCAGCAGATTGAGTTAATGGAACAAATAAGGGGTGAACTTAGCGCTAAAGAACTCCTGCAAGAAATGAGTTTTTCCTTTAAATGACACTTCAGTTTAAGGTGAAACATACAATAATTTATTATATTCATCAATATTAACTGCATGTTCTACAAAATGTATACCCTTAAAAATTGAATAATTTATCTTAAAGTTTCAAATAGTTTTGTTTGCAATTTTTACAGCTTAAAGTGGAATCTTATGTTGTTCTCACCTTTATTGATTAGAATGTCAAGAATAATGGCAACTTCCTGTTTTATAAATGATATCAATGATAACTACAGTATCTTATGCAAGTTAATTAACAGGAAATGGGAATAGACTCTCATAAGGATTGATTTACTTGGTCCACAGAACAGCCCTTAGTGTAAATACATGTACATGGCTGTCATAGTTGAACTGTGAAAAATTGCCATTTTTTGGTGACATAATTTAAGCTACAACTCTGGCTATAATTGCCAGTGGCTGGCCTCTAATGACAGCCCTGCAAGTACATGTACCAACAATATAGACTGCCTTACATTTGAAGGACTGTGTGCAACAAGGGCGTAAGTGACTCCTGATCAAATTCTAAATTCTCCTTCAAATTATTTGTTTTCTAAGGGAGAATTTAGAATGTGATCAGGAGTCACTTACGCCCTTGTTGCACACAGTCTTTCATTCGTAATTTAAATTAATTGTGATTAATAATTATGGAGATAATATTACACACCTTGGCTTCATCCTCGTCAAAATACTTCACTGTACCCAATAAAGAAAATTTGAAAAAGAAGTTGGTAAATTCTATCAAATGTGAATGTATACAGTGTACCTAATTTGAAACAATTTACTGGAGGAAAGACATTGGCTAGGTCATGACAGAGCAAAGTTTAGAAGTTCATTAGAGTATATGTAAATGTACATGTAGTTTTATTTTGACCACATTTTCTTCACTACATGCACTACATGTTGGGTTCTGAGAATGCTGGGATGTTTAATCGAGAAAATAGGGCATGCTTCGTTTTTGACTATGTCAACAGCTCAAAGTGATGGCGAGTTTGCAGGAGGATCAACTCATAAAAGTTCCAAGAAAACAATTCAATAAAACAGTCATGCGGCAGTGTATTATTTTTATAAGTCTGGCCATTGTTTTCCAATGCAGAAATATTATGGCATTTAGCTTGAGGTGAACTGTGTTAAACCTGATTGCAATGTAATGTGAACTGACACCTCTTGACAGTTGCTTGGTAACCTTAGCAACCAAATGGCATGTTTATAAAAACAAAACTTCCTTATTCCTGGTTGTTTTTCCTAAGGAAACCAAGCTACATTGTATAAAGCTTAAAAGTCAAAGTATCATTGGCATTTTAAGTTTACTTACCGACTTAACCCTTATGTGCTAGAAAAACATGTTTTCCTCGCATTCTGAAGATCAACAGCACTCAATGTCAAATAGGGTGGCGAGACACAACTGAGGTAATTTAAGGCAAGTTTGATGGTTTGTTTTCTATGGAATGTATTGCAAACAAACTGCTATAAATATACATGTAGTATAGAAAATTTGAGCTAATTTTATGGCAAGAATATTATAAAGTATACATACATGTACATGTACATGTAAAGTCTGGCAGATCAGCAGTGTTGTGAATGCAAATCTCCAGAAAATTCTAAGTGCTTTAAGATTAGCTGAAATCCTGTAAAAGTTCGTTTTGATTTTTCTATACTATTTTTGTAGCAGCACAGAAAGTTTGGTTGCTATACATTCAATAGAAAACAAAATGATCAAACATACCATGACTTTCCTTAGCTTGTGTCTCGATGTACCATCCTATATGTATATTTGACACTGAATGCTCTTGATCTCCAGAGCGTGAGGAAAGCATGATATTCTAGCATGTAAGCATAATATTAAGTAAACTTAAATGCCAATTGACATTAAGCTTAATTTATAGCTTAGTTTAATAGTTTAGGGAAAAAGAGAACAATAAAGAAATGTTATAAACATGCCAATTGGTTTCTCTGGTTACCAAGCGACCGTAGAGAGACATCTGTTGAATGATATTGTTGAGTGCCATAAAAAAATATGGGAGTTTGCAGTTAATTGAACTAAGGGTAAGGGCTCATTATTAAATTCACACCAGGTTGATGTACATGTATTTGTTCACTTAAATATACTTACACCAGTTTCCAGGCTTAAAATCAGTATCTCCTGGTTCTTTAGCAGGAAACAGTTCCTCTGGTTCCTGTTCTAGTTGTTGCAAGGATTTTAAAAGATCATCAAAAGTTGTCTTGCTTGTGACTTCACTTGGTGCCCTATGGAAAACACAGATATGTGTACACATGTACAGTCATGTAAACTCCAAAATACATTACCATCTACATTGTACATGCCAGGATAATGTCACTGAATCTGCACTGTAAAGTACCGAATTTGCTAATAAATATCATGCCTGTCTCCAATATTACAGTACTGCATTTGCTAATATCATATCAAAAATATAAGTTACAGTACCCAAAAATGTAAAACAGTAAGTTGCAGCTGATATATTGGGTGTATTGGTACATGTATATCAATCCAAATGTCAGCCAACTCACTTAGCATTTAGCACTCTGTTATCATGCATACCCATAATTTATGAACTCATAACACCAGTGTCATTCTAATTCCTGCTGATGAAGACCTGGCTACACTAGTTTTTTTTATAGAAACTTGTCATCCATGGCAGCCTAATAGTTCTCAAATCCAGCTGATCAGCAGAGCACTCACAGAGCTACCCTCTTACAGTGTAGCTCTTCTTTTAACTGCCTCCATCGTGATAACAACTTCCTCATCCTGTATAGGAATTAAGTTTGCCCTGCAGAGCCTTCTTTCTTCCCACAAAAAGAGAAGAGAGGAAAGAAGCTAGGCTTTGCCAAAATCCTGTCAAGTTTATATTGAGAATGATTGTGCTGGCTCGAAATTGTATCCAAGCAACACTTGGGTTGAAGTGAGTGGCCTGAAGACAGTGAGCTCACACTTGACCATCGGTTCTCAATAAAATAAAATGCATTTTCAGGCTAACTACAACCGAATGGTCAAGGCAAACTCTTGCATCTCGCAACGGAATTGTCATACCACTCTCCGCATTCCATCTAGTATTGGCCATCGTTGTAGCCTGGAAGTTGGAGGTCGCGACTTGTGTATGCTCAATATAAACCTGACAGGATTTTGGCAGAGCCTTCTCAATCTCTCTTCTCTGTATAAAGCAGGAAGAAAGAAGGTTCTGCAGGGTGAACTTAATTCCTATACACAAAGTTTTAGAATAACATCTTAACATTGGCCTACTCCTGAGGCACACTGACCTTCTCCAAACCATTTTGAGGAGGATGCCATTGTACAATGTGGCACAACAATGAAATTACATGTTTTGATCAAGTCAGTGCTTCTGAATAACTCATACCATGATACATTATAGGAAGAGACATTCTATGCATTTTCAAAGACTAACTTTCTAAAATTTAAGTTACTTCCAATATTAGTTCTTGGATGGTTTTGAATGAAAAAAATCCATTCAGAATTATTCATTTGATTACAATTATTATTAACAATTAAGTAAATCACACAATATTCTTAGTTTATACAATTTGGAAAAATTGAGCACTCATGCATGGTTTAAAGAGCATATTTAATTGCACTGTTACAGGAGGCATTCTTCTTGCGGACATACATTGTACAACATAATCTTTATGATAAAAAATCACTGCAAGTTGCTTTGGGTGCCAGACATTTGCAACTTAAATGTTTCCAACTTACAATTTACTCAAAATTAATTATTGCCCTCATGGGATTGCAAAAAGTAGAAGATGGTTCAACTTTACATGCACCTGGTCTCACAACTTCTTGTTGCAAGACAAGTTGCAAAGAGGTGTTACAGTTGTATTACATGCACAATTATATTATTTATTCTGCTACTTGTCTTCCAGAAGTATTGCATTGCAAGTTGCCTCAGTTAACCTCAAGTCTTAGCTCCTACGGATTTATTCAAAATTTACTCTTAATCATGTGATTACCTAGATGTCTACCTATTTCCCTTGGTGCAGTACCTTTGGGTTGTGCTGTCAGTCCTATCAGTTGGTAGTGGTGACGACAAATGCTCTTCATCAGGAAAACTGACACTTTTGGTGACCTGGCCATTTCGTGAACCTTGCTGTTAAAGGCAACACAGAAAAAGAACTCAGCATTATACAGTGCATGTTCAAATGTTGTCAGAGGGAAATAAGAAAAAGATAAATTGAGACCCATAGTTCAACCTATTGTGGTAGCTCAAACCACCCTTGGTCTGAAAATCACAGAATTACATGTCTTATAATACAAGCTAAGAAATTTATGTCATTTGATTGGTTGAGAGCAGTGGTATTTCAGCTTAATTTGTAATACCTACATGTTGTACATGTAGGTATTATAAGCCCATATATGGTACACTGTACATGTAGCTCTTGTCATATTTGGAAAACATGCAACTGGTGTCTTTTTTATCTTGTCTTGAAAAATGGCAGACATGTTTACCCAAAAGTGTGAAGGGAAAATCTTGGAAAAGCAAGCTTAAAACAAGCAAAATTTATAAATGTGCAGAACTGACAATTTACAAAAGTGTAGAATCATGTTGTTAAGATACCTGTTGCAAAATCTTTGTGAAAGACTCAAGCACAGTTTACATGTAGTTTTCGGGTCCTCGAACAAGCCGAAGTTTGACCAGAAAATACCCAGCACGGCGGGATCCCCAGTAAGGAATCACACAAGAATACTGAAACACTCTTTAACTTGATGAAGAACTTTAAAAAATACAAGGAAATGGACCACATATACAGTCAAGACGCAAACTCCTTCACGCTATTGCCCCGATATTGAAAACAGCAATTGCTGTTCAGCAATTGCGCCGATATTGCTGTTTTGAAAAACGTTATTGCTGTTTCTGAAAAACGTTATTGCTGTTTCTGAAAAACGATATTGCCTTTTGCCTTTTTTCAAACGATATTTCGGCACAGCAATTGCTGATTTGATTGTACAAAACTCTGATTCATAATTCTTTAGATTACCTGGTTCACTGCCGTCTTGAACATCGAATTGAATATTGACCGTTTTACACCGAGATGTCATGCCGCGCCATCTCTTCCGGTTAATCGTGATTCATGAATAACAACAACGAACTGTGATGGCAAATTCTAATGATTACTGGTGAAGTTTGTCAACCTTATATTAATTTACACAGTCAGAAAAGACATAAATTGAAACGCTTTTCATTTTCCAAAGAGAATTTCCCACGGGTTACACGCGGTACTGTAGACTGAAATCAACATTCTTTCGCCAACAAAATAGCGCCGACTTGTCAGGTATGTTAATTAGCCGCACCGTATCGTGCATCAGAATTTCGAGAATCTAGCATTTTTAAACACAACTTCTTAAAACACGTAAAGGGATAACTACTGTAGTTGAATAGCAATTGCAACATTCTGACTAGAATATTAAACGGAGCAGGAGTGGAGTGAATTAGCATGAAGCCGTTATTCAAAATATTAACACAACACAAGAGGTGCAAAATTAGCATATTACGTTCTTACTGCCGAGTTCGATCTCAGAGCAAACAAAAACTTGACTCGGAATCGGCCGGTTTACAGAAAACTTCTCATCTCGGACTCATAGCGATGTAAACATTAGTAGTAATACTGATTGAAACTAACCTTTCGAAATAAATGAATGCACTTCCTTTGAAGCGCCGTGCAACAGCTTTTTGAGAATCTATAAACTTTCTTAAACACTTTGATTTATAGTCCGGTTCGATTCACTTTTCGGTGGATCCCAGAACAAACAAAAGTTTCGGAATCGGCCGGTTCACGGAAAACTCTTAACATCTCTGACTTATAGCGATGTAAACATTAATACTGACTGAAACTACCTATCGAAATAATTGTAGTTTTTAAATGGTTAAAAATATTTAATATCTGCCGTGAAGCTTTTCACGAACAACCTGGTGAACTGCAAAGCGGCTTAGTCTGAAATTCAGGGGATTAGCTAAAGCGGCTCCCGACCTACCCTGGGTTTCAGAGGCCGAAGAAAGAGTAAACAACAAGGGATCAAACTTGGGCTCAATATTTATTAAAAACAACAACACATACTTTTAATGTACTAATCTTAAATATTAATCTAAATTCGGGACATATATAGCCGCATATAGCTATTTGTTGATGTAGAGTTTAGAATGTTAAACTCCTAATCGGTCTTAGCCTTGTATCTAAGCATTTTGCATTTACACGCTATGCTGGTCAGGCATGTTCCCCAGAGCTCCTCCTGTTTTGCTTTAGGCTCTCTCCGTCCAAAGCGTGTAATTATCTCACCTGTGAATGAAACAAGTTCAAGGAATGATAAGTTTTTAATTAAGATAGATGGTTGTAAATTGCTTTATGAAGGCCTGTTAATTCTAGTTCTACGTTTTATCAACGGGATATCAATGGTTATTAGTAGCCTCGATTTCAATAAATCGCGGCAAACCTAGCCTGCGAATACAGCCGTCTTGTGGTTCCCGATGCGAGACGGCAAAACCAGGAATTTTGTATGGCACAGAAAATTTCGGTCGAACCGCAATTTTCGGAAAAAGAGGACCACCTCGCGAGGTGATCCACAATTTCCGAAACTTCGAACCGGATCGGAATTTTCATTTTTTGGGGGTTGAATGAAAAGCGGTCCCAGAGGTTAATTTTTCCCGCCGATAACCGAGCGGTAATTTTTCGTCACTCGCAACTTCGCCGGTCGAGCTTCTCCGCTCGGTCGCCACTCGTTGTGTCGGCGGGAAAAATTAAACTCTGGGACCAGGGTAAACTTCAAGCTCTTAACGTGTAACATTTTTAAAACTAATGGTGGAAAAACAGTCTTCAACTAGGATGATAACACCACAACTACATTTGTACATACCCTTGATTGCTTCCAATATCGACTGATCCAGTTTTGGGGTCCCATCTTTCCCCGTTATGGTTGATACTGAAAGTGCTTCCAGTCCAAACAGCATATCAGCTAACAGAATGGAGCACTTGTTAGCTTTAGTAGTCCTGCAGACCTTCTGGTAATCGGTGGCACTGATGCTGACGTGACTAGAACCACCTATTAAAACTAAGATACAGGAAATTGTTTACTTTAAGGTGGCCCGCGACTATTTATTTTGGCAACGGGGGTCTTTTTAAATTGCGTTTTTGAACAGCTAAACATTATCCGATTTCCGAGATTTTTTGAACTTTTAATAAAGAATCCTCGAATGTTATAAAAAGTACAATTAGAAAGTGATTAACAGAGAATTGCTGAAGATATAAGCGATTTTCGAAAACGTTGTTTTTTAGGAAAGAGCGTATATTTCAAAACCCAAAAGATGGATTTGTTCCATTTTACTTTCAACGAGTGCCCAACCTCCAAGGTCTGTGACAGGCAAGTTTCAGTTTAATCGGCACCATACAAGTTTCTCAGCAAACGGCTGATAAATTTTAACCTTAAAATGTTATGCTCAGGCATCTGGTTCAACTGCCGGAGAAATATTACAGTAATAATTAAATCGTACATACCATATGGAAGTTCAATACCACTTGAAACTTCTGTGCCAAAGTCAAGAAGATCGGAAAACTGCAACTAACGTTATGCGGCGAACGAAGTAAGATAGGTTATTGCTGAATATTTGCGAAAGTCGAGAAATTTGTATTCTTTCGGCATAAAAAAAATCACTAGTTTGTTTTTCTTAAGTTTCTAATATGACTTACAGTAGCATATTTTAAAGTACCTTACCGAGTTTCAGCGCGCTTTGACCATACGCTTTTGAGAAATAAAGGCTGTAAACTTCAGCTTGTGCGAGACTTCTAAAATCTAAATGCTTGGAAAACCCCTCATGTTAGCTAATTTATTCAATGGGTTTGTTTTGAATTTCCGCACGGGTTCTGCCACTTGGGAATCGCGAGGCAAGGAATAATTAAAATTATTGTTGAAATTAAAATTAGGATTACATTGTAATTCATGCGACTGTGTGCAGTAACCCATGAAAGTGTGACAACTAACACGCAAATCCTGGCTAAAATAGTGTTCGTTTTAAATAAGGGACAGTTATTCAAAATAAAAGTAAAAAAAGATCCGTACCGTCGAGAATTTTTTTTAATAAAAAGCAGTATTATGCTTTTGATACCGGCTCTGATACTCCTTGGCACCAAAACATTACTCAGCCTGGACTATTATTACAAACTTGAAAAATTAATCCTCATTTTAATTTCAACATTAATTTTAATTATTCCTTGCCTCGCAATTCCCAAGTGGCAGAACCCGTGCGGAAATTCAAAACAAACCCATTGAATAAATTAGCTAACATGAGGGGTTTTCCAAGCATTTAGATTTTAGAAGTCTCACACAAGCTGAAGTTTACAGCCTTTATTTCTCAAAAGCGTATGGTCAAAGCGCGCTGAAACTCGGTAAGGTACTTTAAAATATGCTACTGTAAGTCATATTAGAAACTTAAGAAAAACAAACTAGTGATTTTTTTTATGCCGAAAGAATACAAATTTCTCGACTTTCGCAAATATTCAGCAATAACCTATCTTACTTCGTTCGCCGCATAACGTTAGTTGCAGTTTTCCGATCTTCTTGACTTTGGCACAGAAGTTTCAAGTGGTATTGAACTTCCATATGGTATGTACGATTTAATTATTACTGTAATATTTCTCCGGCAATTGAACCAGATGCCTGAGCATAACATTTTAAGGTTAAAATTTATCAGCCGTTTGCTGAGAAACTTGTATGGTGCCGATTAAACTGAAACTTGCCTGTCACAGACCTTGGAGGTTGGGCACTCGTTGAAAGTAAAATGGAACAAATCCATCTTTTGGGTTTTGAAATATACGCTCTTTCCTAAAAAACAACGTTTTCGAAAATCGCTTATATCTTCAGCAATTCTCTGTTAATCACTTTCTAATTGTACTTTTTATAACATTCGAGGATTCTTTATTAAAAGTTCAAAAAATCTCGGAAATCGGATAATGTTTAGCTGTTCAAAAACGCAATTTAAAAAGACCCCCGTTGCCAAAATAAATAGCCGCGGGCCACCTTAAATTCAATTTTACCTTCAATTACTGCAGTAGAGCTGTTATTTGAACACATGTATAATAAAGTAATATGGCAGCCGCTTACCATTGTTAGAGTCAGTTTCAGAATTTGAAGGATGAACTGGCAGATTTGCTGTCACCGACCACTCGGACTCCAGACTTGAAGTGCTCTCTGTCCCCGACTCCAGGAGCTGGATGTAAGAAGTCTGCTGAGATGGTGGTCGACTCGGGCGTTTCTCCTGTTGGCTGGGAGTTTGGCAAACCTTCTCCTCTAGTGATGTCAGTCTTTGGTTTAAAGAGGAGCTTAGCGTTGTCATGGATGTCGCCAATGTGTGTATCATTTTTTCCTGAGGTAAAAGATAGAGAGCATTACAACAAGTTGACCCTAAAACATCAGTAAAAACCACTCATATAGAGTGATTCGGATTGTTGTTGGACACTGAAGACTGATCATTTTGCAAACATTGCAGGACATTGGTCCGCCGGACTGCTTTCTAAATTTCAAAATTTACAAAATTCCAACAAAGTCCCTCCCCGTTTTTTTTTCTTTCTACCTTAACCTTATAATGTGTACATTAATTTTACTTTCTAGTCCAGGTTTACTCACCAGTCTCCCTAAGCTTGTTTTCAAGTCTTCAAAGCTTTCAGCACTTGGGGATGTCTTTGGCTTTGGGGTGCTTGAATCTATAAAATTCTCGACCGGGTCAAGAAAATCATTTGTGTCGAAGTTGTCTTCGTCGATTGATATGGCCCTGTACCGTGGTCGTTTGGATGGCACCCACTCCCGATCATCTTCACTAGCTGCTTCCGGGTCATCTTGGCTAGCTGCTGCTTGGTTATCTTGGCTAGCTGATCTCTCGTCATCTTGGCTATCTGGTCCCTCGTCATCTTGGCTAGCTGCTGCTTGGCTATCTGGTCCCTCGTCATCTTGGCTAGCTGGGTTCTCTGGAACGGCAAAGACACTGGGACGGGGAGGCGTACCACCTGCCAGAATCTGGTATTTGAAATAAAATTACAATAAGGTGGGCAGGCAACGGTAGAACAAAATAAAGTGTTGTTCCCTTTCTCGATTACGTGCAAAATCAAACAGAACCAGGGTTTTTCATTACCTTGCCACGCTGTTTTCCTTGTTTCTTGGTCTTTTGCTTTGGTGTCGTTGCTTTGATCTGCAATAAAGGTAACAGTGTTATGAGGGAATCTGTATCGGGTTAACTGAGAACGGACAATTTGACCGAAAAGTTAACTGACAAACCCTAAACGCGCCTAATCCTTAACTTAAACTAACAAAAGGCCAAAATGTTAACCGACAACTGACGTTTGTACTTTCCCATCCAACCCCTTTATCAGTTTTGTTTTAGGAAAACTACTCTTGCACGGATACTTCCCAAGTAGTGTTAAATTGAATTTCTATCACTGCGGTATGTAAATGTTTTTAGCACACTTGTTACTACCTTGTTACTGTTTTTCTTGGTTTTCTTCTTGGGGGGCTCATTCTCCTTATCTGCAGTATCGTCTACATTGAGAAGGTGTGCGTTTTTCTGGTCTTTTTCCCAGGCTGTAAGAAACCTAGAAACCTGTAGAGGGTCATCTGAACATAAAAGTAAATGTGTGCGTTAGGACATTGATAAAACAGCAGTATCGTTTAGAATACATGGTCACACTAACGTCCTAAAAACTTACCATGCATGAAAAGAATCTCTCCGTCCACTTGTTCTTTTCCCCAAAGCACTTTAACAAGGTTGCCAACTTTGATGTTCCCCATCGGAGAGACAATTTTACTGCTATCCATTTGGCCGGTTAGCCTATCCTCAGGAAAATAGAAGGCTGCACGGCGAGGAACTTTCAGAAGCTGTCGCAAACTAGCCATCTTTACGATTTTTTGACAAATGTCGAGCGCTTGAGTACGTCGTACAGAGTGATTCACAAAGTGATTCAAGAGTGCTTCAGTGATCAAGGCACAGGCATTTTATACCCTTTTCTGGGATAGAGTTTTTGATCGATAACCAATTAAACGCTGTGTATTGTTTTCGTTAGATAATACGCGTGCTAATTGCCATGCGCCGGCAAAACGCCCTTTTATTACAACAATTGCACAGAAAACAATAGACCGAATCTCGAAGAGCCGTGAACTACACGGTGTAGATTACGACTACATTTACAAACATAGGAATTAAAATACTTAGATACCCTTACAAGCTTTAATTTTTAATGTAAGTGATAAAACTGAAACGTTTAGGTAGTTTAGCCCGAATTAAGACTTGGCAAATTAGTAGGAGCCTGAACCGCCTTCCGCAAATTCTTTTTCCTCCCGCAAAGACCGTGCAACTCTATCTTGTTGCAACATTGTGTTCCCTAAATATTGTTAAAAGATTACCTAAGCCTCTTACATGGGAAAACGTTAACGTTTTTTACCAATTTATTTGAAACCTTATTTCATTCATATTCACTCCATTCAAATTATTTTTTGTGTGTTATTTACTGATAAAGCTGTTAAATCTAACACCTCTACAAATACAATAGAACAAAGCATTGCAAAAGTTTTGGAAACTGAAAAATAAACAAAGAAGAAGCATATACATGTAGATTACCTTTAAAAGTTTATTTCATGACTTTGAACTCTTACATGTAAGTGTTGTTTTACCTCGGTCATTTCTAAAAGTCTGACAATGAAACCACTCAGTACAAAATAAAGTTTGCGAGCGGCACGCTGGTAAATGTTAACACTTCAAACTCTTAAGTGTGCATATAATATATTGAAAGCGATTCTACTGGAACAGTCAGCGCGACATGTAATGAATATGAGATAAGGGAGAACCAGCGGTCTATCGTGTTTTAGATCAAAGTATAAAAGATCAAAGTGGTTTAAAACGAATGGGAGGGTCGCAGTTCATTAAATCCATCCGTGATCAGATTTGAAAAAAGCGCGCGTTGCGTTGCTTGGCCTTAATTAGCGAATTCGAATGTTATCTAGTCTCCCGCCTCCATTGAAATTGACTCATCCAAATCATCTCATAACAACTGAGACGCCATTCCGAATTGAAGTAAATTATTCTCTGATTTTAGATGCTCTCTTGAAATCGCATCGCTATAATGTTTTAAAAGTGAAAGTATGCATTACAAGCTTTCAAATGATATAAGTTACGGGGTATTTTGTAGTCTAGAACTCAGATAAGTTGTAAAGTGAAATTTTTTCACGTAGCTCGGCTTCGGCATCATAACAACAGACGCCATTCCGAGTTGAAGTAAATTATTCTCTGATTTTAGATGCTCTCTTGAAATCGCATCGCTATAATGTTTTAAAAGTGAAAGTATGCATTACAAGCTTTCAAATGATATAAGTTACGGGGTATTTTGTAGTCTAGAACTCAGATAAGTTGTAAAGTGAAATTTTTTCACGTAGCTCGGCTTCGGCATCATAACAACAGACGCCATTCCGAGTTGAAGTAAATTATTCTCTGATTTTAGATGCTCTCTTGAAATCGCATCGCTATAATGTTTTAAAAGTGAAAGTATGCATTACAAGCTTTCAAATGATATAAGTTACGGGGTATTTTGTAGTTTAGAACTCAGATAAGTTGTAAAGTGAAAATTTATCACGTAGCTCGGCTTCGGCATCATAACAACAGACGCCATTCCGAGTTGAAGTAAATTATTCTCTGATTTTAGATGCTCTCTTGAAATCGCATCGCTATAATGTTTTAAAAGTGAAAGTATGCATTACAAGCTTTCAAATGATATAAGTTACGGGGTATTTTGTAGTTTAGAACTCAGATAAGTTGTAAAGTGAAAATTTATCACGTAGCTCGGCTTCGGCATCATAACAACAGACGCCATTCCGAGTTGAAGTAAATTATTCTCTGATTTTAGATGCTCTCTTGAAATCGCATCGCTATAATGTTTTAAAAGTGAAAGTATGCATTACAAGCTTTCAAATGATATAAGTTACGGGGTATTTTGTAGTCTAGAACTCAGATAAGTTGTAAAGTGAAAATTTATCACGTAGCTCGGCTTCGGCGTCATAACAACTGAGACGCCATTCCGAGTTGAAGTAAATTATTCTTTGTGCTCTCTTGAAATCGCATCGCTATAATGTTTTAAAAGTGAAAGTATGCATTACAAGCTTTCAAATGATATAAGTTACGGGGTATTTTGTAGTCTAGAACTCAGATAAGTTGTAAAGTGAAAATTTATCACGTAGCTCGGCTTCGGCGTCATAACAACTGAGATGCCATTCCGAGTTGAAGTAAATTATTCTCTGATTTTAGATGCTCTCTTGAAATCGCATCGCTATAATGTTTTAAAAGTGAAAGTATGCATTACAAGCTTTCAAATGATATAAGTTACGGGGTATTTTGTAGTTTAGAAGTCAGATAAGTTGTAAAGTGAAAATTTATCACGTACAGCTCGGCTTCGGCATCATAACAACAGACGCCATTCCGAGTTGAAGTAAATTATTCTCTGATTTTAGATGCTCTCTTGAAATCGCATCGCTATAATGTTTTAAAAGTGAAAGTATGCATTACAAGCTTTCAAATGATATAAGTTACGGGGTATTTTGTAGTCTAGAACTCAGATAAGTTGTAAAGTGAAAATTTATCACGTAGCTCGGCTTCGGCGTCATAACAACTGAGACGCCATTCCGAGTTGAAGTAAATTATTCTTTGTGCTCTCTTGAAATCGCATCGCTATAATGTTTTAAAAGTGAAAGTATGCATTACAAGCTTTCAAATGATATAAGTTACGGGGTATTTTGTAGTCTAGAACTCAGATAACTTGTAAAGTGAAAATTTATCACGTACAGCTCGGCTTCGGCATCATAACAACAGACGCCATTCCGAGTTGAAGTAAATTATTCTCTGATTTTAGATGCTCTCTTGAAATCGCATCGCTATAATGTTTTAAAAGTGAAAGTATGCATTAGAAGCTTTCAAATGATATAAGTTACGGGGTATTTTGTAGTCTAGAACTCAGATAAGTTGTAAAGTGAAAATTTATCACGTAGCTCGGCTTCGGCGTCATAACAACTGAGACGCCATTCCGAGTTGAAGTAAATTATTCTCTGATTTTAGATGCTCTCTTGAAATCGCATCGCTATAATGTTTTAAAAGTGAAAGTATGCATTAGAAGCTTTCAAATGATATAAGTTACGGGGTATTTTGTAGTCTAGAACTCAGATAAGTTGTAAAGTGAAAATTTATCACGTAGCTCGGCTTCGGCGTCATAACAACTGAGACGCCATTCCGAGTTGAAGTAAATTATTCTTTGTGCTCTCTTGAAATCGCATCGCTATAATGTTTTAAAAGTGAAAGTATGCATTACAAGCTTTCAAATGATATAAGTTACGGGGTATTTTGTAGTCTAGAACTCAGATAAGTTGTAAAGTGAAAATTTATCACGTAGCTCGGCTTCGGCGTCATAACAACTGAGATGCCATTCCGAGTTGAAGTAAATTATTCTCTGATTTTAGATGCTCTCTTGAAATCGCATCGCTATAATGTTTTAAAAGTGAAAGTATGCATTACAAGCTTTCAAATGATATAAGTTACGGGGTATTTTGTAGTCTAGAACTCAGATAACTTGTAAAGTGAAAATTTATCACGTACAGCTCGGCTTCGGCATCATAACAACAGACGCCATTCCGAGTTGAAGTAAATTATTCTCTGATTTTAGATGCTCTCTTGAAATCGCATCGCTATAATGTTTTAAAAGTGAAAGTATGCATTAGAAGCTTTCAAATGATATAAGTTACGGGGTATTTTGTAGTCTAGAACTCAGATAAGTTGTAAAGTGAAAATTTATCACGTAGCTCGGCTTCGGCGTCATAACAACTGAGACGCCATTCCGAGTTGAAGTAAATTATTCTCTGATTTTAGATGCTCTCTTGAAATCGCATCGCTATAATGTTTTAAAAGTGAAAGTATGCATTAGAAGCTTTCAAATGATATAAGTTACGGGGTATTTTGTAGTCTAGAACTCAGATAAGTTGTAAAGTGAAAATTTATCACGTAGCTCGGCTTCGGCGTCATAACAACTGAGACGCCATTCCGAGTTGAAGTAAATTATTCTTTGTGCTCTCTTGAAATCGCATCGCTATAATGTTTTAAAAGTGAAAGTATGCATTACAAGCTTTCAAATGATATAAGTTACGGGGTATTTTGTAGTCTAGAACTCAGATAAGTTGTAAAGTGAAAATTTATCACGTAGCTCGGCTTCGGCGTCATAACAACTGAGATGCCATTCCGAGTTGAAGTAAATTATTCTCTGATTTTAGATGCTCTCTTGAAATCGCATCGCTATAATGTTTTAAAAGTGAAAGTATGCATTACAAGCTTTCAAATGATATAAGTTACGGGGTATTTTGTAGTTTAGAACTCAGATAAGTTGTAAAGTGAAAATTTATCACGTACAGCTCGGCTTCGGCATCATAACAACAGACGCCATTCCGAGTTGAAGTAAATTATTCTCTGATTTTAGATGCTCTCTTGAAATCGCATCGCTATAATGTTTTAAAAGTGAAAGTATGCATTAGAAGCTTTCAAATGATATAAGTTACGGGGTATTTTGTAGTCTAGAACTCAGATAAGTTGTAAAGTGAAAATTTATCACGTAGCTCGGCTTCGGCGTCATAACAACTGAGACGCCATTCCGAGTTGAAGTAAATTATTCTTTGTGCTCTCTTGAAATCGCATCGCTATAATGTTTTAAAAGTGAAAGTATGCATTACAAGCTTTCAAATGATATAAGTTACGGGGTATTTTGTAGTCTAGAACTCAGATAACTTGTAAAGTGAAAATTTATCACGTACAGCTCGGCTTCGGCATCATAACAACAGACGACATTCCGAGTTGAAGTAAATTATTCTCTGATTTTAGATGCTCTCTTGAAATCGCATCGCTATAATGTTTTAAAAGTGAAAGTATGCATTAGAAGCTTTCAAATGATATAAGTTACGGGGTATTTTGTAGTCTAGAACTCAGATAAGTTGTAAAGTGAAAATTTATCACGTAGCTCGGCTTCGGCGTCATAACAACTGAGACGCCATTCCGAGTTGAAGTAAATTATTCTTTGTGCTCTCTTGAAATCGCATCGCTATACACCCCATTCCAATATGGCGGATACACGGCCGGAGCGTTGGGACGGGACACAAAACGAGGGTAGTTAGGCGGAAGTCGATGTCAAGAAGGTCATGAGACGGGAATTTCGCGCAAGTTTTGAAGCGAATTTGTTTTTTCGAGAGGGTTGGAATAAGTAGATTTTATCCCCAGAGAGTTAGAAAATATGGTGGATATTCAGGCTATCGTTTTCACTGAAGAATATATCCCTCAGTGAAAATGATAGTCTGAATATCCGCCATATTTCCTAAATCTCTGGGGATAAAATCTACTTATATGTACATGTATTCCAACACTCTCGGAAAAACAAACTCGCTTAAAAACTTGCGCGAAATTCCCGCCTCGTGACCTTTTTGACATAGACTTCCGCCTAACTACCCTCGTTTTCGTGTCCCGCCCCAACGCTCCGGCCGTGTATCGATGTCAAGAAGTTTAGAACTCAGATAAGTTGTAAAGTGAAATTTTTTCACGGACAGCTCGGCTTCGGCATCATAACAACAGACGCCATTCCGAGTTGAAGTAAATTATTCTCTGATTTTAGATGCTCTCTTGAAATCGCATCGCTATAATGTTTTAAAAGTGAAAGTATGCATTACAAGCTTTCAAATGATATAAGTTACGGGGTATTTTGTAGTTTAGAACTCAGATAAGTTGTAAAGTGAAAATTTATCACGTAGCTCGGCTTCGGCATCATAACAACAGACGCCATTCCGAGTTGAAGTAAATTATTCTCTGATTTTAGATGCTCTCTTGAAATCGCATCGCTATAATGTTTTAAAAGTGAAAGTATGCATTACAAGCTTTCAAATGATATAAGTTACGGGGTATTTTGTAGTCTAGAACTCAGATAAGTTGTAAAGTGAAAATTTATCACGTAGCTCGGCTTCGGCGTCATAACAACTGAGATGCCATTCCGAGTTGAAGTAAATTATTCTCTGATTTTAGATGCTCTCTTGAAATCGCATCGCTATAATGTTTTAAAAGTGAAAGTATGCATTACAAGCTTTCAAATGATATAAGTTACGGGGTATTTTGTAGTTTAGAACTCAGATAAGTTGTAAAGTGAAAATTTATCACGTACAGCTCGGCTTCGGCATCATAACAACAGACGCCATTCCGAGTTGAAGTAAATTATTCTCTGATTTTAGATGCTCTCTTGAAATCGCATCGCTATAATGTTTTAAAAGTGAAAGTATGCATTACAAGCTTTCAAATGATATAAGTTACGGTGTATTTTGTAGTCTAGAACTCAGGTAAGTTGTAAAGTGAAAATTTATCACGTAGCTCGGCTTCGGCATCATAACAACTGAGACGCCATTCCGAGTTGAAGTAAATTATTCTCTGATTTTTGTGTTTCGGCTCTTTGTACTAAACTTTGGCTTGATAGGGCGCCCTTGATCGAGATATAATAAAGTGTGACTCCACTAATGTTTTCCTTCGACTACAATCTAGTTTATAGAAGTCTCGGCTAACGGACGATCTTGTTTTGAAAAAGTGGGCTGGAAAAAGGAGTCCCCATAAACTACACCTGATCCGAATCAGCTACGAGTGGGGGCGAATAGACTACGAGTGGGGGCGAATAGACTACGAGTGGGGGCGAATAGACTACGAGTGGGGGCGAATAGACTAAAAGCTGGTGTGTTTAGGGTCATTGTCCTGTTGAAAGCGATGATCGGGCATGTGGTCAGTGATGAACGGAACCAAGTACTGGTCAAGGATGTCGGTGTAAAGTACAGCGTCCATGATCCCGTCGAAGATGCAGATTCTGGTAGCACCTCTCTTACTGATGCCAGCCCACACGTGAACACTGTAAGGGTGCTTCGGTTTCGGAACAGGCCTGGCTGGCTCGTGGACTTTACGGAAACGGTGGCGGGTGTGTTGCTCCATGCGAATGGTAGACTCATCTGAGAAAATAACGTTCTCTAGCATATCGCCACTTGCTAGAAGTTCCTCACAAAAAGCCAACCGCTTCGGCTTATTCGCATCGCGAATCATCTGGCAATACGCAGTGCCAGTACAAACCCATCCCATGGCTTTCCTAACTTTCTTTACGGTGGTGGTTCCTATTTCGATTGCAGGATTATGTTCTTTGAGGTGGACTCTCACCTCCTCCGCGGTCATCTCCGGATTGTCCTTGTACGCCTGATCGACGAGTTCGCGGATCTCTTCCGTTATTTTTGATGGATGGCCAGTTTTAATAGCATATCTCGGTCCACCTTCTCTGGCACGTTTTATGAACTTCGAAACTGTACTCCGGTGAACCATTATATCCTCTTCGGCCAGCCTTCTTGCTATTTCTGTTGGAGAATCTAAGTGGTCGCTAAGGGTAAGAATTCTTCTTCGCGTGTACTCGTCAAACATTGTGAACTACAGTATTATAAATGGCATGCGTTTCCGCCTGCTTTAAACTAAAAGATAGTCGCCATGGTAACAAAAACTGCGGAATTTTTCTGTTTAGCGTTCCGTATATGGTTTCGTTCACGTCATTAAATTGACAGTTCAACAAGAAAGTGGAAATTACCATATTACGATCGACTCACGTCGAACAAAACGTCATTTTATCTGAGTATTTATATTTTATGGCTCTTTGAAACTTATCAGAGTATTTGTGAACGGCCAAAAACTTGCAAATGTCGCCTGGATAATGATATCTTTTCGGTTTTCATTTAAATGTTTTTGTTTGCTTTGATGAATTGGATTATTTTCGATGCTGTATTACTCGGCTGTGAACTGAAGTGTGAATGAATTATCTTGGAACGGCGATTTGAATATTCGAACAAAATCGAAAATAAGTTTTGAACTTACATATAAAACAGCTTGTAACCTAATCTCAACTCGAATCCTAACTCGGAAGATAGTGTACTGTATCTCTCACCAAAACATATTAACTTCATAACAGTCATAACTCCGAAGACTTTTTCCGGGATTGAAAAGTAAGATGCCTATAGATTCAAATGTTTCAAGTTATTTAATCACAGTAATTTTAACGCATCACAAACTTCTCGAGACAGTAGAACCTTAAAAAGTGAAATGTTTACCAAACAGAATGCCCTGTTGTATTTTTACTGCACAAAAGTTTTATTCTGTTTATTCTTAGGCGCGGGATTGATCGTCATATGTGCGAGTTTAATTTGAGCCTAGTCTCGCCAAAGGTTAATTCTTCTCCGGGTTCACTGGGTTTCTCCATCCTCAACAAAAACCAAATCCCCGTAACGGCTTCCTGTATCTCGACACAAAACGTTATTTGCATAATTAACTATACGTAAAACATCGAGTGTGTACAAACTCGTCGCAATGAAAGGTAATAATTCGGAGATATTGCTGTGACCAAAACAGCAAAAGGCAATTGCTGTTTTACAAAACCGATATTTCGTTTTTCAAAAAACGATATTGCTGATTGCCGGCAAAACGATATTGCTGATTGCTGTTTTCTAAAACAGCAATTGCTGTTCGTTAACAGCAATTGCTGAGCCGATTCAGCAATTGCCTTTCCGTGCGTGACAAAGTTTGCGTCTTGACTGTATGTGTAAGTTTGCTATTCTTTCAGATCTTTTTTTACTGTTATGCCTTTAAAGTCTGAGCGTGACTCCATGAGTTGGTTTTTGATGAATCACGATGAAGCAGTAAGGGGATTGCCCCAGAAAATTTCTTAGCTCATATTATAAACATTTAATAGCATGGTTTGTATGTGATATTTGGCATAAACACCACTCGTGAGGTTTCTGTGTAAATACCTTGTAATTTCACTCACCACTACGCGGCTTGTTATGCCAAATACCACAACAAACCATGCTATTACCATTACTACTACTACTACTAACACAACCCTACCCTGAACCATAAAACATACCCTGACTACTCCGAATACAAGTTCCCAGGTAAGCGACAAGGTTTTAGGGCTAAATGTACATGTCCAAATAATTTGTGGTTGTAAGAATAATGGAAAATCTTATAAGCCTGCAAAAGAGACTAATACACATTCAGCAGTCCATACCATTCTTCCTCCTCTCTGATTACATGTAGGTTGCTCCCAGTCAGCTCACTAGTGCTGTTGCTTCCTGGTCGCCAAAAATGAGGGCTGTCCAATACTCTGACAAATTTATGCATAGCATTGTATTGTATTATATCGACATAACAATAGCTTAACAATACAATACAATAGTAGAACAAATCAATACGATAAAATACAAAACAATGCTGTGCATAAATTTGTCAGAGTATTGGACAAGTATGCCAACAATTGAAGGGGTCCGTGCAAGTGAAGGACTGTAAGTGACTTCTGATCAAATTCCAAATTCTTCTTGATATTCTTTGTTTTCTAAGAGAGAATTTAGAACTTGATCAAAAGTCACTTACGTTGTTCTTGCACGGACCCCTTCAATTGGGCTTATAGGCACTTTAACGTCCCCAAACAAGATCAGCCTTTGCAGTATAAACTTACTTGAAACATTTCATCAACTTTCCGTGCAGTGCTGCCATCAGTTCCTGGCCTAGAGAGTGGCTGGCTGCTATTCTGCCTGGTACTACATGTACTTGGTTCATTATTTAGCTTTCCAGCATTTAGTTGAGAAGTCTTGACTGGCCTGGACTTAGGTCTGTTGCTTTTCTTCTTTGATACCTTGCCACTTGCTTGCAGGAATGTCTGTCATTATGAACAACCTCCATGAATTTACATGTACTGTAACTGTGTGAACAACCTGAGCATATTCTGAGCATCATCTGGCTTTTATGTCAGTATTGGCGATGACTCACTTAACACCGAACATCTGCCACATGGTTTATAAAATGCAAATATAAATAACTTTTTAAATAATTAGTTTATTGTAAATTGTAATTAGTCTTAATATTCTTAATAATTATATAGCTTACCCTATATTTGTGTAATTAATGTTAACATATATCTGTATTAGTCGTGCATTTTTACATGAGCTTTTGGCTTGGGAGATTGGGAAACCACTCCTGTATGTCAACAACGTTAAATAAATAATCCTTATCCTTATCCTTACAGTGGGATTTAAAAAACGTATATGATGAGCGATCAGATTACGGTTGAGGCTACAGTAACTATTGCACCATCGCGTGTGCACCATGATACAGGCATGTACTAAAAATCATGTGATCAATGATGTCATTGTTATGACATCACCACCAAGTGATTCATGGGCACCCAATGCCATGTCTGTCATCGTTAAGACATTGCCACTAAATGATTGATGGAAACCCAATACCATGTATGTCAAAGTTTAGGTTGCCTGCCATTAGAAATGTTGGAGGTACAGGAAAGTACAAAAATCATGTGACTGATGATGTCATTGTTTCAACGTCACCACCAAATTACATCATAGTTACAACATCACCACTAAGTGATTCATGGGGAACCCAACACCATGCCTGTCAAAGTTTGAGCTGCCTGGCATTAAAATTCAGTAAGATACAGGCATGTACTTAAAATCACATGACCGATGACATCATCATTACGACATCACTACTAAGTGATTGATGGGGACTCAAAACCATGTCTGTCAAAGGTTGAGCCAACTGCCATTAATATTGGGCAAGTTAGACATGAAAATGTACGAGAGTTTACGTCACTATCGGTTGGACCCAAATGCGCATGCCTATACTGGTTTATCACTTGAGCACACAAATCTCCCACATGGTACAATACTTGGTCCAACAAATATAATAAGTAGCCTAATGGTCACTTTATAGTTGGAAAAAAAATGTAGCAAGAGGCTAGCAGACCCGTCAATGAGGCCTTGACCAACGTCAATTCCAACAGCAATTCATGTTCGTCATCGATCTTCAATTATTAACTAAATGAAATATTGATTAGTATCTTGTCAATAACATTGACATCCAAGCATTCCATTCTGCTAACATCTTAGTGAGCGAGTGATTGATCGAGTGAGTGACAAAGAAGGCACAATTTCCCCAACCATCCCGATAACTCGTTCTTGCATGCATCCATGAGTTAAAAAACAAAATCCTTGTGGTTCATTTGAACTAATTAACTGTTAAATAATGATTCTAAGTGGTTTAATTTTCGTTTTGAATGTTAGGTACAAATCATTTGAGTGGGCTCCCTGTGCTACGTAGCAAGCGAAAATCAAAATGACTTGAATGTATGATTTAGAACTGGATATAATAATTATTGTACTTTAGAAAAACATATATCAGCCAATAAAGTTAATAATAATAATAATTTAATAAGTTTATAGAGCGCTTATACAGTCAGATCTAATTTAGTGCTTTACAGTAATATATAGCCATTTACAAACTACATCTATAGAAAAATAAAGATACATGCATGTACACAATCATGTACAACTCTCCTAAAAGATATGCTAAATACATCACACACATTAACTAATAATAAGCTAAATTAAACAAACACATTTTTAACTTAGATTTAAAAGTTAAAAGATTATCACAATTCCTCAAAGCAATTGGAAGGCAACAGAAAATGCTCTCCCTCCATATGATACCAGATTATGCTTGGGTACTCAACACATTATTAGAACTAGACCGAAGAGTCCTACCTGCAGGAACATAACGTTCTATCAGATCAGAGATATATCTGGGAGTTAATCCATGAACAGCTTTAAAAGTCAATAATAAGATTTTGTAGGTTAACCTTTGCTCAACAGGGAGCAAGTGCAAATGCTTAAGTATTGGTGTTATACTGTATGATCATATTTACACATATAAGATAAGAACTTCTTTAACTGTTCGATCCTTATTATGCCACATAAAACAGCATATAAATTAACAAGGAACATGTATGCTTAAACTTATCTTTGATGTCTGAATTAACATTACAAGTAGTTTTTATTATTTCATATGCCACTCCCCTTTTATTGCTGTTTCAGCCATTTACGAGGGGCTGTTTTGACTAGCAAAGAGAGCTGTTTTATTATAACTGGTTGGCACTCAAAACATAGGGCCCCTAAGTGCAACTTGTGGATGGTCAGTGAGCTAAATGTATTTTGGTACATACTAAAAATCATGTGACCAATGATGTCATCGTTATGTCACCACCACTATGTGAATAGTGGGAAAATAATACCATACCTACATTGTATCCAAGTTTGAACTGTCTGGCATTAGAAATGAGGGAGATATTGGCATGTCCTAAAAATCACATAATCGATTATGTCATTGATACGTCATCACCACTAAGTGATTGATAGAGATTCACTACCATGTCTGTCCAGGTTTGAAGTGTCTGGCATTAGATGGGCACCATCAATACATCTTCTCCAGCTCTCATTAGGAAAGTCAACGGAGAGTCGTCGAGTCACAGAAAAAAACAATGAATAAATTATCTTGTATCCACCTAAACCCAATAACTCGTTCTGAACATGCATGCATCCACGAGTTAAATTACTTTTGTGCATGGAATAAACGACCTATTCATAGTTTGATTACGTCATAGGCAAACCACAATAATGAAGTGAAAACTATAGTAAAATGTGTTAACATATTGTTTGTGAAGTGAAAACAAGAATAAAACGTGTTTTACATACTTTTTGTGAATTTGTAATTTTTTTAATTTGTATTATTATTTGTATTATTATTTGTTAGGTCTATTCCATTGTAAAGCGCCTAGCAATGCATAGGCGCTATATAAATTGTATTATTATTATTATCATACCTGGGTCAAAATTTTGGCCCAACTTTTGGGGCCGAAACAGGTCTTTCACATTTGCTGTGCAGATTTTACATTAAACAGAATATGTAAATTTATAATCATAATTTTTATGCAAATTAATTAAAACAATTATCCTACCAGTTCTTCCTCAGCTTTTCTCTGGTTTTCCTGTCTTTTTTCATCTCTTTTTTTCTGAAGTTCTTCAATAGCAGCTTGTCTTGCCAGTCTGGCCTTTTCTTCCCTTCTCCTTGTTTTTTCAGCCTGTTTGACATCCTGCAACTGCTCCTGAAAATATGTTACTTTCAATAATTAGAAATAATCTTTCTATTAAATGCCGACTTGGTGCAACTTATCCTGAAAATATGTTACTTTCAATTTATAGAAAGAATCTTTCTAATGCAGACTTGGTACAACTTATCACAGACTATACCCAACAGACCTTTGTCGCACAGTGGGCATGTCATCCCAGGAGAATAAAAACATTATTTTGTTCTTGCAACTTCCAAAATGGTCAATGCGTGTTAAGGGTCTTAATGCTTTTGATTAAATAAACCAGCTAATCCAGGAACAGAACATGGACCAAATGATGAATCATCTAAGTTGGAGATTCGGTGCCCAAGGTTGCATAAAGTAGTGCTTGACTGAGCTTGGCTGCCTTAGCAGGTAACCCTGGCAACTGAACAGCTCAACACACTGGGCCAAACAAAAGTGGACAAAAGGGGAGGGAGGGAGGGAGAGAGGGAAAGCCACTAGCAATCACAGCGACTTGCATCTGACTAGCAAAACTCCAAACCACAAGCAATAACAATAACACACAGTCCCGGATGAGAACTACAGTACCGCCGGAAATTATAGGGACAAACGCAGCTGTGCCGCATGCAATGCCCGCGGTTTTACCTCGAAAAACCGTGGTCATTTTTAGGTGACTGCGGTCACTTTTGAGGTAACCGCGATCACTTTTGAGGTTGCCGTGGTGGTTGTGGCACTAACCGCGATTTCATGTAACATCTACAGTCCCTGTCAAAAGTTTTTCAACCGTATACGGTGCCGTATGTGCTTCGGTAAAACGAAGATTCCGTAACCACATGTGGTAGATTTCGTTCGGTAAACTCCATTCGTTTTAAGACCGAATTCGTTTTACTGAAAGTGGTAGAGGCACCGATTTCGTTTTACTGAAAGTGGTTCGGTCACCGATTGTGTTTTAACGAAAGTGGTTCGGTCACCGATTGTGTTTTAACGAAAGTGGTTCGGTCACCGATTGTGTTTTAACGAAAGTGGTTCGGTCACCAATTGTGTTTTAACGAAAGTGGTTCAGTCACCGATTTCGTTTTACCGAAAGTGGTTCAGTCACCGATTTCGCTTCACCAAACATTGCAGGGCAAGACAGTCTACAAGTTGTTACTTGTACATGTAGTTCACTGCTTGCGACTAAAGTGATTTTTACAACGTTAAAACTGAAAATGCTGAAGTTTAGATTTAAAAAATGATATCTCGTTTTGTCTTATTTGAAACGATATATCAACGTCAGGTCGGTGTCCTGGTGCGATCATCGAAAAACTTATTTGTTTTGATCGTGATTTGTACCGAGAAAGCCGCGAAGTGGCTAAGCGCATTTCTCTCCTTCCTATTTCTTCTGATAACCTCACTGATAAACTGTACTGAAAAAAAGGAACTGCTGTGAATATATAACCTTAAACTTACGCCACAAACTAACAACCGCCGTTCGTTCATAATCTAGCGGCAAACTTTTAAAGCGGGCCCCGCCAATAAGCAATAATCAACAAACGAACTTTAGCTTCCGAAGTTTAACATTTACGAGAGATTCCTGCGTTGTTCAAGGTTCCGACCAAAAGCATTGCAAATGTTTGCGGATTCTGGAAAGGCCTGTTTTCGAAATTAAAATATCAAGATTGTGCAATTGCAATCAGTCACGCGTGAACCTGTCAGTCTGAGTTTTGACAGGTCCTATGTTTGATCGATCGAGGAGCTGAGACTTGTTTGTTTCACATCTGACATCAGACCAATCGCTGCAGTCCGGTCTCACAGCAATTATAAACCGCAATGCCAATCACAAATTGACGAAGTGATAAAGTAAAAAAGCTGAAATTTAAACTCCAGAAGATTCGGTGCGATCTCACGGCAAAATAACCAATAACGAATTAAAATATCCAAAATGTATTCACCTGGGTGTTTTTATTTGACAGAATGGACTCAAACCAGTTTTCGCATTAGGTGAAAACTGTTCAGACCGTAAATAAAATACAAAACTTTGAAAGCATTTGATTCAGTAGGAAGATATCAAGATAATTTTTGGTGTGATCTCAAAGCAAAACAAACACTGCTGTCAGAGCTCATTGATTATTCAAAAATGTCACACTTCTGTTCGAGCAATTTGAGAAAAATGACGGATCCCACGTTAAATAAAAAGAATTCCAGAATATTCTATTTGGTAGACGTTTATCACTTGCCAGTATTAAAAGTTGAGAAACTTTCCCGCATTATTTAACTCTGCATTCTGCAATAAGATCACATGTTCCGCGAAGTTCGCGACATTCTTGTTGTGTCAAAAACCAGACAATTAGTTTCCACGGCTGAAAGCACATGTAAGCACCGAAAAGCTCTTGAATCTGTTGAATTGAAAACATACAGCGGGTAATAGTGAACAATCACGTACCAAAGTTGTTGTCGGTAGGTTGTCGGTAGATTGTCGGCCGACAACACGCCAACAACCTACCGACAACTACGTAAATTCCACCGACAACCTACCGACAACTGCAAGAAATCGGCCGACAATCTACCGACAAGTAATAAGCTTATGTGTATCTTCTAAGACAAGATATTGACGAATTTACAGACACTTAAAACTTACCAACAAGTAATATGTGTATCTTCTAAACTGTACAGATTGCAATTACAGATTTAGTGCTAACCTAGGGTTAAAGTTAACCATGCTTCAAACAACCCGGCCCTGAAGTATAATTATCAGAAATAGAATTTGGAGCAGAAAGAGTTAAATAAATGTTGTTTTATGGCTTTACTTGCACTTTAAGAAAAAATAATGCTTATTTTGAAGCAGTTGGCTTCCTTAGTTAATAAGAATGCGAACGGTGGTCTCAAGTAAGAAAGACAACTTACGAAAGTTAACAGAAGATTGTTATGCATTACCGGGCCGTGTCATTGTTAATAAGAATGCGAACGGTGGTCTTGAGTAGAAAGACGACTGATGAAGTGTAATCAAGAACAAAAGTTAGCAGGCCGTGTCTTAAGAAATGTCTATTTTGAATCAGTTGGCTTTGATAGTTAATAAGAATGCGAACGGCGGTCTCGAGTAAGAAAGGCATCTCATGAAGTAAAGTTAACAGAAGATTGTTAGCAGGCTGTGTCTTAAGAAATGCTTATTTTGAAGCAGTTGGCTTCGTTGGTTAATAAGCGTAGAATTCGTATTTTGCTTGAAAAAATTAATGTTTTATTTGTCTGGGCTGTTATTATTATCAGCTGTTTACAAAAAGTTTAATGCTGGTGATCGTTCTTTGGGTGAAAGGCTCAATGCATAAACTACATGTATTTGTCATCCATCACATTCAAAGCTTTCAAGTACGAAGAGTGCTAACAACATACATGTATTTCCATTGCAGCTCAGCGCCGCCGCAGCAAGTGCCTCGGTTTTCCACCTCAGTTTGCAACCGCGGCGTCCTCAAAAACTGCCCCGGTCATTTGTTCCCGTGACAGCACCATTTGTTTGGTGACTGCGGTGCCGCAGCATGGTGACCACTAGGTTGCACTAGGTTTTTCCGCAGCTGGATGTCCCTATAATGTCCGGCGGTACTGTAACCCAGGGCCGTGGGAGCACGCCACAGAGACCCCAATAGTTGCTGGATAATTAACCATGCATGCCTAAACTACATTTAGTCTTGATTAATCCATTGAATATTACAGGTCTAGGAATATAATATATTTTCAATATTAATAATAAAATATAATATCAAATTATAAGACTTAATTAATTCTAAAAATAAAGTCTACATTTATATTAAGTATTTGCAACATCTATAGAAATAATACTGTGATTAATCACTTAACCACTCGTCACACTCAGTGATTATAGATGCACTTCACCATTGCTACTAATCTATTTATACAACTTAACATGTACAAATTGCTTGTGCTCTACTAAAAAGTAAAAAACTGAACCAGTTTTAATTAAAGAATATTAAATAGACAAATACAGCTGGCCTCTTTATTGCCTCATTTCAGATCAACTGACTACAAAATTAATGTACATTGTAGGCATTCACTTTCTTGCTTTGCTTCCTGCTACTCTCTCCTTTCCCTTCTGAAATGTATAAATATGTAACAGCACTTAAGGGGGTGGAGGTAGGTGTCTTAATCTTACCTCTGTCATACTTTCCATATGAGAGCCAATGTACAGCTGTCTGTCTTTTTCCATTTTTTTCTGTTGCAGTAGCTGTCTTACTGCAGACTCTCCCATTTTATTCCTTACTCGCCATCCACGATACCATCTCTGAATGGTCACTGCTGCTTCGTCGTCTCTCTTTTTCTTTTTCTTAAATACACCTTCCTCATCTGACATTTCTCCCAAAGAGAGTTTAGGAACAGGGCTACTCTTTACTTCTGTATCACTGGACTTGCGGAAACTCTTCTTTCCTCCTTCCCCTGGTGACTGCAGCATCTCGTTGATGGCATCAACCAAATCATCCCTGTCATCATCAGATTCATTCCATAGCTTGAACGTTTGACTTCCCTCAGCGAGCTCATCATCAAGAGCACGTGGCTGTGTTGGCATGCGCCATCCCCTGCTCTCTTTCTCCTCGGGTGGTGACTTCAGTTCAAGTAGCGGAGGGACTTTGGGATTCTTATTAGAGACTGGCCACCAGTCCTCCTCTGCATTACTATTTTGGTTTGATTGTACTGATGGTGGATGGAGTTTAATAGGTGATTGGCTCAGAGAAGATTGGGCCTAGAGAACATACATTGTATTAATGCAAAGGAGCCATCATTTTCACAATGGCCTAGAACATGTACATGTATGTGTTGTGGTTCAATTATATCTTTGGTTCAAAAAATTTGAACCAGTACAAATTTTTTGAACCAGTACCATTTTTTTGAACCAGTACCATTTTTTTGAACCAGTACCATTTTTTTTATCAGTTCAAATGCTTTTTTTTAGCTCAGCCGCAGCTGTGATTATTCTGTAAAAGTCGGCTCGGTTGACACAGTTTGTTCAGTTTCGGCAAACGATTTCACACGGGCGTAGAGGGAGGTTGAGTTTGCGAGTTTTTCTTGAGAACCCTAGCTCTAGGTGGGTAAGATCTTGTTTACTGACCGGTTAGGTTTTTTTTATGGTTCAGGGTAGGGTTTTAGTTAGTTTAAAATTTCCAGCATAATTTTCCCACAAGTAGCCCAAGCTGAAATTCGCTGTAACATGGCACAGACATAGTTAAGGAACACAAGAAGACACTGTATAGGTTTTTGTCGAGTTTTATTCAAGATTTACGTTGTACATGGAAAACTAAAAAATACCATACAAATGCTGTTAAATATTATACAGACCGTGTTGTCGTCAATGTAATTTTATTTCCAAGTCCGATTTTGTTAGCAGTGCGCATGTGTGAATAAAATTAAGAGACTGGAAACAAATTAGCATAAGTAGAGGGACTGTGTTCGACGATTAGTCACCTATAGAATAAACGGTGGTGTAAAAATCAACAAGCGCTTCTGTGGCGCAGTGCGTTAGTCGACTGGACTACCATCTACCAGGCGTTCCTCGTAATACTGTCTCAAGTTAAGCCCGACCGGGCGAGGTTAGTAAGTGGATGGGTCAAGGTAAGTGGTATAGTAACGTGTCTCAGGGGGGACACGGGAAAAGGAGGATGGGACTGGGGAAGGGAGGGTAGAAATTAGAGGGAAGAGAGGGTTGACAAAAAATATTTTGTAGGGGAGGGGTGGGTGTATTTTTTTTTTCTTTTTAGAATCTTGAAAAAATGAACCAGTTCAAAAAAATGGTACTGGTTCAAAAAAATTGTACTGGTTCAAAAAAATTGTACTGGTTCAAATATATTTGTACCAGAGGTAATATTTGAACCACAACATATGCATGTTGCATTTAGTACGTGCATTGTCTGTACGTGTAAATTGAAAATTAAATTTTAATTAAAAAAGCAAAGTTAAAAAAATAAACACCACTACAAGAAAGATCACATCGAAATTAGTGTGTTGACTGAGTTTGGGGATGTTTGGATCAGTATTAATTAACGAGGTGGTGAGTTAAAAAATCACAGTGATTATTGATTGGGGGGTGGCTGTTCCCCACTCCATACTAAACTCTCTTATCGTTGTGGTTTTCAAAAACTTGCTGTTCAGTTCCTATTTACTCAAACATCGACTTCAAACTCGGTAAACATACTACTTGTGACCGAACACAGGAAAACATACATTAACGCTTTTCCGTTTAACACTCCAAGTCGTTAGCTTCCCGTTTAAACGGCCTCTAAAGTCGTTTAGCTCATCAACTAAAGCGTTAGAAAATTCTCCTTGCCCGTTTAAACGAGTTGAGAAGTCGTTAGCTCAGCAAGAGAACCCGTTTAAACGACTTTGCAACTCGTTAAAAAATTTCGGCTGCCAGTTAAGTCGTTAACAATTTTTCACTACCCATTTAAACGACTTGCAAAGACGTTAGGAATATTTTATTACCCGTTTAAACGACTTTCAAAGTCGTTAGCTCCTTGAAGCAAAGCGTTTAAACAATTTGGCAAGTCGTTTGAATTTTCTCCTTCCCCGTTTAACGACCTTGTAAAGTCGTTTAAACAGCTTTAAAACCCGTTAGCAAGCCGTTTATATTTGCCCGTTTAACGCTTTCCCGTTAATGTATGTTTTCCAGTGTTCGGTCATATTTTTTATGTATCTTTCATGTGGTGTTTTGAATTAAATTTATACATTCCATTCCATTCCTTTATCAATTTACGAAATGGCAAATAACTTGCAGTACAGACCGAGTAAACTGTTATTAGTAATGTTTCATGTAAGAATGATAGCACCAACGGCAAAGGAATGCGGTGAAGTGTTAATTGTGTATTGTTAATACTCTTGATTTCATTGGTTTAAATTAAGTGCATATGAACTGACCAATGAACTTTATAGCCATTATGGTCACGCAACAAAAGAGAATCCAGCATAACAATATTGTACAATACAATTACACATACCAAAGACTTCTTTCCATTAGATTTTTGCTGTGCCTTTAGAACTGGAACATGCCTGCCATGATGCCTATTAGGTAAAAAACATTCAGTCATGGAACTACTGTACATGTACATGTACATGTAATCAGTACATCATCTCAACTTCATCATGGTGGAAGCTGCACTGGCATCATCACCAGGGACGTTCCAAGGCATTTTAAAGCTTTATTAAGCCTGAAGTGTTCAATACGCAGTGAGTACAAAGTAAACTTTTACAGTAAATTGTTGAAAATATTTTAAACCATACTGGCTTAAAGGCAGGTATGTGCCTGACCATAGACTGAACACAAGTTGTGCAGGAGTTCGTAGCCAATGACTATGATGAGCTCAAAACCCCATGTGCTAATTGCTATAACTTGTTTAGTTGAATTAACCCTTTCCCTACTACACCGCCCTGTACCGCCCAATATGAAGCATGTAGCTGCAGAAAATTATTGCATCAAACCTAGACATGCTGGAAATACGATGTTGTGATATTATTTCAAGGAATGAATGACTTCAAAGTCAGAGCTATAACAGGGATCGCTTGACTCACCCACTTTGGAGAAAAACGCATTTGTTTTGGACATCGTTGTTCGTTTCTTCGATTTTTGCGAATTTTGAGGAGCTGAAAATCGGCTCAAAAAAACCTTCCCCTTTGCACTTGAAATCAAAAGAAAATACAAAATCACCACTCAGTCGTTACAGTACCTTGTTTAATCTTTCCAACCAGCAGGTTTGTTTGCACAAAACGCACCAAACGACTCTGATCCACGCCGATGTTTACACTGCATTTCACTCGACCACATTTACCTGTTCCCACCTCCAATTGCATGCTGGGTAATGGACAAAAATTCCACAAGGGGGAACCCCCTCTGGGACTCCGGTAGAGTTTTTTTTATAAGTCTTTTACCCCTACAACCAAGAGCGGTGATTTGCACTCAAGCCGTTGCTTTAAAGTGACAAAAACACATCCTAATAGGTTAAGCAGGGGTAAAAGAATGCCAACTGCAGGATTCCAAAGATTTCATTGAAGAATTTTTTCCTGTGTCTGAAAGCCCAAACACAACGGAAAAACCCTGTGAAATCCCCTCACAAAGCCTACTAGAAGCAAACCAAGTACTTTTCAGCCATCCTCAGACTTAATGATGTCTTCAAGCTCTCTGACAGTGGCATATTTCTCCAAAATTAGAGCACATTTCATTGGAAACTCTACCGAAGCAGCCATACCTACCGCCAACGAGTGAACAGAATTCTCCCAAATGGCATTGTGGGAAAAGTTTGAGCCCTTGGTTTAAAAAGTCAGCAGTATTTAACTAGCCCGGGCTAGCCAAACTGGAACTGAGGGGGGAGGGTTGAGTTAGCACTCTGCATTTCACCCATTGAGCCAAACATGTCCAGTAGGGAAAGGGTTAAGGTGGCTCGCCTGGATTTTCCAGGGACGCACCATATCCACTTTGAACAGCTGATACTCCACTGTCAGAGCTCGGTCGAGCTAGCCACTTCACCCATTTACTAGAAATAGAATAAACTTTAAAAATATGTAGGTTTGTTTGACATCGGTGTTGCCACAGCAACACAGCATTGACGTCATGTATTTTACATATCATCAATTTTCTCAAAATCTAGACATAAACTTTTAAAATGACCTACTGTAGTGTCCCTTGTAGTCTAAATGTAGGCCTTCAAGACTGCAAAGTTTGAAAAAATTGTATGAGAGCGTTTTCGAAAAGAATTGGGTTGAATATTTTCGTTAAAAAAATTACAAATTCGCCTTACTTTCTGTTTAGTCGTCGCGAAATGTGTTTTAAAGACCGATTCAAGCAATATTTTTAGCATACATGTACATGTACATGTATTTCATTCCTGTGGCATAGGACTTAACTTCCCATGAAAATTTCATTCCATTTGTTTTATTCGATTTCGGTTTATGGAATCATAAGTAATGTCATAAATATGCTCATTTTATAAAAAAAGTAACGTATTTGCTAAGGAAGCTGTAATTCGAAAACTAGTTGATAATTTTTTTTTTATGTACATGTACTACCCTGTCCCTGTAAATTTGAAGAGCAATGAATCATTTTAAGGTCATGCTGTATTATTTTGTTGATATTTCTCTTTTGTCTAGATTCTATACACTTGTGTGCTTCTGAACTAACAAGTTTGCCATACACACTTGCTACGCTTCGCTACTACCGGAACGTTTGTGCAAATGCTGTTCTTAGTACAATGACATGCAATTATCATAGTCACGCTACCAGTTGTAACGCTGTTATAATATTTATTTACAAAACGTTTTATAATAATTATCACTAATACAAAATCTTGTTTTTAATTAATATTTAGAAAATGCGTTTTCGGGTATTCTGTCTAAAGGTGTGGTCTAGATGTCAAGGGCACTTTTTCCCAATCTGGTTACTACATTTGTAAATATACACTTATTCAACATTAGCATCCCACACTGCCTAGCTTCATGGTTTTAACTAATTTACATGTCATTGTACTAAGAACAGACTTTGCACGAGTATTCCAGCAGTAGCAAAACAAAATGATACAGCAATGAAGCTTGCATGGATGAATGTAAAAGTTCCATACGTTTTTGTGTTTATTCCGCATCCTTGAAGTGATTCAATGCTCTTGAAATTTATAGGGACAGGGTAGTACATGTTGAATTTCAGGTGCAAAGATTTAAAAAAATATTTATCGACTAGTTTTCGAATTACAGCATCCTTAGCAAATATGTCTTTATTTTGAGTAAAATGAGCATATTGATGACATCAGTTATGATTCCATAAACCAAAATCGAATAAAGCAAATGGAATGAAATTTTCATGAGAAGTAGTCTTACATGTATGCCACAGGTATGAAATATGCTAAAAATATTGCTTGAATCAGTCTGGAAAACACAGTTCTCAATGACTAAACAGAAAGTAAGGCGAATTGTTTATTTTTTAAACGAAAATATTCAACCGAATTTGTTTCGAAAACACTCATACAATTTTTTTAACTTTGCAGTCTTGAAGGCCTACATTTAGACTACAAGGGACACTACATCGTTTTAAAAGTTAATGTCTAGATTTCGAGAAAATTGATGATATGTAAAATATATGATGTCAATGCTGTGTTGCTATGGTAATACCCATGTGAAACAAACCTACATTTTTGGAAAGTTTATTCTATTGCTTGTAAATGGGTGAAGTGGTAAGCCCGACCGAGCTCTGACAGTGGAGTATCAGCCGTTCAAAGTGGGTATGGTGCATCTCTGGAAAATCCAGGTGAGCCACCTTAAGCATAACAATTACACAAGGCAGAACATTTGAAAAACAAGATCACTCTACATGTATATGTACTAGACGTACAAGTAACTTTCAAATACAACAAATACTTCAAAACCCTCCAAGCCACATTTTGATCAATTGGAATTTGAGGTTTGTGGTACTGAAATTTTACTTTTGGCACTCTCAAATAATTTATTGTTCCATTTGGAAATGATTCAACTGCTGACATTTCAGCCGATCACAATTCAGAAATCATTTTATTATAAATAGTCGAATGGGTGAGTTTAAGTGTATATTTTATTGCACGAAAACATTGATGATGTCACATTTGCTGCCTTTTCAACTACAAAGATGATGGGCAGCTTTGTGAAAATCAGATTGTAAACAGCATTGTGGAACCAAATTAGGGAGAAATTACTACCTGATTCTTTAACTGGTTATCCAAGAGGCAAAATTCCCAAACCAGATAAACACGACAAACTCTTGCATGCCAATCAGATTGGGTGATCGATATGTATAAATAAAGTTATTGGTGTCTGAGAATGAGTTTCTAAACACGTCGAACATCTCAACATTTTCCGGCGAATAAACATGCTCTTCAGAACAGTTTGGCATTATTATTTGTGATGAGAGCAGACTGCTACAAGATGAATAAATTTAGAAACATTGTGGGATGCAAAGAAATATTAAAAGGAGATCAAAACCAAAACATATTTTGAAGAGATCTGGGAATGGAAGTCACGATCACAGCATGAAAATGAGGCTGTCAAAGTTTTGCTTCATTTCTTGCAATTGGAGTTTGAGAAATGAGTATAACTACTATGTACAACTACATATTAAACATGTGTCAGGCTTGCGGTTACCTTACCTGAGATTGCCGCCTTGGCTGATGTTTGGTGTCTTCCTTCTCGCACCTGAACTGCTGCTTGTCCTATCACTGTCTGATGCATAGGGATGGCTCTGGCCTGGGTTATTACTTCCCCCACCTGCACATACAGTACAGTGTACATAACATATTGGATTATTACTGCCACCACCTGCACATACAGTACAGTGTACATAACATATTGGGATATTACTTCCCCCACCTGCACATACAGTACAGTGTACATAACATATTGGGATATTACTACCACCACCTGCACATACAGTACAGTGCACATAACATATTGGGATATTACTGCCACCACCTGCACATACAGTACAGTGTACATAACATATTGGGATATTACTTCCCCCACCTGCACATACAGTACAGTGTACATAACATATTGGGATATTACTTCCCCCACCTGCACATACAGTACAGTGTACATGTATATACAAAACATATTGGGATATTACTGCCACCACCTGCACATACAGTACAGTGTACATAACATACTGGGATATTAGAGAGAAAGTTCCTCGCGGGTCCTCCGTCATCTTGATTTACTGTATTAAATTATGTAAATAAATTAACCTGGCGATTGTTGCATGACCAGCACAGTGCAATCTGATTGGTGGTGAACTTGACCTTTAACGGCTTGCATTTTAAGACTCGGTGCTGCCACAGGCAGCCCGAGTAATAAGTACAGGGGTTTCACATCGATCACTCGGAAGGCTCTGGCCAACAGATCCGGTATGGTAATTCAATATGGTAATTAGTATAGTTAATTAAAGCAATGTAGCACTGCATGTACGGAGACTTGTGGAGAGAGGGATAGGGGAAGGAAGTGATAAGGGAAGAGAGAGGTAGGAAAAGACAGGGGGAAGGGAGGGTGGATATAGTTTTATAATCCTGATAATTGTACTGGTGCAAAAATAATTTGAACAAGAGCCCATCTGGGCTTTCACTCGGGCCACATGAGATTGAAGATGAAATACACTTTCATTTGAAATCCTTTTAGTAATAACCGAAGAGAAGAATTATTAGCTGAATTTAGCAGTCTTTAGGAGTGGCCGGTAGCGCGGTGACATGCATTCTCTGCTCCCCTAGTATATATATTTCTCGTGTATGTAAATTAAAGAAGTTGACCTCTACTTATTCATGTACCGCACGCTTACAATTTAGTCTGCTGTTCTCCAGGTTCACAGTACTAATACATGTAGATGAGTGTCTCAAATGTATGTTTATATTTGTCCCATATTATAAGTTGTATAAGTTGTATAAGTTGTGCAGTATATTTGAGTATACCAATCCACAGAGATTCAAATAACAAAGCTGTGGTGAAAGAGAAGCTTAAACGAGAAATATTTTGTCCTCCTAGAAAAACACAACATCTTGACATTTCTATCGAAGAAGCCTTGGTTTCAGCAGAAAGTCCAATTCGATATGTGTGGATCTTTGAGTCCTTCAGGTCCGGCGTTGTGTCGTATATAAAATCATTGGCCATCTGGGTAAAAAATGTGATCCACAAGAGCGCCAGTTGCAATATCCTGAGCCTGTTGGAAGGCTTTTGCACGAGTGAAGTTAAATAAAACATTAAACTGCTTACATTTGAGACATGGGACTCCAAATTTGAGAGAAATTTGCTCGCGGGTCGACCATTTTGATTTACTGTATTAAATTATGTACACAAATTAACCTGGCGAGTGTTACGTGACCAGCACAGTGCGATCTGATTGGTGCTGAAATTTAATACATGGGTCAAAAGTCACATTTTGTTGCACCCAACAAAAAAAACTGCCACAGGCAGCCCGAGTAACTAGGTCAAAACATTTTTGAACTGAGATCATATTTGAACTGCAACAGATACATGTACATGTAAATCCTTATCCAGTGGATATGTACAATGTATTTACCAAACTAGCATTTCATCCACTGGATAAGGACTTATCCACTGGATAAAGTTATGTACCCTTTGAACAACTGGGCTCAGTTGGATAAATCCCTATTCAGTGGATAAAATAATAAGCTACATACATGTATAAATAGGTTAATTAACACTTATCCCCTGGAGAAGTTATCCACTGTTTGAAAACTGTGGCCTGTATAATGAAGTCACATTAAAATAATTATGTAACCACAGGGATCGACATTGTTGGCAGACAGCAGAGTATGACTGAACATTTCACACAAAATGTCCAACAGAGCACTAGCCGGACATTGGTCTGACTTTTTTCTGTTTCTTTACATTCAAGGTTTTTGCAAAAAGCACTGAATTACTGTCCTACTAAATTATTGTTCTACTGATGGAACACTAGCTAGGACAATAAATTGACAGATAGACAATAGCATACATCCCAGCCACTTTTTGGACAAATTTGATAGGAAATATAGGCTGTGCAAGTTCTAAATATAGGAAAATATAGGATTTTCCCCCAAAATATAGGCACTTTATAGGAGCTAAAATAGCTTTCAAACAATAAATAGTAAACAATAAACACACAATTTTTTAAACATGTGAACTTTTAATGTGTTTGATCAAACCTGTTTTTTTTTATTGATAGGAAAGAATTTTGCTTTTGTTAATTCACAACAAAAATGCTAAAAAGTGCAAAATATAAATGTATCAGTCAGCATACATCCTATTTATAGGAAATATAGGAGGATTTCTTGAAATATAGGCTCTTTATAGGATCCTATACAAATTATAGGATATATAGGAAATATAGGAGGTCTGGGATGCCTGCAATAGTATAAAATTTCAACAAAATCCCTGGGCCATTTTGAATGATTAAAGTAGAGCTCTGTAAAGTGAAACATATTTGTTGTTTGCTATTTCGGGGGTGGGTGGGTAAGAAACTATTTTCAAGAGAGTGGGCACACTGTTATATTTTAAGTTTCGGTGGGAAAATGCTTACCATAGATAAAATAAAATCTATATCATAGTACATGTAGATCAAACAATTTGTGTTATATCTTTTGGTTCAAATTTTTTTCCAAACAATCAAATATGGTACTGTACATGTACATTGAAAAGAATGTAAATCAGAATAAAAACCTAAAACGAAACTACAACATGCAAATACTTACTGGTTCTTTGCTGCTTGAGACTTTGTTTCATTTTTCCAGTACCGGTTACAGATAAGAAATCACTCAAGTCGGAATCCTGTAAAAAACATAATGCAAAATACTTTTATTATTACAAACATTACATTGGCATTTTCTAAACATAGTGCAGCAATGGCGAACTTGTGGATGTACTGTATGTTAGTGTGTTCTCAAGGGTAAACATGTACATGGGGAAATGTTCACAGCTTAAAGTTATTATTGCTGTTGCCTGTAAAACCATGTGACCAACACCATGCCTGTCAAAGTTTGAGCTACCTGGCATTAAAATTCAGTAAGATACAGGCATGTACTTAAAATCACATGATCAATGACATTATCATTACGACATCACTACTAAGTGATTTATGGGGATCCAATACCATGTATGTCAAAGTTTGAGCAGCCTGCCATTAAAAATGAGGGAGATATGGGCATGTACTAAAATTCATGTGACCGATGATGTGTACAGTAATGTACACTCCGATCAAATGAAAACATCAACAATGATCCTCCCCCCCCCCCCCCCAATTCAAAGGACAAAACTCAACTTTTGTGAGCAACTGGTTAATTAAAACAAAAGGGATTTCAAAAGCTTTGCACTGAATTTGAAGGGAATTCAATATAAATAATTGCTTCTGCTGATTCAGAAGATTAATAATAATGGCCATAATTATATAGCACCATATCACCACAGTCTCATGGCACTTTACATATTAATGATATATCCTGTCAGTGATTTTTTTCAGACTGCTTTTACGGTACTAATAGCTGCCATGCAGTTTACAATGTTGAGTGTGTGGTTAGTGCAATGGCCAGGCTGCTATTCCAGGTGACAATCCTCTTCTTCTAAATATATTGGGTACAATACATGGGATACAATAGAATGTGAAGGGCTGACTGATCTAAATGCCAGGTGTACAGCGAATCTTTATAGCACTAGCTCGGTAGTCGCCTTTGTTGTTCGTTGATATTCTCGCCTTCCACATGCTTTTCTTCGTCCTCCCAGTCTTCTGAACTTCTCTCACAATATCGTCTTCATCATATTTTTGTTCTAATACGAAATTGCTCTGCCGTATCGATGAAAATCTATTCTAATTCCGAGCGTGTGAAAATTCTACAAAGAAAACAAGTCGCTACAAGTTAGCCACAAGACTCCGGGGGACGAAGTGACGTAATGAAACGTCACAGGAATTAATGTGAACAAAATGGCGGCGCCCATGTCTTCGCGGGGCCTACTTTGAGGGGCTCGTTCTCAACTCTGAAAAAGTTTTATCAAATTTTAATACATTTTCTGAACAAAGTACATCTGAAAGATGCTTTTGAGCCCAAATGTGTTTTTCACTCGGGTATCCCTTTAATTAACATGCATACAGTTCATTAAAGGCTTTTCATTTATGTAACATTTACTATACATTGTACATGAACAGCTGATGTTTTATAGAGGTTGCCCCTCCCATGACAACCATGGCTCGATCGTTGTTTTAGTACTGTGTTGTTGTCCATTATGTTATATTCACAGCCACAAGTCTCACGAGGACTATTAAACGTTCTGAGATATTTTAACCCTTAGTACTTCGAATTTTGTCGCTTCTTTCAAAAAAGTATGTACAAGTCTTCAAGAATATATAAAGCGTTGAAGTCAACTCGATTTTAATCTTTATTTACTAAATGAGACATTTTCATCGTCTCTTTCACTCTCTCACCAGTATAATAAGTAACTATATATAATGTCCCAGGGCATTTTATCGCCTAATGACTATGGGATGGGGCATTTAAACAACATATTTGGCCTGGGGGAGGGGAATTTGAACAACCCAAACTCCAAAAGTTCAAAAGCCTGGGGATTTTCCAGGGGGGGGATGTTGATGTTTCGATTTGATCGGTACATAGTGTCTAGACATTTAAATGGAGGCGAGGGTCAACAAATCAAACCTATAGCCACTGTAGTGATGTTTCGTGTTGATAAACATTACAATAATTGTTATGCTAATTATGTGCCAACCATGATTTCAAAAGGCCGATTTGTGTCAGCTAGAAACCAATGGATCTCTGGTTGGCACACTAATAACTAATGGTGACATGGCTGATTGCTATTTGAGAGGGGGCAATTTTTAAGCAGTACGATTTTCATGGGGGTAAGTTTATTTTCTGCCACGTTTTCTGAAAAACCACGGGCCCCTGCGATATAATAAACAAACAGTCCCTAAATGCGAGTCCAAATTTTCCACGAACACTTTTGCAACGGTCTACTTTGTATCTTCTTGTTACTCAATCAATGCTTGGGACTTGAGTGTACTATACTCGAGTAGTAAACAATGTTTTCCAGTACAGAAATGACGTTAATGTATAAAGTATAATGTACCAACACTAGCTAGACTAGACTGATCAAGTCGATTTGACAGGATTAATTATCATTTTGTTGTACTCACCACACTAACAATTGATCGTGATGAAGACTTGCCATGGCTCGAGCTGGAACGGTTCGCCTTTGCAGAACCGGGACGATTTCTCGCTGCTCCAGAATCCATGGAATTGCTGGACTAAAACTCTCTAGATCTCAACTCAACTGTCTCGAGCAGGTCATAATTTTCAAACCTCGAAGTCGATCGAAGGATGAAAAATTGGCGCAAAGCAGGTAAACACTAGATAACGTAAATTAACCTGATACAGGATGGTTTCCAAAAGTATCGAAGCAGAAATAAACTTGTATTTCTTTAAAGTCAACTGTAAACTAGAGTGTTTTTCCACTCTTAAGACTTAATAAGGTTTATAACTTTTCTGGGTTCCCGATGGACGCCATTACCAAGAAACCGTGAGCGGTTACCAAGCACATCGGAGAACGGCATCATGGGTAATGCTACCACAGGTAGCCCAGGTTACCGATTTATGAAAACAATGATATTTCCCGCCCCAGGGGGTACAGCTACATTAAGGGTAACTCAGGAGTATATTATACTCCTGGGGTAATACAGAATTCTATAAATATCTTCACGCACTAACGAAAGAGACACGCATGAGATAACAAACCAACCCTAGTTGTAATAAAAAAAAAAATTATCCGGCAGTCAAGATGAAAAGAGGCAGAGGGCATAAGAGATGACTGTTTATAATTTATATGTACTAAGCGTTTTCTCCTATTGAATAAGTTCTTGCGTTAAGTTATGGTTGAATTGATTGTGTTGGATGAAAATTTCCACGTTTGTACTTGCTGTAAGTTAGAATGCAAAATATTAACCGTCCGACCACGAGGTAAGTGAAGTTTGAGCTCAGTCAAACACATGTATAGACCAGTTTTCGGTTCATGTGCAGTTGCATAAACACTTGAACAACTGCGCATGAACCGTAAACTAGTCTATTTAGAAAAATGAACAAGAACCGGTTGAACCTTGTTTTTTCTGCCTTGAACGTGGTTTTGATGTATCGCACGGTCGTTAAAAGCTAGTGTGTGTTATGATTATTTTGAAAAGAATGCGAGGTTTTCAGTCATTGTTTAGAGAGTGAAACTCGGGTTTAAAAATAATACATTGTTTGTCAGTATGCTCGGCGGGAAATTTGTTTTTAGTTATTTTAAATTTGTTCTTATAACCATCTGAAAGAACTTTAAAACCAAGTAGTGTCGGTGGTAGCTAAGTCAAATAAGGTTTTGGGTTTCCTGAGACGTAATACCCCTAACTCTTTAGGGGTAACGCTGCGTCGTACCCTTTATCTTACGCTAGTGCGTTCCATTCTGTGCTACGGTAGTCAGGTTTGGGCCCCGCAGTCAAGCTCTAGAGATATCCAACTTCTCGAACGTATTCAGCGCCGCGCAACCAAATTCATGTTAAAAGTAGACTTACCCTATAAAGATAGGCTACTTAAACTTAATTTACTACCACTTTCATACTGGCTAGAATATCTAGACCTCATATATTTGTTTAAGTGTCGCCTTAAGCTTAACAATACCGATCTATCTAGTTATGTAACTCCATGCTCGCTTTCATCAAGATCTACAAGAAGCACTACTGGTTCAGACTACAAGCTTAACCCATGCAAAACATCTACTTATAGGGATTCTTTCTTTAATCGCATAGTTATTCTATGGAACTCGCTGCCTTTAAATATTAAGTCCTGTAGTTCAATTTCGTCTTTCAAAACATTGCTACGAGCTCACTATCTTGCGCTTTTGCTTTCCACTTTTGACCCTGATCGCATTAGAACCTATAAAACTATCTGTTCTAAGTGCCGATCTACTAACACATCTACTATTTGTTGCCGCTAACTTTTTTCTGCGCTTATTTACTTGTACTTGGCCGGCCGACCAAATGTACAAATGTACACTATTATTATTTTTTTTTTTGCATCATATATTTTACATTTCATGCTTAATACATTATTCATAGTTCTATCTGTAATGTATTGTCAGTGTATTCGTATTTGTCTCAGGCTGAGCTCGTTTGGACCTAGAGTCTGTTTCTCAGCCTGAGTTAAGCTATTAAATAAAAAAATAAAAAAATAAAAACAGTTTATAAGCTGTAGGCTTAAACAATTGTTTTCCTGTGGACGTGGAAATTTATTTACATACGTCCAGAAATGTAAAGTAATTTCACGGTATTTTTATGTATTTGAATTGACTGGCTAGCTATGAATCTGCTATGAACCCTTATTGTTCGGTCGCCCCTGTGGCCTCCCCGCATATATTTTAAACTGTGATCACCTGTACATGGGCGCAAAACTGGAGTTTTGTTAAAATCTCCACGGTTTACAATTACTAAAAGTTGATAGAATATTATCAAAAAGCAAGGAAATAGTTATCTTGATACGTCTACTTTTGCTAATTCCAAAATTCCTACATGTTAATTATTTTATATATACCTGGCGAGAAAAATGGATCGTATTTTGAAAAAAATTCTTACTACGCCGTACTGAGTAGGGTAGTTATACCTCCTTGTGATTTGTAGCCTTTTCTGAGGGGGAAGGGAGGGGGTTTGTTGGGAAAATACCCCCAAAACGTATTGCAGAACTTTTAGTCGTAAAAATAAATTACTTCCCAAAAAAAATGCCCAATCCTCTCCCCCCCCTCAAAAATATAATGGCCATCACTTAGTAATGAAAGAATTGGTGTTATCACTTCTTGTCTTTATAAAACTATCTGAAAGAAGTACTACTACTGATTTGTATCATTTACAAAGTGTGTAACTTATTTTAGAATATATACTAGAAGTAATCATAGATTATCAAAGTGCGTTCGACATATTTTTTCAGTGAAAGAGAAAGGACTGTGGTAACAGTCTGAAAAGCTGAAAAATTGCTGCAATGATGTGGACGGTGTACGTAATCCTGATCAAAAGTGCTTGTTTTTAACTAATGTGAAAATTTTGAGGTCTTGACTTATATGTTAATATACAAGGGGATGCATCTGGTTATAAAACTGTAATTATCTTTGTGTAACATTAAATCATTGGATGCGATGCTTATGGGGCTATAATGATTTATACATGTGTGTTTTATATGGTTATGGCATTGATTTGAGAATTAGTAGCACATTTTGCTGTGTGGTATACAGTGTAAAGCAATAATTGAAGTTAGTGTAGAACACAAATCAACCCAGGCTATAGCTACATACATTTACATGCATACATGAACTTTATTTGAGTGTCAATAGTATTTAGCTGTAAAGCTAATTGGGGACACTATATTACAGGATATATAAAATACAGGATATTACAGGATATACAAAGGAATTCAAATAAAGTACGTATAAATAAATATTACTATTCAGATGTGTATAAACTGAATTCCAGTTCCTAGAACATAAACTATATAGGTATGCATGTGTATAAAGTACAGCCCGGCCATGCAGTTCCTTCGATTCAGATCATTCACATTATGTTTCCCGGATATTTTTCAAGTGAGAACAAGGTTGGCTGCAGAATATTGAGCGCCATTGTTAGTTCCAGAATAATTTATGGTCAATGTTGGTAGCCGGGTCCTGGCTTTGATCAGCCTTGTTTCAGGTCTGTTAGAAATTCAGTGTAGATTAATTGAACACAGCAATGAAGTCAGTACTTTAAATTTCCCTCACCTTGTACTGTGTTGATATTCCAGTTCCTTGGCATATCAAAGTGTCGGTATAGATTAACTCTCTGTCTGAATGTAGTGTTAATTTGAATCCGTTAATTTGTATAACCAAGATGTACACAGTGTCGTATAAACTCACACAAGATACGGCGATTACGGGTATCTAGAAAACTCAGACCTTGTTTCTCTTCAGCCAGGTTATATTACTGTTTGTAGTTTCGGTATCTGTATGTACAGCGAAAAGCAGAATCCAGTACAGCGAGCAAGCCAACAGAATTCACTCGGTTGTTTACAAATTATGGTGAGTTGATTTGACTCAGTTCTCTGTTCAACTTCGCTGGTGTCGTCACCGCGCCGACAAAACAGACCATGTTTGACTTAAACCATGCACACGTGTAGTATTTAAAAAGCTTCTTCACAACTCACACTGAAATATTCATATCCATGTATTTCTCTTCAGCCTTCAGGTATGATTTATAGCATCTTGACCAAATTTTGCAGTTTTGGTATCGGCACTCATTACTCGGGCTGCCTGTGGCAGCACCGAGTCTTAAAATGCAAGTCGTTTTTTTTTTTTTTTTTGTTGGGTGTCGCAAAATTTATGCGCATGCATACATGAACTTTATTTGAGTGTCAATAGTATTTAGCTGTAAAGCTAATTGGGGACACTATATTACAGGATATATAAAATACAGGATATTACAGGATATACAAAGGAATTCAAATAAAGTACGTATAAATAAATATTACTATTCAGATGTGTATAAACTGAATTCCAGTTCCTAGAACATAAACTATATAGGTATGCATGTGTATAAAGTACAGCCCGGCCATGCAGTTCCTTCGATTCAGATCATTCACATTATGTTTCCCGGATATTTTTCAAGTGAGAACAAGGTTGGCTGCAGAATATTGAGCGCCATTGTTAGTTCCAGAATAATTTATGGTCAATGTTGGTAGCCGGGTCCTGGCTTTGATCAGCCTTGTTTCAGGTCTGTTAGAAATTCAGTGTAGATTAATTGAACACAGCAATGAAGTCAGTACTTTAAATTTCCCTCACCTTGTACTGTGTTGATATTCCAGTTCCTTGGCATATCAAAGTGTCGGTATAGATTAACTCTCTGTCTGAATGTAGTGTTAATTTGAATCCGTTAATTTGTATAACCAAGATGTACACAGTGTCGTATAAACTCACACAAGATACGGCGATTACGGGTATCTAGAAAACTCAGACCTTGTTTCTCTTCAGCCAGGTTATATTACTGTTTGTAGTTTCGGTATCTGTATGTACAGCGAAAAGCAGAATCCAGTACAGCGAGCAAGCCAACAGAATTCACTCGGTTGTTTACAAATTATGGTGAGTTGATTTGACTCAGTTCTCTGTTCAACTTCGCTGGTGTCGTCACCGCGCCGACAAAACAGACCATGTTTGACTTAAACCATGCACACGTGTAGTATTTAAAAAGCTTCTTCACAACTCACACTGAAATATTCATATCCATGTATTTCTCTTCAGCCTTCAGGTATGATTTATAGCATCTTGACCAAATTTTGCAGTTTTGGTATCGGCACTCATTACTCGGGCTGCCTGTGGCAGCACCGAGTCTTAAAATGCAAGTCGTTTTTTTTTTTTTTTTTGTTGGGTGTCGCAAAATTTATGCGCATGCGTTAAAGGTCAAATTCACACCAATCAGATTACACTGTGCTGGTCACACAACAATCGCCAGGTTAATTTATTTACATAATTTAATACAGTAAAGCAAGATGGCGGAGGACGCGAGAGGAACTTTCTCTCTAATTTGGAGTCTCATCTCTCAAATGTAAGCCAGTTTAATGTTTTATTTAACTTCACTCGTGCGAAAGCCTTCCAACAGGCTCAGGATATTTCAACTGGCGCTATTGTCGGAGCCGAAGGACCGCGTTTTTTACCCAGATGGCCAGTGATTTTATATACGACACGTACGACGACCTGAAGCCAGTGTAGGGGCCAGGATCCGGAAAGCTAAAATTCGAAGAAATAGATATTGGAATCTATAAGCCATCGGCTCGCTGTGCTGCATTTAAAACATCCGAGGAGAACATCTTATTTTGGGTGAAGGAACTTCAAGACCAATATTATGAGTCTCTTAAAAACTGTCAGAGATTTAAATTTACCGTAAGTTGGATCAGAGAGTATTGAGATCAAGTTATTTCGTTCCAGCGAGGATATTGACCTAGCGGAAACGGTACAAGCTGTCGAAGGATTTTATTTATAATCATCCACGTCTACTTAACAACAGGAATAGTTATGTGCCAAGGCATGGGCAAAGATTACAGATGAAAGTAGAGAACTTAATGAATGAAGAAACAGAGGTCACGCGCGACATGCTTGAGAACATGTTCAACACTTTATGTTATACTAAGAAAACAAAACAAGTTACAGAGCCTGCAAGTTCACAAGTCAATGAAAAACCCCAAGAGCCTGTAGCTTTGGATCAACATATCCTTGAAACTCCAAAAGCAACATACACATGAGTCAAATTCAAACCGGAAGAGACGGAATTCTTTAGATTATTCACGAGGATCGTTAGCCCGCAATAAGAACTCTCTCGCTGATTTAACGACCTTGATTTGTAACATGGAGGCTGACCTAACTGATATGCGTAATGAATTCTTACTCTCGTACTCAAAACACGAATCAAGAAACGAAACTCAGTCATTTGGAAGACAAATTAGTGCAGCAAGATAATATATACAAGACCGAAATCAAGATGCTGTCATCACTTAAATGACCTAGAAGTTGAAAATGGCGAGTTGAAAGCGGATATAATAAAGCTGAGATCCGACTTTAAAACTTTAAAAAACAAACAAGAATACAAAAAAGAAGACAATGAAAGACCAAGGTCTCCAGTGTTCCGAGACTACCCAACCTACTAAAGCTTTAGCAACGAATCAGTTTGTTCAAGAGCCATCTTTCTTACATGACAACCCGATCCCTATTCATCAGAATACATTTTCTGTGCTAAATGACGAGAGTTTACAATCACCTGACCGACAACCCACTACTAAAGAAAGGGACCATGAAGTACGGTAGTACGGTTAATTCTCGGGTTCAAAACAATGAATATATGCCTGCTCAAATGCAGTGTCGGTTAAACGAATAAGTAGTGTTTAAATTAAAAGGACACCATACGAGAAAAACAAAACTATTAAATTACATATATACTAGGGGAGCAGAGAATGAAAGTCACCGCGCCACCGGCCACTCCTAAAGACTGCTAAATTCAGCTAATAATTCTTCCCTTTGGTTATTACTAAGAGGATTTCAAATGAAAGTGTATTTTATCTTCAATCTCATGTGGCCCGAGTGAAAGCCCAGATGGACTCTTGTTTGTCTTTAAATTCAATTCAGCGAGCAAGCCAACAGCATATTTTTCGATCGCACATTCACTCGGGTTCAGCATAAATAAATAATTATGGCCGAGTTGAATGTTCAAGGTCCTCCAGATGTACTACACACTTTCCTCAGGCTTTGCTCAATTGTACTTGCGAACCTTTGAAACATCATTGCATTGCATTGTCGGAAAATAAGGCAAGTAACTAACCGATCGCGAAACAAAACAGGAGCCATGCTGGCATTCACCAAGCCGCTCGCATCGTGTACGTGTGGTTACCAGTTCCCCGGCCGAGATAATTTATTCTAAAAAGTACAAACATACACGATGACATGAGGACATACACGAATCTCAATTTCTTTTGCCTGGGGAAGCACAGGTAGCCCACACATGACCACAGGGAGTCCACTGCAAGATTAGTATGCGTTCTCCTTCGTCGAACGCAACTACAACGACGACAGGTAAGCCGTAGTAAATACTTTACTAGGAAGAAATAGCACATATCAGGAGCCATTACTCAACGACAGGTACACCATAGTAGCATAGTGAGGGTTCGCACTAATCCTGGAATTCCTGAAAAACCGGCTCCTGAAATTCTAACATTGTCTTCCAGGGCCTTAGTCTCCTTCGCAGCCGTTGTTAGGGGAGCTCGCCCTCGAAAATAAGAGAAAAAAGGGAAAAGAATAATAAAAGATAACGCACTCAAGTCAAAACAATTCACACCGCGTGTGTCACGCTGTTCCCTGCTCGCTGCCCGTGCCTAACTCGCTCGCTGACCCTTCACTCACCCGCTCGCACATTATTTGGGTAGTCTGAGCGGTCAAATAGCCCGCATTGAAACTCGTTTACGCGTTGGACATGGGTTCGACTCTGGTAGGACCTAGTATTTTTGTCTTTTTTCTCATGTTTTGCTAGTTTTTTCTCTTCCGTATTCTTCTTGAATAACATTCGATCATTTCAATATAAGACAGGAGTATGTTGAAGGTATTGCACACTGAAGTATCTGATTTTCACGTCGTTTTCTTTTTTGATAGCTTTCAGAATTCCATATACCTTGGAGTTGACCGATTGATGTGCATAATCTCTCAGGAGTACTGAGCCTGGTAGTACATACTTAGTTACACATTTACACTAATTGAACAGGAAGCCCAACCTTTCTCATACAAAAGTAAATGTGTCTAACGCACTTTGATAATCTATAATTACTTCTAGTCTTATATTTTTAAATAAACTATACGTGCTACTACCCTGCATGGGTGCCAGAGGTTATTTTTCCTGCCGACATCCCGACATGCACCGAGCGGCAAAGGCGCGGGAGCTCGAGCGATGAAAAAATAACGTAATTTTTTTCGCTCGTGACTTTAGGTGTCTCGATTGAAACTCCGAAGCCACTTTGCGAATTTAAACAAAATGTCGTAACTTTAAAGATTTTTGCCTGATTCTACTAAAAAAATTCACAAACAGTACAACTTTTATTGATACAACTGGTAATGTAAAAATCGTGACCCGATCACACATACTAATGACGTAATTGTGACGTAAGTCAACCCCACTTTTTAGAAGGTACTTGCTTGCAAGTATCTTCTATAGTTGTCGCCTTGTGGCGGGTGGGTTATTTGGTAGGTCATTCTTACCGCGGAGGCCTGGGTCCAGGCCTGGGGCGTTTTGGCTTTCCTCATTCCGCCATCTTGCTTTCTTCTTTTCATGCCATTTCTAAGTCTAGTTTTATCGTGATTTGGTCAAATTTTCGGTAATGATATTTTCCGGGAATATTTAAATGGCTCTTGTGAATGGCTTTGGATGAAATACTCGCTTATTTGGACGATAGATTCGACATACCCGGCGATGGATTCTAACGTGGCATCGAGTTATTCTTGAAGAAAATGACGAAAACGTGAATTAGAAGCTCTTGTGGTAGAAGAACCGCCTACTCGCGATTAATAAAACTGCCATGGACACCTCTTACACAAGTTACAAGGCTGTAGAAAGTGTACTGGATACAATCAATGCATTGCTTTAAAATCAAGTCTCACAAAATACAGTGATGTAAGTTAAATAATAGAACTATTCCATGTGTTTAATACTAATAGGACGTTAACTTTGCATTATAACTGTTATTACTCAGAGTTTCATTGAAATACTTCTAGTTAGTAATAATTTATGCCTTCATTACTGTCATAAGTTAATGTCCAGTTTATCACCAAAGGTCTCTCACATAGCTTGTAAGAACTTGCCATTCTTGCAAGTACCTTCTAGTACGCATTGCGTACCTATGTTTTACATTGTGAGCCATTACTCGAAATCTAGTCGAACGATTTTGTTCAAACAAATGGAAACTGTTCAAACCTATTACACACATATACACAGTGCAATTTTATCAAAATCCCTTGGGCGGAAGTTGGCAAAAAAAAGGGCTCTGAATTTCCTACTTGGGTTGTCAAAGTTGAAAGGCCTTCTGTCAAAGAAGTGATTAAAATCCAAGCTGGTTAAAAATATTCCCCAAAGCTTACTAAATATTTTGCTAGCAAAAACAGAAAACAATTTCTGAATAGTTCTTTCGAGAGAGTAAAAAGTCAAAAAATAGCAAAATCCTCACAATCTACAAATTTCAGGTTTTCTTTAAAAAACACTCCAGAGGTACAACGCATAACTAGTTTCTGTAACAACCTGCATGCATTCTTTACAGATTTCGAGTAATTTGACAAAATATTAAACAACATTGTTCGACTAGACTTCGAGTAATGGCTCACAATGTAAAAAGTGGGGTTGACTACGTCACAATTACGTCATTAGAATGTGTGATCGGGTCAGGATTTTGACTTTTATCAATAAATGTACTGTTTGTGGAAATTTGAGCAGAATCAGGAAAAAATTGTTTAAATTTCCAATGTGGCTTCGGAGTTTTCGATTGATACATCTTAATCTCTCTCGAATAACCTCTGGCAGCTGACGTGCTGATGATCGAAGCCATTATTACTCGGACTGCCTGTGGCAGGCACGAGTCTAAATCTGCAGGCTGTTTTTGTTCGGCGCAACAAAATTTCTGCGCATGCGTTAAATTATGCATTAATTGTTGGCGCTAATAGATTTCTCTCCAGTCCAGTCGCCAGATTCTGCGGACGCTATTCTGAACTCTTGAACTTTGAGGTACGTTTCGTAGGTTTTATGCCACATTTCATCACATTTCATTTTACTCTCGGTCATAATGCATACCAACGCAAACAGCGTGATCGGTAGGCCAACACTAAAATATTTTCCACCGTGTTTTTGGCTGGTTTACCGATCTCGTATCGAGTCCTGTGTACGTTACACCACAGGCTTCCCAGACTCGACGTATATTTCCCGCTTATTAGTCTTAATAGTGGTTTATCGATTAGTTTCATAACGATCTCAGAAGAGTTTATATAATTGCTCGGTGTGAATTCTATTTTCCGATTCCTACAAAACAAATCTTCAATAATAAAAGATTGATACTTAATGAAGTTGTGTGAGTGGTTTTTGGCGATTTGGGGCCTTCTAAAGTAGTTTATAGTTTATTAGGATTCAAAATTTTGACCGTTGGCCGCGACTCTAAAAATATTTACAAGGTAGGCAACTCGACCTCGCCAAAGCACAGACTTACCTCAAAGATCACCTAAAAATCGACACTTTTCTTCGTCGCTCACTATTCAGCTTTCGGTACAGGAGGGAATAGTTATCAAGCAACATCTGACCAGATTTTCAGGAAAATCCATCAAATTTATCACCGCCAAACGGCCTCCTCGAGATCCCAAAAGCGCGACCTTCCAATGATCTGTAAGAACCAGACCGACCAAAGCGGTCCAAAATTTTCCCGCCCCTACCCAAAACGATGCAAATCGCCTGTTTTCATGGGGGACCCCAAGCGTGAAATTATACTTCCGTGCGTTAGCATCGATGATTTTTTTACACCATTCAAAGGCATGTTCCAGGGTCGTTATTACAATTCCTCAAGCCCCCGGTGTATGATATCAGGAACACCCAACGAACTGTTCTGCAAAATAACTGTTCTTCTGGGCCACTCGGCTGGCAAATTCTGCACTTTGGAATTTCTTGGCTGGCAAATTCTGCAGTCTGATACTAAATAATAATATAACGGAGCGATATTTGTCAGCTGGTAAATTCTGCAGTCCGATATAATTACATAATAATAATATAACAGAGCGATATTTCTCAGCTGGCAAATTCTGCACGTACCTGTTGTTTCACAGGTTTTTAAAAATACTGAATTCTGCAGGTTAGACCTAAACGGTATGAAAGTACACATTAAACATTTCAAGCGGCTTTGAAGTTTTGTCTTGATTCACTTTTACTGCTGTATTGGTACTGTAAATTACTACAGTTTCCACTATTTTTGTTTTCAGAAAGAAAAAATCATGATTATCAGACAATATCTGGTTCTCGAAAGATTCTTTGGATATTTGAACTGCTAAAATGAAACTGATCTGCGTTGATGGGAGATAAATACTGATACAATCAGCTAAAAGTATAGTAGCAGCTGATATTTCGAGTGTTACGACCGGCTGGTTCACACTAGCGACATCAGCACAAGTAACATACGGAGACTCAGTGATCACATCAGTGAGTAGAACAAGCGCCGCTAATGATCAGTCACTGAGTCTGCGTATGTTGCTTGTGCTTAAACGCTTGAAACGTCAGCTGCTACTCGTGGCTCACGGCCGTTAGTATAGCTTAATTGACTTTTAATTGATCATACCAGTATTGGAATAGATATCGTGCATTTTTATTAGCTGGCATATTCTTCACTTGTATTTTTCAGCTGGGAATATATGTAAAAAAATGTTTTGCTGCTGGTAAATTCTGCACTTAAATATTTCAGCTGGGAAATTTAGAAATTCTTCATGAACTTTAGGCTGGCTGGCGCTGCAGAACAGCTGTTCGTCTGCCAGCTGAAAAACAATTCCCTTAAATATGTTTAAATACATCTGATTTGTTATAAAAACATCAGAATGTTTGTTTTTATGAAGTTTTACCGTTGGGTGTTCCTGATGATATTCCCAAATGCTAACAAGTGCCAAGCTCACGAAGAATTTATTACCTCCTGCATCGTAGAGCGGGTAAAGAATGGCTCTCTTCTAGTCATAGGCAAAGTCCGAACCGTTGAACCTCCTCACTTAGTCATGCCCATCACAGTTTAACCTTCCAAACCTCGCATGTGTCACGACGAAAGATTTCTAAACCTCTGGATAAAAGACTGTCCGTTCTCTCTCAACTATATCACCAACCTTACCCGTTATGTCGGCCTCAACCACTACCAGACCACACTCGACGATAAAAGTGGATATGACATATTTTGGTTTACAATGGAAGGGGTGCTTTTTTGTTTACGCAACTCTCCCATTTGGTTGGAAAGCCAGCGCCTACATTTACAATACGATTGGAATGGCGGCTACGAGCCACATAAGATCCCTTGGAGTACCTTGCTCCCATTACATCGATGACAAACACATCGGCCAACTACGCCCGCTTAAGAAAAACCATGGAACCCTTTCTAATCAGTTCCAACTCGCAGAGATGGCGGCGTTTATAGCATGCGTCGTCCTCCTTGACCTAGGTTACTTTCCTGGTATAACGAAGAGCGTCCTTAAACCTGCCATTAAAAGTCAAATACTTAGGCTATTTTTTCCGAATCGTCCAAACAGGCCTTTACTCTTCCCCCTGCCAAAGTTCAGAAGTTTGCTGCGCTTCGAGATTCCATTCTAAGCCACACGACCGTGTCCCTTAAGACGCTGCAGAAATTCGCCGGCAAAACAACCTCGTTCTCCCTTCTGGTTCCGGGTGCCAAACCTTTTATCAACTCCACTTACCAGGCCATCTCTCTAGCTTGTAAAAAGTCTAGGCCCATTTCTATCTCCAATTCCATCAGAAACGAGCTTCTTCACTGGCAGTTTCTTGATTCATGGGATGGCTTCCTTCCTTGGAAAGACGAAAAACACATTACTGTCACTTTGTTCTCCGACGCCTCGGATGTAGGCTGGGGTGGAGTCATTCAAATCCCCGGAAAAGAAGAGCAACACCTGCGTGGCTACTGGGACGACGACACCCGCAAACTCCCAATAGCTGTTATAAATTAGGGAAGTTCAAGCCTTGCTACACACTTTGGAAAGTTCGAGCGATACCATCTACAATTCCAGAATTGATTGTTTCATCGATAACAAAGCGGTGGTATCTTGCTGGGAAAACCAAGTATGTAGCTCGCCGTCTGTTACTATGAAGTCGATCTTCCACCTGACTTTAAGGTACAACCTCATACTGAAAACCTTCTTTGTTTCCTCACGAGAAAACCGCGCAGACATCCCTTCGCGCACATTATCTGACGCGGATTGCATGCTTAGCCCTCTTGCATGGAAAATAGTGGAACAATCTTATGGACCCCACACCTTGGATATTATGGCCCTATCTTCTAACGTCCAACGGAATTCGCATGACCAACTTCTTCGGTTTTCCTCACCCTTCCTTAATCCAAAATGGGCTGTTGATTTCAAGCATTCAAGCATTACGACAATGAACGTAACGTCATTTTAAAAATCAGGGTGGGGAGGGGTGGTTTCTGTGTTTCCTTAATAACATTGCTTTTTAATATGTATGTGGTCGAGTAGTTTTATAAAATTATGTTATTATTGATTGACTTTGGTCACCTACAAGGATTAGCAAAATAATGTAACACTTTTGCATGCATGGTCTCAGCATTCCCCTTCAAGTTGATATTTAATACAATGTATACGTATAAATATTAAACGAGAACAAATCGATCATTATTACTTTAACAATATGTATAGCTAAAGACAATTAATGATTATATATCACGATTACGATATCTTTCATCTGATTTTCATCATTATAATAAAGATACTTTATAATGAGCTACATGTATACAATATATAGATCCCATTAGTTAATTTACACAGATGGTATTTATATTTGTTATTGGTTCCTGTATTTATCTGGTGGGATAGTAGGATCCCAACTATATAGGCCTCAATCTTTCATGCATGTCCATGAAAATAGTGATCATGAGTAATGATATATCCTGGATGGGTTGTGAGTTACCGGCTGGGAAGTTGCAAACCCAGGTGGGATCCAAGCTGGGATGTTGCTTAACTCCAATGGCATGATGGGATGTTGGCAGAATGGCGAAATCCCGGCTGGGATATTCAATAATTCTGGGTGGGATGGTGGGATCCCGGCTGAGATGTTGCAAACCTATAGGTGGGATGGTGAATCATGGGTGAGATGGTGGGATCCAGGCTGGGATGTTCAATAATCCCGGGTGGGAAATTCCAAATCCCAGTGATGCCTGGAGAGGAATTCATTTCAATTGCACAGTGATCGCATCAAAATTGGACGGGTTCCCATCGGCGTACCCTTATAGTACCTAGCTAACTGTCTGATTCTGAACAAGTATAATCGGTATCAAGACACGAAGCGAATAGTTTCTATTGGGACCTTCATTTTAACAGTGGCACCTAGAGCATTCGTAGAGCATTAATTAGCCTGATTAGGCGTTCTTCTTGAAACCTGAAGGCTAGAGAGGGAATCGTTTTAATTGCACCGTAATCGTTTGACAATTGGACGAGTTCCCACCTGGGCAGACGTTCCTATACCAATGTGTCTGATTATCTAGTAAAGTGCAATGTATGAATACACAGACCAAATCACAGACGTTCATATTTGGTCTTCGAATTTAACAGTGCCATATGATGCATTGGCCTAATTCTACGATCGTCATGAACACTGATGCCTGGAGAGGAATGTATTTCAATTGCACCGGAATCGCATTAAAATCGGACGTGTTCCGATCTAGCTGCTTTGCCTTAGTACCTGGGCCAAACTGTCTAATTCTGAACCAGTGCCTTCTATATCAACACAGAGACTGAATATGTTCTATTGAGATCACCATTTTTACAGTGGCACCTTGGGAATTAGCCTAATTATGCATCAGTTCTTCTTGAAAACTGAAGTATAGAAAGGACATAATTTCAATCGCACTGTATTCGCATGACAATTGGACGAGTTTCCACCTGCGCAGATCGACGTAATTGTTGCTATGCCAAAGTGTACGATTCCCTAGTAGAGTGTAATGTATCGACACACAGATCAAATCGTCTATATTGGGACCTCGAATTTAACAGTGCCATATAATGCATTGGCCTAATTCTACGATCTTCATCAACACTGACGCCTGGAGAGGGATACATTTCAATTGCACTGGAATCGCATCAAAATTGGACGGGTTCCCAACTGCTTTGCTTTAGTACCTGGGCCAAACGCTCTGATCCTGAACAAGTGTCCTCCGTATCAACACACAGACCGAATATTTTCTATTGCGACCTCCATTTTAAGAGTGGCACCTAGGATATTAGCCTAATTATGCACTCTTTTTGAAAACTTAAGACTAGAGAATAAATATTTTTAATTGCACCGTAATCGCAGTTATCACCTGCGCAAACGTTGTTCCTATGCCAGTGTGTGACTCTCTAGTAGAGTGCAATATATCAACACACAGACCAAATCTGTTATATTGTGACCTCGAATATACAGTGACGTATAATGCATTATAATTGGCCTATATAATTCTACGTTCTCCATCAACAATGATGGCTGCAGAGGAAATTATTTCAATTGCAACGGAATCGTATCAACATTGGACGGGTTCTGCTTTGGTGTAGTAGATAATTCCTCATAGTTATAACAATAATTTAAACAGTCTACTATAAAGGCTTCCTTATCAGAGGTAAGAAGGTTTTATAAAATTCAATTGTTAGACCGTCATTTCCCGGGGTTTTGTTATTTTTAAAGGTTGATAAGATATTAAAGCATCCTGTATACTTTAATTCTCCTTCACAAGTATCACGGAGGTCGTTTGGAAGCTTCAAGAGATTTGATTTCTAATTTCCTTGCTGCATTTTTTGTTTCACATCGGATATTATATTTTAACCAGTCCCATTTTGCTCGCGTCCTCTACTGATGTCTTGTACTTTCTGAATTCAAAGTGACATTTTGTTTTTAATAAAATCTACATTATTATTGTATTTCCAAAATTCCAAAACTGTTTCTGTTTGTCAATAATATTTTTTTAAAGCAATATGGCGTAATGATCTGATGTAATAGAGGTTTTCATATTGACATTTTCAATCTCTGAATTAAACGGGCTATGTCATGGTACTGCGCATGTATCGAGTCATCATCGGTTAGTGGCTGTTAATTGGATACAAACAGTTAAACTTCCCTTCCTCAATGCTTGATTGAAAGGATTTTCAATATTTTCCTTGGAGACTGTTTATATACACTATTTCTTAGTCATTTTTGCATATTTGCTTTGATTTTTAGCATCCCACATGGCCGAGAGGTTCGTTAGTTCATATTAAAATCGGTTCAAATAAATGTTTCCGGCCCGGGACGTGAATGTATAGTCTACTACCGTGACACACTGCCCCTTTAAGTTATTCATTTATTTATAATGCTTTGATCATGAATCAGATCATTTTTTCACAATTTACATTTTTTCACAATTTACACAACAGAGCGTGGCTCTAAATTAAGTGCGCCCTTACTTTAACTAATGAAAACTACGAACAAATCTTGAGTTATATAGATTACGTACACACATAACATATACATATAGAAGCGACTACTGATTGGCATAACCAGAATTACGAATAAAATTTAATAGGCTGATTGTTCCGTAGCTTGGTAATACGGTTGAAATTACTAGTTTGAAAACGTTTAGCGCAACATTTTGGTACAAGAAGATCTAGTGGTGAGCGATATCCGGTCCATTTAGTTCACAAGCCATTTGAACTGCTTGGCGAACGACAGCAATTGACAGCAATTTCCTCTTCTGTGTAAACCAAGCTTGTAAAATTTAAGCTTATTTTCACTAGCAACATAAGCGTAAACTTTGAAATAGCGTAAACTGCACTCACCTCGTCTTTCCAAATTTTACTCGTACGTATTTATTCCAAATTGCACTCGAAACCATGTGATTACACATTGCAATCCACTCCGTTCTGTCGATAAACATTTATTCCATTCCCTATTCTCACGATATCTCACATTGTCAAGACTGTGTTATCAGCCGAAACCGAAGGCCGAGATCGACGTCTTGGCAATTTGAGATATCATGCGAAAACCGAATCCAGTTATTCTTTATAAGCTTAGGACGAAGACAATAAACATGCGAGAAACGACAACAAACACAAAACTATGAATACATGACTGTTACGATAACAGAAGAAGTGCATTCTCTCTACGAACAGTTATAATCGTATAATTACCTTTTCTGACTCTAAAAACCTCAAGTAAACCTCTATTCAAAATTTAGAATTACTTAACATATTTGAAATAGTGGACCATCAACTTGGCGAACTATAAGCTAGTCTACAGGCATTCTACAAATCAGTTACCAGACATATTTTCTCATTATTTCAATGACCTTGCTATAATACATAACTACAATACACGTTCCAAATCAAATCAAAATTTATTTCTACCTCGTCAAATACTAAATTACGGCAAATATGCTTCAGCTAATGTGTGGAACGATATTCCAGTAGATATAAAAAATACGATGGATAACTAGTTCCTGTAAAAACTAGTGTTGGTCTGCGTCGGCGGGGAAGATAAACGCTGGTATAATCAACTAAAGTCGATTAAGGTATGCTAACCGCTATTCGCTTCCCACGGCGGCTAACATACCTCAATCGACTTTAGTTGATTATACCAGTGGATACCAAAAATAGCCTATCAACAAAATCATAGAAAAAAACTGTCCATAATAAACCCATCTTATTTCTTTATCTTGATATAATAGTTATTCCCTTACAAGAGTAGCACAAGTTTTATTATTACCGTAAATTAACTCCTATTTGACGCCCTTTATTGATTAACATTTGAACGAAAAGGCTGGTCTTCCAGTACCGCATCACATCACTAGTGACGGGCACTGTGGAGATGACATGTAGGTGGCCGTCGTAAAGTCATCAGTACAGACGTTACTGGGTGCCATAGAGAGGATCAGACACAGAACGGTATCTCCAAATGGAATGAACGTTGACTTTGCCTTCATTTAAATAGCGCGCGCGTTCTCAGACATTCAAACTGGTCATGTGCACGTGCACACATAGATAACGCATTTCCCATGAAGAAGGGTGTACAGCTGAAACGTCGTGAATTTATGATCAATTTATGGCCTAATATTTACATTTCATATTGCCATACCTAAAGTTTGCAGATCTCGATCTACGACGCCGAACTACAGATATTACAATTATCACTGTATCTATGACGCGCAGCTACAGATATTAGAATTATCACTGCAGCTATGACGCGCAACTACAGATATTAGAATTATCACTGAAGCTATGACGTGCAACTACAGATATTAGAATTATCACTGCAGCTATGACGCGCAGCTACAGATATTAGAATCATCACTACAGCTATGACGCGCAGCTATATATATTAGAATTATCACTGTAGCCACTGTAGCTATGACGCGCAGTTACAGATATTAGAATTATCACTGCACCTATGACGCGCAGTTACAGATATTAGAATTATCACTGCAGCTATGACGCGCAGCTACAGATATTAGAATTATCGCTGCAGTTATGACGTGCAACTACATATATTAGAATTATCACTGCAGCTATGACGTGCAACTACAGATATTAGAATTATCACTACAGCTATTACGCGCAGCTACAGATATTAGAATTATCACTGCAGCTATGACGCGCAGCTACAGATATTAGAATTATCACTGCAGCTATGACGCGCAGCTACATATATTAGAATTATCACTGTAGCCACTGTAGCTATGACGCGCAGTTACAGATATTAGAATTATCACTGCAGCTATGACGCACAGTTACAGATATTAGAATTATCACTGCAGCTTTGACGCGCAGCTACAGATATTAGAATTATCACTGCAACTATGACGTGCAACTACAGATATTAGAATTATCACTGCAGCTATGACGTGCAACTACAGATATTAGAATTATCACTGCAGCTATTACGCGCAGCTACAGATATTAGAATTATCACTGCAGCTATGACGCGCAGCTTCAGATATTAGAATTATCACTGTAGCTATGACGCGCAGCTACAGATATTAGAATTATCACTGCAGCTATGACGTGCAGCTACAGATATTAGAATTATCGCTGTAGCTATGACGCGCAGCTACAGATATTAGAATTATCACTGCAGCTATTACGTGCAGCTACAGATATTAGAATTATCGCTGTAGCTATGACGCGCAGCTACAGATATTAGAATTATCACTGCAGCTATGACGTGCAGCTACAGATATTAGAATTATCACTGTAGCTATGACGCGCAGCTACAGATATTAGAATTATCACTGTAGCTATGACGTGCAACGACTGATATGAAGAATTCTTGGACTCTTTTTAGACAATCAGATACGTCATTTAACATCATTTATTGTACTTTATATATAGTAATCCGTATAGTATATAATTATCCGTATGGTATCTATACTCGATGACACCTATATATGTAAATGACAAGACAGGAGTTCAATTTACAAATAAAATGTCGTCATATGAAATGATTCCTTAATTACAAACCGTGAAGGTTTATATCTACAATGACAATAACGATAATTTGTCAAACAGACATGCATCGACTGTGCTTCTGGACGGTAACGTTGAACGTTACTTCAATCTGGCCACGTGTGGTATCGCTAGGCACTCTACCACAGCCCTCCTTTATACTAAAAGGGGACGAAGTCGTGTTATCTTCTGTCAAGAGATATGTAATGCTTTCCCCTCCCGTTCCTGCACTTGCTTGTGATGACGCTATTTGGCTGTCAGTCGTGTGCTCCTCGGAATTTTCAAGACAGCATTCTGCAATGGAAAGGCTTGGCAGATTTAAACTTGTCAGTTGCTGCTTTTCTTGGAAGGTATCGTCACGCTCATGTACAAACTGATCACTGTAGTCATCCAGCCACTGGTCAAACTCCTCCAGTATCATCATGGTATCGCTGTCACTCGAGATACTACTACACCCCTCATCTTGTTCTCCATCTGACATCACTGTTTTTATTCGCCCATCTATAGCGGAGCGTTTCTCTAAAGAAGTGTCGTCTGTGTATTCAGGTGAAGTTAAAGTCTGTAGTTCGGGTTTCTCTGTCTCGTCAATAGCTGGAGCCTCACTATCGGAATACACAGACAAATCGCTCGATAGATACTCAGCTGAGATGATTTTTGTAACTGCCTTCGTTAGGCTTTCATTAGTAGGCGGAATAGGTTGTAGAATCTCCCTTTCTAAATGTCTTAATCCTGAATTTTCTAATTTCTTAATTGATGCCCTTGAAAATGTTGCTTTAATATTCTGCTGCAGACTACCTTCAGCTTGGTTAGTGTCAATTTCTTTCGAGCTCGTTTTGTTATCACCGTTGTCTTCTCTAGAGCTACTTGTATTATCGTCGTTATCATCAGCATCATATTCATCATCCTGGTTCTGATTATTAGCATCCGGAACTCTTCTATTTAAATTGTGATTGTTATCATTATCACTGTCGTCATCGTCTTCACTGGTTTCCATTTCATCTTCATCATCCAGATCATCAGTTTCCTCCTCATCTTTGTCGTTGTTGTTCTTAAGGATGGTACCGCTCTCAGTAGAACGTTCCATTGCGTCTTCTAAAGGAACATCATCATCACCGTCTTTCATCACTATATCATCATCCTCTGGTGAAGATCTATCAGTACTAACCTGAATCCTACCGGCCTGACATTCAGGCGGAATGATATCAGTGTCATATCGCCCGTCACCTTGATACTGTATAAATGTCCCACCAGCAGGCACGACATTTGCGGCATCGTTATCATCCTCGTCAAAATCATCAGACTCTAATAAAGCCACATCCTGTTCATGCGGTATTCTATACTCTTGTCCAGTGGTATACATCGCCCAGTCAGACTTATCGTACTTAGCGGCTACTGTTTTAAGTCTCAGTAAACTCTTCTCTCCCATATTAAGTCGCCTGATTCGCCATCCTTTTCTTAACTTCTTGACCTTAAAGAATACAAGATGCATTAATATAGGCATTACAAGCCCCATGGTATAATAAGTTGATTATATTTAGCGAATATCGAAATAGTATACTTGCATATTATTTTTGTCAAGGGAGTTTGTAAAATATATAGAGGTTATTAGTTGCATAGTCTAATAAGTTGTTTATTATATGAAATCTGTAAAGAGAATGCACCGACGTTCTTCAATATAACTATTATAAGTTTGCGAGTTTGTTGTTTACATATGCATTCCTGAGAATCTGGGATGCTTTGAACGAACGAAAATCAATCAAATTTAAACTTGTCTCAGATATGACAGACGTCTTGTAGTTGAACTTCAGACGTCTCAGTGAAACCTTCTGGTAATGTTTGGTGAACTTGCAGCGCTTCGAAGCTGAATTGGATAAAACAAGAGGCTGCGCGCAGTCTGTACTTGGTCCGTATTAATGTGTTGCGTCCATTTTAATGTCACATGTTAAAGGTCTCGGCTAATTTTGGAGAAAACGTACATAGTCTGAGGCCTATACATGCAATAAGCGCGGAAAATCATAAAACGTGTACCGCTCAAGCATACAGAACTAATTAGGAGGGCAGGTTTGGGCTTCCCCACCATCTCCTTCCTTTTTTGTCGTCCTTGCTCCATTCGTCCCTCGTTCAAATAGAGTCCGGCTCCCCACATCGCCAAATACAACGCCTGCATCTCAGGTGACTGAAATGTCTGTCTATTTTAACGTAACACGATCTTACTGCCGGTTACTGTCCGTGAACGTGTGTTAAACATTTGAACACGACCTGTCGCTAGCTATATAAAAGTCTGTTAAAGTTACGGACTTTGCTTACTCCGAAAATTGGCGTTCTTACTAATTTTAATGTGCTGTTCCCAGAAAACCGTGCGAATGTCTATTTCAACAGTGGGTTGGAAGAGTAGGCCGTTTTAGTCTTTAAATTCGAGTATGAGTGCGAATGTTTACAATCGAGGGGCTACGAAATACTCTTGGTAGCTTGTTATCATGTATCGAGCATTGTTTGAAGATCTCTACTTTCCTCACGAATGAAATAGTTTGACTGCAACTCGCGTTGCAATCGCCGGTAGCACTTGGAATCCGATCCGAGCTGGGCTTTGATAGCGCGGTCGTATTTTTGGCAGCAGGACTTTCTTAGCCTCCTAAAGCAGATCCCCCGCGGCGACGTCCATTGTGGCGGGGAAGTGAAACGGAAGTCGCCTCGGGGTCTGCTTTAGATAGGTAGACTTTCTGGACTGGATGGAGATAATAAACATTACAATTCAGAGTAAACTTTAAACAAATTCAAGTGAGGGGCTTTGCTAATCAAATGCAACTGCGCATGTATCGAGTAATCACAGTGACACAGCCCCTTTAATAACAGACCTCGAGTTGTCGCCTGAATAGGCCTTTTGCAGCAACTGGTCACGTGCATATATTTTGAGCTAGCACCAATATTTTTGATTGACAAGGTCACGTGACTAGTTGTTGCAAATGGCCTATGGCGAATTAAACTCGCTATACGGCTCCTATAATTGAATACTGTGCATTAAACGCATCCAATATTTTCAAGCCATGTGCCTAGCTCACGTTTCGTCGCGACCTTTCACACATGTCTCGTTCTAGTGTACGACCGCGCGATTAATTGAAAAACACCAATCACTCTGACAGCAAGAGGGCTTCAATTTCGTTTTTGCCTGATCATGCCTTGTTATCAGGACTGTATAGGCCTTAAAATGATCCCCAAACCGTAAAATTATTTTCAGACTAACGAGCTAGCTGTCCAGTGGATCTTGGAATAGCAAAAAATTAATTCAAAACTCAGGTTTTTTAACGATAATGAAAAGCTATAATTGAATAAGAAAAAAGCGATAACTTTAAAGTGCAAGTAAAGCCAAAAAGAAACATGAACTCTTTTTGCCCCAAATTCTATTTCTAATATACTTCAGTTGTCTAACTTAGCTTTCTTTGAGAGGCAAGAGCAGAAATTAAACTAGAATAAACGCTACCAGTACCCGAATTGCGGGATTGATTCATCTTGTGATGTCACAAAGAAAACCTACGGGATTCTATTGTAGTAGTTTTCTCTAGGGAGGGAGTTGATTCATCTTATGACGTCACAGGATCCATGAAAACTAACCAAAATTAGGTATTAAATGCCAGAAATGTTACCTTTCTGTGAGAAACAAACACAATAGTACAATATGTATATACATTGTATTTTTGACATGATACTTGCACTTTAACTAGCTAAACCAGCTTTCTGCCTCATTCTAAAATTTACATCCTTGTTTTCAAATGTATTTATGCCAAATACCACTAAAAACCATGCTATCACTATTACTAATTTCACGGTTCTATTATTTCTGAGGTAGATGGCGGACTAGCGACATGGGCTATGGATATGGCATTACACAAGGAGAAGTTAAGGAAAAGATGGAACGGCGTACGGAGTGTCTCGAACTATCGAGCTGCCGACTTCTAGTCCCTTGTCCTGCCACTACACTATCAGACACATTTGTTGAAATGATGAAGAGAAAATAACAGTGAAATCCGTGCGGGACAATAATAATATGCAACACATACCGGTAAACAAAACTTCCTAATAACCCAAGAATACCGGTATTGACATTCGTATGAGAAGCAGTTTGCTTCTTCTTATCTCGTGGTGTGATATCACTGAGTGCATGTGCATGGTTCTCGTCTACCGCCAGGCAATGTGATTACTTAATAGGATCGAGGGATAGGTTTTGTTGCTCTGAAACTTCCAAGTAGCTGTCCAAAAACTTCACGTTTTTGTGGCCAGAGACCACAATGGGCAATATCAAAGTAGCATACATTTCCAAGGCAGAACGGTGGGCTTTCTCATTTCCTCTGGTCTTGCAGGGAAGTATTCTTTGAAAATTTTAACTGGGCATTGATCGCTACCAGTTGCGTAGATGCGTATCATTCGGGAATTGACTGTTTGGCTGCAGTTCGAGTTTTGTTATCGCACTCTATTATCTAAATCACATACTCCTGTCCATCTTCATCACGTCTTAATTCAAGAACTTCAAGACGTACGTTTCTGTGCTCGTCTCTGGCTCTCCAGCCAAAGTGCACTCTATTATTCAATCAAACAGTGCACAGTAACATGCTTTTCATCCCATAACGTTTTAATGTATGCTTCAGTTAATGAAAGGGCTTCTCTGTGGCTTTCGTCCTTTACCGCCTTAGTTATTTTCTCTTTGGGGTTTGGGCATCTTGAGACTTCATGAAATCTCTGTCTTCAAAGATGCGAAAGGTTTTTCCAACTTATTTCTGGTGGCGGTTAAGCTCCGCTGAAATGATGTTGAAGAATCGGGCTCTTATTCTTCGCCATAATTGTTTTTTATACTTCGACAAAGAAATGAAAAAGTAATTTATCAAGCTCCTCTTCTGAAATGTCTTCCATTTTCCTCATTTTATTGAGCTGCAATATTTGTACCACACACCTTAAGATTACTTTCGGTCTTCTTATTAGTGTTTTGGTTTTCACTAACAAAATCTTCAAATGCCTTTTTGGCATAAACGCAACTTCATTGCTTGAAGGTTTTCAGTAGCACTAAGACATCTTTTTCTTCAAGGAGTTGTTCCATGAAGGTAAGAGGAAAGTTAGGAAAATTATCTTCCCGAGACGTTAGATATGTTCCCTTCCTTTTAAAGAAGTGCAAAGATATGGTAAATCATTCACATGGCAACTGGGAAGCCATGTTATTTTTACTACCCCAATACGGTCTCATATTTCTTTCGGTCTTGTGCATATTGCGTGCGTTCTTTACAGATTTATATAATAACAAGAAGCTGCACGCAGCTTGAACTCCGGCGTATCTTTTGCAACGCGGATGCTCTCATATACCTACGTGTTTGGCACATTACGAACGCACAATCAGATGCGAAAGTACGCACAGACAGTCGATCTGATCTAAAACTCCATACGAGTTAGAACACGAGTGAACACAAGTAGAACACGAGCGACTTCAAGTAAGCCAGGCTACCCTAGGATAACACAGGTAGCCCAAAAATACTCGGATCCAAATACTATGATCATCTGATCTAAAACTCCACATGGGTCAGGACACGAGTGAACACTAGTGCACAGCGGTTCTTAAAGACTCTATGTCGACCGGCATCCATTGCGGGCGTTTGTTTTTGTTTTGATTCAAGAATTCGACCTGGCGTTCCTCGCTAGCCTTCGTGACGGCCATCTTGATCTCACAAGACATCGGAAGACAAATTGCAGAGGATTAATGTTTATGGTGAGTTTTAAGTTTCTATGAAACGCCAACAAGTCAATAGACAATACGATCGGTATTTATCTGTGTTTCTTTCAATTCAATTTTACTGAAGGTTGCCGGCGAAGCCGAAGTTCTACACGAAGACAGAGCCGATATTTGCAGTTCAACTTATACTTGTATTATTTCTATATAATTTATAAAAAAAAAAGGAAAGATGGCCAAACACGTGGCTGCCCTTGTAGCACGGCTGACTTAGAATGTATGGCGAATCGGTATAAGTGTGGTACATCGAGAAAGCCATGTGCAACTGAAGGTATGAACAGCTGAAAAGAAAGTCAAAAGTTTGTGCAATCAACAACACACCCGACTAAATATTTTTATCACAGCCAAACTAAAGACAAAAATAAAAAGGTGTAAAACATGTTTTTGTATTACGAACATTATTTCAGAATTAGAAACAGTTCCTCAAGGAAGTGCGCATTATGCAAGTGTACCAGACTGTTCACTAGTGAGAACACCAAACAGGAAATAGCTAGTGTATTAAAGTACACGATTTATATTTTTCAGAAGGATTTTAGTATAATCTCTCCACATTTCTTTTTATAAAGATTTCTTTAACGATTTAGCACGACGACAGAGTTGAAATTCTTGTAAAACTCCAGGGGGGGGGGGGTACTCCCTTATGTGGCCTAAACAGGGACGTGCGCTGGACAGGGTACGGTTTTTGGCCTCTGTCCTGAACAGGGTATATAATTTCATGAGTCTGTCCTACCTGTCCTAACCAGGGTATTGATTGCACGATTATCCTCATCTCACCGGTCTTTAACAAGTCATCAGTGACTCCACAAGATCATTGTCACCCAATCATTGCAATTGCCAATAAAACACAATTGTGTAAAACAAGACAGTCTGTATTTTGTCATTTGTCCTAAACAGGGTCCTAAACTAGAGGGTGTTATGCTACACAGGGTAGGTATTTAGAGTTTTTCTGTCCTAAACAGGGTCAGGGTTTCAACCCTATACCCAAACATGGGTCCAGTACCCCCCGGGGTAAAACTGTCGAACAATGGCTGCGGGAGCTTAGATTTTACAATCTTCACGAGTCACAAATCCAGGCCCAGAACCCGGAATTCCAGGAACGTTGTGCCTTGCTCCTGAGAATAAAATTTAATGTTACAGACGAAGGGAATGCATCACTTCATACGCCCTGGACGAAGCCTAACATGTCTAAACAGACATGTTCTCGAAATTGCCATTCGCTGTAGGTGAAATTAGGGTGGATCTTCTAGACATTTCAATGGCCAGCTACTGCAAGACAGCCTAGACAGTTTGTTTTGTGGGAGCATGGCTATTTGGGGAAAGGAACAGTTATTCCTTCTTGTGCCATAAAAAACATCCATCAACAGATCCCTCCCCAGACAATGTCTATATAGCCTTGAGATCTGATTAGATGGGATGCTTGTTGAAAAATTCCAAAGGAACCAATACCATAAAGGTACTGTTGGCATTTCAAATTAAACCCCAAAATATGCATTTTTACCCCAAAAGGTATGAGCATCGCCATCAGCTAGATATAGGGAGTCACCCCCAGGAGAGTCCCCGTCGTTTGTCCCCCCACCCCCCCCCCCCCCGCACAGCTGAGTTCACACAAACTATGAACAGGGATGGACGGATTGATTATTAAAGTGAGGTGGGACCCATTGAATGCCCTGGTTTGTTGGAATGTGTAATATCTATATTTTCAAACTAATTTATCTTCAGAATATTCTTTAAACAAGTTAATTGCTTGCATGAATTGTTTTGCGATTATCATCTGCTTGTAGGAATTTCTTGGTTAACTTTTTACCTAGCACAATTTTTTTAGTGGGGAGTTGTCAACCACAGTCCAGTCAGTGGTTTCTAATGATCCACCCCTTACAAACACTTTTCCTATAGCCCACATTCGATATAGCATAGGGGGTGGAGTCAGGTGGGCTCTCACAAATATTAGTCAGAGAAACAAAGTTGAGGGTTTATATCAGGTTTATACAACATCAAATTTCCAAGGAAAATATCAGATTATAGGCTCAAGACAGAAAGTCTGTATTCACTGCTTTCTTATCCCAAAATTGTGCAATTTGTTGGAGGACACTTTGTATAAATACAATAGTTATTCATCTTTCCTGGAACAACTCCTCTTTTCCAAAAACATTGTCCCATGGAAGATAAGAAAGCTATTGTGCTTATGCAAAGTGCCCTCCAAGAATTGAAAAATTTGGGCTTGAGAAAGTGGTGAATCTTTATTGTTCAAATAAAATAACAATTCCTTTGCTCTCATTGGACAAAGATGACCAGACACATGACTAGGCAATATGAGAGCATAGTGGAAAGTGCCCAGCTAGCACTATTGCAAAAAAAACCCACGGAGTACCGGTAATAACGACAACAATAGTTTCTGTTGTGGGCCTATAGTGCAATATTCATTTACCTGACATATATTAGTTGTTAGAAATCAATTGTGCTCTATCAGCAATGCTGCAATCTAATTGGCTAAGCTACTCACTACAACACTTGTGTGGTATATACTAAAAACATTATTCAACACAGATCCAGTGACAATTGGTGGATATTTACCTCCCTGTGAAGTGACATGGCAAGTTACAGTGTCACAACTTCAACATGGGCCACCACATTGTCAAATTTGATTGGCTTGGAAGCTACTGATGTCTAGGCCTTTAAATATTATTGGCTTGGGGACTACCAAAGTCTGGATCATTTGTTATAAACTTGTGCTGTGACTGGCTGGTTAGTGTCGGGTGGTCCTGTTAGAAGTAGTCACACTGTAAATATCCACTACTAGTCACAGACACTGTAAGGGATATTTATTTAATTATTTCTTAGTCCTAAATCTGCTGCAATATTAAGTAATCAAATAAATCAATTCTGGGCTTTCTCGTAAAGCAATAGTTGGAGCCAGATGTCTTGGATGTTGTTGTGGCAGAGGCACTACCTTTAAAATTATGTGCTATAATATAAGGGATAAGTGTTTTTGAGGAATAATTCTCAAGTTGTGATTCTAATTGTCACCACAGAGCTAAGGCTTATGATTTGAAAAATAGGATTTTAGTGTGAAACCCTGATCCTTGGGCCTATGTAGCTACAATGTATTACAAGGTTACTCTTGTAATTTTGAGAATGCATTCAAGAAAAAATGAAATTCCCTACCCTAAAGAAGACTTATTAACCTATCCAAACTTGAAGCTAAATACTGAAGAACTTCAAGAATGCTAAAGGTACAAGTACAATAGTTTATTAGCATTCCCATATACATACATGGTATTGCCTAATTAATATACAATCACACTGAGATTAGAGAAGTGAAAAAAATTATACAGTTCTTTGTAACAAGATATTTCTCCTCTCAAAAGGAGAATTTAAAAGGAGAATTTACTAAAGGTAAATTGTATAGCCTACGTGTATATCAGACCAATACGACTGTGAAACCTGCATGCAACTGTACTCACTCATGAAATTACATAATGATAGTGACATGACATGTATAAATTTCTTGAGGTAGACTTTGCTCGTGCTGATCACCTCCAGATCCTGTTGTGCTGATTGGACATGAACTGAAGACAATACCAATACGTAAAAAAAGATAAGAACATATTTACGTGAGTAGACCAGAGAGTGAGAACAGACTACAAACTCAAGTACAGAGCGCAAAGAATTTCAAGTATTACTTACTGCAGTAAAACTTGAGCGAATTCACTGTCCGCGAGTCTTGAATAACCCTTCGAGGCTTTCCAATCCCTCCACTGGTCTTGTACCGATTCTCTTAAGTATATCACTTTCAAAGTCACTGGTTTTTTGGGCCGTCCTCCTCTAACTAGTTGCCGATTTGGTTCGGCCTTGGACGCCATCTAAAAGATGGACGTCCCTAAGTTTAAACTCATGACTCATAACAGGTCTAACAAGAGTATAGAACGGAATGATTCTTGCCAAATAACTGAATGTGAAGTTAACTGATTGACTTATACGTCTTTTGAGAGTAATTCTTTCCTAAAAATCGAAATGATTACAAGGATCAAAGAAGATTACTGAGCGACTACAGCTTTCCACGCTAAAACTCGACTTTCGTATGATACGAAACTCCAAAGCGCCCGCATTGCATGCCGGTCGACATAGAGTCTTTAATTTAACAAGAGCCCATCTGGGCTTTCACTCGGGCCACATGAGATTGAAGATGAAATTACACTTTCATTTGAAATCCTCTAGTAATAACCGAAGGGAAGAATTATTAGCTGAATTTAGCAGTCTTTAGGAGTGGCTGGTAGCGCGGTGACATTCATTCTCTGCTCCCCTAGTATATATATATATATATGTAATTTAATATTTTTGTTTTTCTCGTGTATGTAAATTAAAGAAGTTGACCTCTACTTTAATATTCATGTTCATGTTACGCACGCTTATAGCAGAGCGCGGTAATTACGTCACAAGTCTAGACCCCCCGCCAAGACTCAGACAAACAAACCGCTTTTCTTGTATCAACTTACAAGAATTGACTAGCACTTCAGTTCGTCCTCTGTCTATCCTACCAGAAATGACTGCTTTCCTGGACCACATTTTGAAAGGGAACATGATGATTATACTGTCGAACAGCTTAAACTTTGGCTGAAATACAGAGGATTGAAACAAAGCGACAAACGTTGATCTTGTCAAGCGAGTTTTGCATCTTCGCTGGCCAACCAACGAGACATGCTTACTATATAGACTGTCAAGTCCTATTTTAACTGTATCCCAAACTCATCTTTTCCCATGCAATATCGTTGTAAGACTTCACCTAAACATTGAAAAGTTACAAAGGTCAGGTTTTCCTGTATTAAGGCAAAATCAAAAGAATGTAGCCGCATGCCGAGTGCAATCATCTTCAATAAAACTCATCGGAGACCAAAGCTGTTATGGCTGGAAGAGCATATACATTAAAACTATGAACTGATAGCATAAAATTCGGCAATCTTGCTTATGTTGGTGTGCTCTTTCAAACCATTATGTTATTGTTTGCATTTATCGAGTTTTGAAATTTAATACCTGCAGCTCCGAAAGAAATTAACTTCATTTGTGCTCAGAAAATAAATCAAAGCATTGTAGATGTAGGCTTTGCTTCCAAAATTTATTTAGAATCCACTGATAAATTCAAGTAAACTTAATGGTTGAACAGTAGTTCCTTCTCATTGTTTACTGGTGGATACATAGTCAGGGTTTCAGTAATTTATAGCCACTTACGTTTCATTGCCAGACCTAGTCTCGTTGTTCTGTGCTTTTAAGGTCTCTTGTACAAACATTTATCCAATGCTGACGTTTCTCACTGAATTTGCTGTAAAGGTTTTGGAACAGAAAAGCTAACATTTCAACTTTATTTAAAAACACGGAGAATTCTAACAGATACAATCTGATTTCCATAGAAGCCGTGTGGTAAAAAATATTCTAATTACAAAATTGCGATATATCTAGGCTAAGCTAATATATTACAATTATTTTTTATTTACAATTTTTCTGGGTCATAAATGATTTAAATAATTATAAAAGATATCCTATCAAATGATAACTACTAGATAAATAAATAAATAATTACATTAGTCACCAAGGAGAGTGGTGGTCGCAACTTGTTTCTTAAAAGAAACAAGAGACTTTGTTTCGCGTAGTTTGGCTGGAAGCCCATTCCATATTTTTGCACCATTGTATGATAAACTTTTTTTCAGGAATTCAGTTCTTGGTTGAGGGAGGCAAAGTTTTGTGTCAGATCCTCTTAAATTATAATGAGTCGAGTTTCCAACTGTTGTAAATAACTCGGTAAGGCCTGTTGGCGCGAAATTATTTCGGATTTTGTGCATAGTGACCGCTTTGCGTTTAGCCCTTCGTTCATCTAGTTTATCCCATCCTAGGGTATCTAAAAGTAACCTGGAGGTCGTATTATAGTCTGCTCTAAGAATTAGTCTAGCGGCTCTGTTTTGAAAAAATTGTAGTTTATCTGAGAGGAATTTTCCAAAATTGTCCCAAACTTCGCAACAATAATCCATGTGCGTCTGAATAAGGGAATCGTAAATTGTCATAAGTATATCTTGAGATACGAATGGTCTTATCCTTTTTAGAGCCCCTAGACCAGAAACTATCTTTTTTGTTATGTAATTAATGTGTTTTTCCCATCTTAGATTTTCGTCTACCACGACTCCAACTGTTTTACTTTCGGTTACTCTTTTTATTGGCCTATTTCCAATTTTTAATGTAGGCATCTTATCTAGATCAGATAAGCGTTGTCTCGAGCCGATTATCATGAATTCAGTTTTGGCGACATTCAAGTGTAATTTATTGGCTTTAAGCCAATGGTTAATATTTTGAAGTTCACGATTTGCTCTTGATTCGACATCACTTGTATTCGAGCCACATATTGTTACATTTGTATCGTCGGCAAACAGACATGGTGTCGATGTTTCTAGACAATTTGGTAAGTCATTTATATAAATGAGAAACAACAGGGGGCCAAGGATTGTACCTTGAGGCACTCCAAATGTGACTAATCTCTCATTTGACTTAATATTTTGAACCGAACATGACTGCATTCTGTCTGATAAATAAGATTGTAATAAACTAATTGACCTATATTTGATTCCATAAAGTTTTAGTTTGTCTAGTAACAATCCGTGATCAACAGTATCGAATGCTTTGTTAAGGTCGAGGAAGATAACAATATTAAAAAGACCTCGATCCATGTTTACTAACCACGAATTAGTGGAATTTAATAAGGCTGTCATTGTTGAATGCAGTCGTCTGAAACCAAATTGCTTGTTTGTTAATAAATTTTGCATAGTAAGATAATTGTATAATTGATCGTATAATATTCTTTCAAATACTTTACTCATTACAGGGAGAATTGATATGGGTCTATAGTTGTCCATGTCATTTCGTGGGCCATTTTTATGCAATGGGCTGACTCGGGCCCTTTTCCAGTCAGTGGGAAATAAACCTGATTCGATAACTACATTAAAGAGGAACGTCAGGGATTCAGAAATGATTGGTCCAGCAGCTTTGATAATTTTAGCAGATATTCCATCAAGACCCGTTGCCTTCTTAGAGGATAGTTTATTAATAAGCTTGAGTACTCTTGATTCACTTGTAAGACTAAACTCAAACGTACAAGGAGCTTGTTTAATGTAATATTTAAAGTCAGATGAATTAGTTTCAATAGTTTCTGCGAGTTTAGGACCAATTTCAACAAAGTGATTATTAAAGTGGTCGGCAATTTCGGCAGGAGATGTAATTGTTTCATTGTTGTACTTAATTTCGTTTACAACCCGATGTTGAACATGCCGTCCCATTAGGTTATTCACTGTTTTCCACGTGCCCTTGGGATCGCCTTTATTCTTTTCTATTTGTTCGCTAAAATAATCTCGCTTAGCATTTCTTAGTGTATTGTTCACTTTGTTTCTTAAGGCGGTATACGCATACCAGAAGTCTTTGTTTTTAGTGATAACATACTTTCGCTTCATTTTGTCTCTTTCACGTATGGTCTCTTTAATTTCTTTTGTTACCCAAGGTAAGTTATTTGTTCTGAATCGTTTTGTTTTCATGGGAGCATGTTTATCTACGACACTTATAAACATAGTTTTCCATGCGGTCCACATTTGATCAGAATTTTCAAGCAACAAAAGATCTGACCATTGTTGATATTGTAGATCTCTGCGAAAATTATGTAAGTTAAAGTTTTTAAGACTCCTGGTATTAATTATTTTCATTGTTTTTTTACCTATGTTATTTATTTTTCGAATTCCAAAAATTAGACAATGATCGCTTATCCCGATATGGACAACGCTAGAGGCAACTATTTTCTCCGGATCGCTGGTGATCAAAACATCTAACAACGAGGAACAATTTTCCGTTATACGTGTAGGCTGTTTAATAAGTTGACTAAATTGGTGTAAATCACAGAATGACTTCAGGCGATTAGTATTTGAATCTGTGGCGCTGAGCCAATTGCAGTTTAGATCGCCCAACACGTATGACTCTTTGTCTTCATTATCGATGTTTGTTATGATCTGTTCAAGTCTAGAAAAATATTCTGATGACGAATTTGGTGGTCTATATATGGTGGACAAAATAAATGATTTACTATTAGGCTTGTGAGTGATCAAAAAGGCCGAGAAAAGATGAGAAACCTGATCTACTGGCGATGTACTGAACGATGCTTCATTCTCCGAGACATATCTCTTTGAGCGCCGGATTCACTCTTACATCTCCCCCAGCAACAATGCTTGGTATAGTCACCATTACTGATATGACTAGGAATCTTACTGAAGCAGCTGAAGGCATTGATTCTTTTTTTTATCGAAAAAAATACGAATTCGGTCCTAATTTAGTCTGCTGTTCTGCAGGTTCAGAGTACTAATCACTAATAGATGAGTGTCTCAAATTTATGTCTATATTTGTCCCATATTATAAGTTGTATCCTGTCCACCTATGATGGAGCTATCACTGTATTTCTCTACTATTCTTTCTACCCTGCGGCTCTTTGATCGCGTCCATATCGGTATTTGTTGGACTAAAGATTATTAACTGAAATGCCCGTTTTGTTTATCTCTATTTAAAAGCTTTTACCCTCCTTCCCAAAACTGCAGTCTGCTCATTATATTACAGAACTATAAAGGGAACTGTTGGAAGCCTTTAATTTCTCGAACCAAAATCTCGGCCGTGAGAGGAATCTTGTTTGCCGTGAGAGTTGAATAACTGCTTCGGTCATCATATTATGTGCCGAGTGAGTGTTTATTACCTACGAAACGTACCTCCAACAAGAGCGCCAGTTGAAATATCCTGAGCCTGTTGGGAGTGTTGGAAGGCTTTCGCACGAGTGAACTTAAATAAAACATTAAACTGCTTACATTTGAGAGATGGGACTCCAAATTTGTGAGAAAATTCCTCGCACCGTCGTCCATCTTGATTTACTGTATTTAATTATGTAAATACATTAACCTGGCGATTGTTGCGTGACCAGCACAGTGCAATCTGATTGGTTGGAATTTGACCTTTAACGCATGCGCAGAACGCGTCTGACATGATTAAAAAAATAATAATAACGACTTGCATTTTAAGACTCGGCGCTGCCACAGGCAGCCCGAGTAATTAACAAAAAATGTTATAATAAAGAATAATAATAATTGTTCTATCGTCTATTGTCTATTTCCACCGGTTTTGAAAATCATCCTTATTTTTCAATCGCTCCAAACTTACCAGACTTGAAATACAGTGTACTTTGTTGGGGTTGACAGTAATCCCAACAAACACTCTTCTTCCCCGCAGAACCACAGACAATGATGGACCGCTTTGATTTTGTTTATACAGCCATTTCCTCCGTTTATCAGCTGTAATACAAGCTGCTGGGACATTTAGGGTTTCGAGTCCTTCATCAGTGCAATTAGGGAAGAGATATAAACTACAATAAATACTTTCCGAGACAAACAGACTGACTGTATACCCGGCGTGATGGCGATAATTTCACAAGTTCACTCGCGCTCGCGACGAGTTGAGCCATTAAAAAAATCAAGGACTTTCCAGACGGACGGTATTAGCGGCGTCTCTCTCGGGGAGTGGACCCTGGAACGAGCTGAGGAGGCAGCTGTATTTCAGGCTAGTTATCAAACTCAATGCAATGAGGGTTTCTTCAGTTTTCCCCATATTAACAGACATGTAACAGTATATTAATGTCTCTCAATCCAGTAGAAAGACTCTCTAGCTAGGTTATTCTGTCGTAAAACATGCCTTAGCTGTGTAGTTGACCTGACAGTTCAGTTACCCATTGACAGAAGGTGGTATTGCCTAATTTTACGGCCGGGAATAGATTTCTGACAATGACTCATATAAATCGATATCTCCTTGTCTCGCCTTGTCTGAGAGCTTTGACCTTTGTTATCTGAGCGCGCCTGACGAAATCTACCCTGAGATTATAATTCGATACCTTTTATATCTAAACGTCTTTAGATACACTTAAGTTGTGATTGTATTTCGCTCACGTTTTTAATCTGTTCAGACAGCGCAGATTGAATGTATTACATTGTTCGTTTATTTTTAGGTCTATAACAGTTCCTTTACAAGAAGTTCCTTTATAAGATGAAAAAGTAGTTAAACAGAACTGTAGCGCCTCGAAGTCTCACTCGTTGCTAATTTCAAATTCCCACAGTGGTAATTATACGGTGATGATATTATGTGATGTAAACAGTGTTATAATATAGATACGATAGTACGCGCGCTCTGATTGGCTAAGAAGCCATGTTTTATCAGAGTATATAACATGGTTAGCCGTGTTATATAGTTTTCAACTGGCGGTTTCCTTTCATCGCGCGCGTAATCTATATTATAAAACAGATAAAGAAGCCTTAAATCCATGTTTTATACTATCATAAAACACTCTGGTCATTTGAGAACACTCTAGAAATGTTGAAAGCACGCGCCTTCGGCTTGTGCTTTAACATTTCTCTCATGTTCTCAAATGCCCATCGTGTTTTATGATAGTATAAAACATGGCTAAGGCTTCTTTATTTGTTAATTAAAGAAATCGTTTAATGCGCATGCCTCCTGCTTTATCGCTCGATCACAGCGTCTCCGACCCACATTGTTAGCGGCAAAGGTCTGAACTGATCAACTTCTGTCGTTGACTGAACTAAAATATAAAAAAAGACACGGACTGCATTTTAAGACTCCGGCCGCTGCCCTAGCAGTGCCGGAGTAACAAGCAATTATTGCACGAGGCTGGACAAAACATGATGAATTGTCTGTTATTTTTATTATTTGCCTCTGCCTTCGGCATCGGCATCGGCACCGGTAGCGAGACACAGACAGTTCATCATATTTTGCGATAGCCGCAATTCCAATAATTGCTTTATTATTCAGTAATTTGGCATCATTTCCTCCACCGAACGCTCTGGAAACCGAGCAGCCAAGTTTGAGATCTGTTATTGAACAGCACTGCGCATGCTCACAACAATATTTGCAGCAAACGCTTATTTGTGTGCAATTATCTGCAAGTGAATCAACCAATCAAAATTCGGGATACCAAGGAACTGAATAATGAGATGTAATATTTATGGACTAACTATTAATATGTGCTTCGTCCTTCGCAACAAAATATACGGCCTACCTTGTGCTTGATTCCTTTCCTGCTATGTTGTAGCTTCACCCTGTTAAAATCGCCTTCTAATTTACGTCTTACTGTCATCTCTTTGGCCCATCCTTGTCTAAGATAAAGCCTAGCATGCCTTCGCAATGTACGCACTATTGCAAGCTGTTCGGCTATTTCAGGCCCATACTTATCCACATCACGTTCTTTCGTAATATCTTTTTCTGTATGGTGGAATATCTTAAGCATGCTCATCAAACCTGCGTGTAGTTAAAGACACACCAAGGTAGAACAAAATAATATGCGATAACACCATAAATTGAAATTAAAGAAAATGGCTCAGTGTATAATCAATCAATCAATCAATCAATCATCTTTATTTAACACGATAGTATTTTTAAAGCGTTGCCGCTTGTGGGGTCGTGTATAAAAAGTATAATTATCTAACTAACTAATTATCTAACTATGTTAAAAAATAAAAACTACTATGGTATTAAATTATTCTATGTTGTTAACATTCTAATATACATACATTATTTATCTTATATAATAATACGCTAAGTGTGTGTGCGTGTGTCAGTCAGTGTGTGTGTGTGTAACGCTCTTTCCCAGGGTCCCTCGATCGATTTCCTAATATGGAGGACGCGCGCTCGCGTCCGAAAATGGCGCCAAAAGTTACGGCGACAGGTATTCTTCTGTCTTGGACTTGGTTGCATTTGAGGAAAGAATGTTAAAAAGAAATGAGTTTTCTCAAGTTCTACACTTACTTGGGCGAGCGAGCCATCGAGCTTACGGGAATCTGTTTTAGGAAAAACCTGGGCGAGCAAGCCATCGAGTTTACGCGAATGTTTTTTAATAGTTAGAGTTTAGGGAAAACCTATCGCCAAGCGAAGCGGCCGAAGTCAAACGACCGAACGAGGTAAGACCAGGTATTCAAACACAGTTAGAAATGTTGTCCGTGGAAAAGGCTGTTATTTTTTTTATCTTACAACTCTATGGTGTGTCTAAGAGTAAGACTTAAGAGCAATATATTTTGTCCATGTCTGTTCTCTGTAGTTTCCTGTGTTCTTAAATATAAAAAAACAACTGTTTCCTCGCCCAACTATTGTAGGCTCTTCAGACCATAAATTCACTACAACCAGACATTCAAATAACTGGGCTTTTGATTATTGTTTTTATTCCGTTTTTTTCTGCTTCGATCATTGCTCTTTTGGCGACCATATTTGTTTTCATCACACGAATCCATGACTTGAGCTGCCTGTAATCGTCAGTTTTGGCACTTTCTTGACAATAGGTATAATTGTGTTCATCGGTTTGAGAAATTAACCGAGATCCGTAAGATAGTCTTTTTTATCAAAATATAACTTACGCTAAACACCTCCACTGCTCCAGTAAACACGCCATTTCATTAATTGTGTCAGGAGTCCGTTAGCCGGTTAGACTATGCTACTATATAAGATTTGTTGATTTCATGTAAGGGATGGACCGTTATATTTGGGGAGGGGGGGGGGGGGCAGGGTTGGGCAATTATTTCTGATTTTTTTTGTATGACTGAAAGTTCTGGACGAATTTTTTAGTCACCCCGTGAATTTTTTCCCTTCAGTTTATCGGTGCAGGATTTTTTTCCCTTTTCAAATCCTGTGTTCGATTTTTTTTGGGGTATTTGCACAACCCCCCCCCCCCCCTAAACAATATAATGGTCCATCCCTAAGTTCCGCGGGTCCCTGCTAGTACTTTATAATTCGTAATTATAAATGTAAGAAACGGTTTGTAATAATTGTAAATGAAATTAAGTTAATTAATAAAAGAATCAGAGACTTTAGCAACATTACCTTTCCATAAAAGCTGGTAGCTTTTGTAACCCTACTAAACTATCCTAAAATAGACAGATCTCATTTAAAGATTTGTTACAAACTGAGCTTTAAAGAGGCTGTGTCACGGTAATAGACTTAACATTCGCGTTCTGGGCCGAAAACAACTATTTCCACCGATTTTGATATAAACTAACGAGCCTCTCGGCCATGTGGGATGCTTAAAATCAAAGCAAATATGCAAAAATGACTAACAAACAGTGTATATAAGCAGTCTCCAGGGAAAATATTGAAAATCCTTTCAATCAAGCATTGAGGGAGGGAAGTTTAACTGTTTGTTCCAATTAACAGCCACCAATCGAGCGATTACTCGAACATGCACAGTACCATGACATAGCCCCTTTAAATATTTCCAATTAAGTTTTCCACTCCCATTGGTAGGGAAACCCCTTGTTCACCAAGGAACAAATACTCCAGAAAAAGATATACGTTCTTGCTTTGACCTGAAGGGCCCTTCGGATACATACTATTGAATGCATAAAAACTAGAAAGTAGTGTTATTACAGCATTAACGATAGCTGGTGGTGCGAACTTAGAGATCACCATCCCCTCTGCTACGATACACAGTGACTGTGCATCTTCCACATATCCTGTTGATACGAGTCTTGGGAATGTGGTTTTCTCTACCTACTTTGCCACATGTGTGTCATCATCGTTCCGTAAAAAATATTAATTAATTTGTTGTTGCTGAGTTGGAAACATTCTGAAATAAGTTAAATGGGATTATCCAATGCCTGGTCACATCGAAGGACTATTTCCAAAATATATAGACTAAAATATTCTTCATTTTTTTTCTGCATCAAAGGTGGAAGACTCCTAGAGTGTAGGTAAAGTGTTTCATCACAAATTTGTTTTTTGTCCATGTCTGTTTTCTGTATCCAGTTTCCTGTGTTCTTAGATATAAAACCAACTGTTTCGGCGGCCAGATTTGTTTTCGTCACACGAAATCATGTCTCGAGCTGCCTGTGGCCGTCAGTTTTGGGACTTTTTGACAAGAATTGTGCTCATCGGTTTAAGAAATTAACTGAGATCCGTAAGATATTATTCCCTTTAAAAAAAATCACAATACAACCTTGAAAATATCAACACGCTAAAAACATTGTGCCAGGAACCAGTCAGCCGGCTAGACTATGTTACTATAATTTATCATATTTGTTGATTTCCTGTGAGTTCTGTACAGCACCCGAAATGATCCCGTGCCCCAAATGATCCCGAACCCGAAATGATCCCCAGATCGTACCCGAAATGATCCCCAACCCGAAATGACTCCCATCAAGTACCTGAGATGACTTGGATTGGAGGGTAGAATTCCGGAATAGGTAAAACAATAGGTAAAACAATAACAATATGACGTCATCGGTCACGTGATTCTGATGAAATTTGCTAATATCTTATTCCAAATAAGCTAATATCTCGTTCCAGTACAGCACAAACAAAAACAAAAACAATGTGACGTCATCGGTCACGTGATTCTGATGATATTCGCTAATATCTCGTTCCAAATAAGCAATCTTTAGGCTATATTTACAGCTAGGAGTAGGAGCATTGCAAGAACATATTACTTCTAAAATAAGACTCAGTTTGTGAGTCAAGAAAAACATGTGATTTTACTACAGGAATGATTGACAGATTAGCGGATTTCTACAGAACAAACATTTTACTTTGCGATGTGTCGTAACACGTTCATTTCAATTGCTCTCTTCGATCTGTGTATTTTTCTGCGTTTTAACGGTAATCATGACAGAAGATCGAACTTCTAGTATTGATATGATCTGCAAAACTTTAACCAGGGAAACCTGGCAAACCAAATAGGCAATTAAATAAACACTGCCACAAACGAAAGCAACTGAGTGTTACTGTAAAATACATTTCAATGTCTTTGAAAGTAAGTTAATTAAAAAGGCTTTCGAAATAATTTGCCGTGCGCAAAACACGATCCATGAGCGTGCATATCTATTCGCTCTCGAAGTTCTTCTTTTGGTCTTGAAACTTTTTTGCGTTGTTTATAAACTCCTACCGGTTGAGCCGAAAAGTGGATCATCAAGTTCTTAAACTTCTTGTGCATTTTTTCGGTTGGACTATGCAACATTTCAGGAAAACTATCTTGGCTTGTTTTCTCTTTTATTTATTATTATAATTTCTTTATGTAATTTCTATTTCAATTTCAGCCTCCAGCTCAGTGAAGAAATTTACCTCTTGACGATGCCGAACAGAACACGACGTTCTTTTTCTATACTGACCGGAAAACGGTGCTTTCAAGATTGTATAATAATTCTGTCGGTAGTACGTTGGATCTAACAGAGAGATCTGATCAGCCAAAAACAGTAATAAGTGAACAAGTCCAAGGACTACAGAAAAGCTGATTAAACAACGTATATATTGATAAGTTAACAATATTTCGGCTGGCCAAACCAGCCTTCTTCAAGTAGATCAGTTACAAGTGAATAATATTTCACAATGGTAAGTAAACATAAAAAGTGATTACACAATATGAGAGGAAAAAGGAAATGACGTAAGTAGAATAACCCGCGTAAAAAGATATACATATTAAGTTTCATCACGCTTATTCATTCCGAGTGGTTCATTCAGTCATTCATTTGTTGGTTTCACACAAACATTGCTTATTTGGAACGAGATATTAGCGAATTTCATCAGAATCACGTGACCAATGACGTCATATTGTTGTTTTTGTTTATGCTGTTTGTCTTCTTTTCAAGAAAGTATAAAATTGTTTTACCTATTCCGGAATTCTACCCTCCAATCCAAGTCCGTTCCCAAAATTATTTCGGGATCATCTCATTTACTTGATGAGAGTCATTTCCGGTTGGGGATCATTTCGGGTACGATTTGGGGATCATTTCGGGTTCGGGATCATTTGGGGCACGGGATCATTTCGGGTGCTGTACAGTTCCCACGGGTCCCTGCTAGTAATATATATTATCGTAAGCTATAGTTATTATGAGCGTAAGTCATTTCTACAGAAGAACTAGGGTACATAAAAAGCTAAAACAAGGCGAAATACAATAAAAATGCTGTGTAAGAGTAGTAATTAAAACAGTAGAAAATCATCCCTAGCATTGTCAGTTGATTGAACAGATAAAACATTAAAATCTAGCTTATGAAGTAGGTCAGAATTCTTTGCCTTTTTACAATATGATTTTACAGTAACATTGTTATCATACAGATAGGATAATGCATTCCATGCGATTGATCCTCTATGTGCGATGGAATTCTTCATGATATAAGTGTTGAAACGTGGTATAATAAGTCTGTTTGTGCATCTAAGATTATACTTATTGTGGCGCTTTACAATTATGTGGGACATACAAGTGGGTGTTTGGTCGTTATAAATCTTATATAGTAGTTTAACTAGGTTCAACTTATACATAAAAAATAGTGTGTCACATTTGGCATGTCTAAGTACTTCAATTGAATGCATATCTCGCGAAAGATTAAAAATAATTCTAGCTGCTCTACAATGTAGGATCTCTAATGACTTCAAATTATCTTTACATGTTAGACCGCCCCACACCGGCAACGCATAGGTAACAGAGGGTAAAATTATCTTAAAATACAAATCTAAAAGTAACTGTCTTGGTAAAAACCGACTCCTTCGTTCGTATTGGTGGTGTACAATCAATACCCAGTTTCAGTTTTCTATTGTTTCACACTGTTTATGTTACATTATAATAGAGTGCATATTACATATATTAAATGTTATTAAAAAAGGATGTATACATACATGTAGCTAAAGAAAAAAATACAGAATATGTGCACAGTGACCAAAGTATCGTATGCTTTCGAGTTGGTCACTGTCTATGCTGAATTTAAATGGTGACAGAGTCAATGAATGATTTAAGGAACATAATATGCTAACTACAATAGTATTAATAAAATGCCTAAGGTTTTCAGAAAATAAAAAATACATGTATAAGGAGTTGGTCATTGTCAATGCTGAATTTAAATGGTGACAGAGTCAATGAATGATTTAAGGAACATAATATGCTAACTACTATAGTATTAATAAAATGACTAAGGTTTTCAGAAAATAAAAAAATACATGTATAAGGAAAGAAAGAGGGTAGACAGATAATTTACTTATGACAGGACTATAGAGCAAGTTTCAATTGACTGTAGTAAAACGAAAACTAAAGCAATTACAACGAACCAATCATAAACTAAAGTGAATACCGATTGGTTTCACTGGCATATGAAAGCAACCAATCAGGAGGAAAAGTAAACGCAATCGTGGATTGATGGCGTGACGGACCAAAACCAAAACCACGATTGGTTTTACTCTGGGATTTGATTGGCTGACTGATTACAAAACATTTTCACAGCCAATAAAAAAGCTAAGTAACGCAAAACCAAAGCAATCACCAAAAACTTTCGACACTCAATTGAAACCTGCTCTATATATATTTACAGGATCTCATGTTGGTATAATAATGTTAGTATAAGTAATGATTAATTACCAATTTAGATAACTATGTAATTGTTATTAACATGTAGATGTATCAATGCGCATAAAAGAATATATAGAATATATACCCTACACAAGTATATACATATATATGTTGTGTATTTTGACTGGTATGAACATATTTAGGAATTAAATTATTAAATGAAAGATTTTTTATTTTTTGTATTGTTTTTTTGAATGCAAGATATGGAAGGCTCTTAAGTTTGAACGGAATAGATTTCCAAAGTTTTGGTTTTGGTGCAGAAGACTTAAATGTACTTATTCCATATAGTTGGTTCGCATTGTAGGCCTATAGAAATTAAGCCTGGCAGCATACCTAGTGTTATAGCAATGGACTTCTGATGGTGGCGTGAGAATATCGTGGAATATGGTTGGGATATTGTTTTTATTCTTCTTGATTTTATATGCAAAAAGTGATGTTTTAAGTTTATATAAATTGTCAAGTTTTTAAATTTCGAGAAGATTATAATAGGGGTTTGCGTTTTCCTTGTGATGGGCACAAAATATACTTCTTATACATTTATTTTGTTTGGTGTGGACTTTAGTTAATCTTGTTTTGTAAGTACTACTCCAACTCATAAGACCATAGTTCAAATATGGATATATTAGGCTATAGTATAATTATTTAAGCATTTGGAGATCAAGGTAATGTCTTAATTTGTTGATGATTCCTATATTTTTTGTTAGCTTGTTATTTATATGTTGAATTTGAGGTCCCCATTTTAGATGTCCATCAATATATATACCTTGATATATTATCAATGGAAATGTGTACATTCTTCCTTGTTGAGGTTATGAGCATATAGTTAGTTTTCTTAACGTTAACAGATAGTTTATTGACAGCACAGTATTTTAGGACAAGTTTGAGTTCTTCATTCATTACATTATCATCAGCAAATAATACATTGGTATCATCAGCAAATATTCTAAAGGAGAGTTTTGAGGAGATTCAACTAACAAAGACGTGGCCGCCTTGTTGGATGAACTAACATCTAACGAGGAATCTTTTGTTACGTCATCTAACATGGCGGCGATGACGTCACGTGCAACCCAGCAATACCAGCGGTGGCTGTGGGATCAACAGTACCAGTCTTCTTCACAATCCATATTAATGATAAAACGTTCGGGCTTATAGGCACATTACGACAATGTGTGCGTTGTGTCTGCAGGTCTATTATCAGCCAATTAAAAAGCAACAAAATTGATTTATCGTATGCACAGTCGAGCCGCAGGTTTTTACAAGCAACATACACATAGTACTTCGCATATATATACGTACCTAAATCTATAGATTGTTTATGGGCGCGTGATGACATCCTTCTGGAGCACATCAACCGAATCTTATTATTACCTTCCTCATCAGTACCATTGTTCAAAAATGATATTTTTCTCGACGTTCCTGATATTAACGCTTCACTGGTCCTCATCGCTGAAGCATTTCGTCTGCTGTACCACTCATCAAAAGCAAAGTCTAAGAAATCCGCTGGTATGTGCCACCCGCTGTTCTTTATGCATTCCAAGTGTGCATTAATGGCGACAAAGTTTGTTCTTTTAGTCTCGCATCTGAAGCACCCGTACACAAGCTTCTGGATGTAGTTTGGCCAGTCGTCCAGCACCGGCAAAGTTCTGTCGCAAACTGCTTGTTTTATTGTCTCGTCTTTGAGCCATGACCAAGGGATTTTCCTTGTAAGGCATTCCCAAAATGTTGCACCAAAACTATAAGGGAAAATGCTCAATAAGGTATATGCATGTGTGTTTGGTGCACGTACGGATTTGTCATTTTAACAGCCCGAAGCAAGGCAACATGGATAATAGTCAAAGGATAATAGTGGCAATGCATGCAAGAAAATGTCTGAATATATAGATGAACAATGAATGCCAAAAAAATAACTGACTGGAAATAAATGTGATGATTAAAGCCATTGGTCAAATAACCTACTAAGATAAAAAAAATTCTTGTCTGCCAAAATTTCAATACATTTCAACATGACAGCAATTGCAATATCCCTTTGTTTTACCTCCATAAACAACTCTCCCGTACCCTTCGCACTATAAAACCGTACCTAACCTAACAAGAACCTACTTAAAGCGCAACATATATTACTTTATCATTCAAATTATTTGAATGAGAAAACTGCAAATAACTGCCTACAAATAATGGTCTGCTCATGCGCATTAAGGTGCAAAGCCGTGTTGCTGCAAATAATGGTCTGCTCATGCGCAGTAACATTGCATTTGTCAACATGGCTCGCTTTCCTGGGCTGTCGGAAAATGACTTGGCATGTTTGATAGAAAGTAAAAACAGCGAAAACACAAAAAAGCGACTAAAGTTGCTTTGAATGCCGTGAATGATAAAACAATTATTGGACTCGGCTATCGCTAAATATCGTGATTTCTTAGTGTTTCACAATCAATTATTTGCCTCTGCCTTCGGCATCGGCAAATAATTGATTGCTCGCCACTAACAAATCACGATAGTTTGCTAAACTTCGTCCAATAATTGCTTAATATTTACAAATACATTTAGGCATACGATTTTAATAATTAAAAACAGTCGTTTTAAAGAAATACTGCAACGCCTGTGTACGAAAGCTATCAGTTTTATTTCAGAACTAAGCTTGTTTTATCTCGATTTTATCACTTTATTTTACATAATTATCTGTGCAGCAAGCAACTGTTTTAATGAATGAATTAAAAAACAGATATGTGTAAGATTTTGATAAATGGATGTTTTGAATAATACATTGAACTACTGAGCACCATGAGATCAGCTGTTAATTAAAGCCGCCGCTAACCCCCCCCCCCCCCTCGGGAGTTACGAACCATAGTCCTTAAAGTTTCACTGCGATCAAATTGCACTTTTCCTGTTTTCTTAAAAGTACTAAATAATTATGATTTAAAATTTTAAGTTCAGATTCTTTTAGCCATAATTTATGTCCGCCATTATTCGGTTTAGAATTGGATGACGTCATCTAAGCAACCCAACAAAATACGTGGCTACTTTAGTATGCATACGAAACGGGTCATTTGTAACTAGGAACGTCTAGAGAGCTTGAACTCAAAGTTTGAACCTTATAAAATGCCTTTTAGTTTGTGTCGCGTACAATTCGTGTAGCTGTTGCTTAGATGATGTTACGAAAAGACCGCTGAACACAGGAACGCTCGTTTGTAATCCAAGTAATGGCGGAACTCCGTAGGAATTTCGACATGGTATAAAGTGTTTAGTACTTTTACTTTCCGAAGCTAAGAAAATAGGAAGAGTTTAATTTGATCGCAGTAGCGCTTTAAATATACCTTTTTTTGTGTCAATAATAGAGACTCTTTCATCAGTCTCGTACCCAGAGCTCCATCTCCACAGAGAGCGCTCTGGTAACAGCTATTTTTGGTCGTCGCTGATGCGTACGAAGCATTTTTTGTAAACGAGGAAGAACTTGACTTCCGGTTAAAATGAAACGAAACTTTTAAAAGGAAGCCATGAAAAATCGAGAGTTCCAAGATGGCAGAAGATATGAGCAGTGTATGGAACATTGTCGAAACCCAAGTTCTCCCTTCGTCATTCTAATCAGCACAAGGAAAAAGACGGGAACTCCGGCAAGAGTCAAAAGAATCTGTCGGACACAATCAAACAAACATTATCGAACTTAACTGAAAAGATTAGTTGAACTGATCGTGAGTTAGCATGGTTAATATATGTACATATATTAAAATATGAAACGTGATACCGTGAATGAGTGAATATTGTCTTTGGCATGACAAGGGTTAACCTTTTGGCAATGTTTATCTTCAGGCTAATGTGTTTTCAACAGGACAATCTCAAAGCCTTATCGTCTCAAAAATCTCTGACCTCGTGTTAATCCGATAATGTTTTATTCAGATATGCCGGGGCACAGACCTTGTTCTGTTGTCGTCACTAGCTAGCTGGCTGTTAGAATGTATAAAAACGTTGTTTGAATATATAACGTGCTTTTAAAAAGCAAGAATTGCAGCAAATTATGAAATAATTTACGTATAATTGGGTCAATAAAAGTTCCTTTACAAGAATCATTAGGTTGGGAAGAAGTTAAACGGTAAATAGAATATTGCATATATCAAAATCTGACGCGCCGGTGCGGTGGCCGTGTATTCTGAAAACTCGTTCATCACGCCCACATCGTTAACACGATCATCGACCTACTGTGCAATTTTCCACCTGCGACGACGAAGAACAAAATAAAAATAAAAATAAGACACAGAGGCGAATTTAAGACTGGGACCAGCCACAGGCAGCCCCAGTAACAAGGTGAATTATGTATATAGAAACAATTATAGAAGTCATATTTTGGTCACGCTGTTGACGGATCATAAACATTCAATACAATAAACATGGAGTCTAGTTTCAAGCGGAAAAGCCATAATTTGTATAAATTGGTCGTACGGCCAACGTAAAGCAAGCAACGGATATCACATCATTAGGACTTCTATATTAGGACTTTTATAGGACACGTGTGAATGGATATTATGGCATTTCCTCCTCTCTTACTCTGTTAGCATACCAAGTGCAAGATGGTCGATAATGTAGCACACATCAACCTCGTTCCCAGGGTCTTCTCGGTCAGATCCAAGATGGCGGCTACCCGAGAGAAGACCCTGGTAAAGGCTGAATGACGTAATCATGTACTCCCAGATTTTGTCACGTGATTTGACGATCTAAGATGGCGGCCAAGCTAAATATGGGAATATTTCGTGACGTGTACAAACCATAGGTATCCCAATCCGGAGTGAGCGAGAAGCGATTAACGGTATTTCCACGAGGCGAACGATGCAGTGAAAACAGGTCTACTAAATGGCTCGAAATGGAGTTTACTTGGATAAAGAAACAGTGAAAAGGTATCACAAAGCTACCAGGATGTATCTAAGCTAGAAGAGAATCCTAAAAAGCCGTTCATTTACCGTTAGCGTTGAAGCGAAGCGGTCGATAGCACAAGTTCAGGTTTAACGCGTTCTTCTGGCTTTTCCACTGATGAATCTTACCAGAAAACTACCCAGTAATGCACTTCGTCTACTGCTCTACCTACATAACGTGTTTTAAGGTTATTTAAAATCGTTTTATTGATAAAATTTGAGCAATCTAAACTATATACAAATTCATCTCTCGGGACTCAGTCCGTTTGGCCAATAAAAAGCATTGTTAGAACAACCCTTGCGAAGAGCCAATCAGAATACGTGACAGTTCAGCCTTTACCAGGGTCTTCTCTCGGAGTAGCCGCCATCTTGGATCTGACCGAGAAGACCCTGGGAACGAGGTTGAGCACACATTCTTTTTCCACGAGTTACCCTTTGGGCCATATGTTTAACTTGTGGATCGGCACGTTGGGACACGTGAATTCATATTACTCGCTCACTCACTCACTCACTCACTATGGTGTTAGCAGGTCAAAGGGCCTGGAAAGAAGCTTCATGACAGCAATTGATATTCTAATTGTCTATACTGTACCCAATATTTGCACATCGACATTAAGAATATATTAGGTATGTGAATTATTTATTAAATTAAGAAGCTACCACTCAATCTCCATCGCCGGTTTCCATGTAAACACTCCACTGGTCATATAAATGTTAGACCACTGTCGGAGATGTTTGTATTTAGAGTGTAATTTACCTGACCAGTTTCAGATAATCACTTTTATTCTAAGTTACAAACCAACATAAAGCTTGAAACATAATTGTATGATTGGGAGGTTTTTATTCTATCTATGTTTCCACTCTTCGGCGAGAGATTTATTCTCTAGCTAGTGGACTCAAATAATGACGTAGTCCCATTGCGACCGAGCAAAGCACAGTGGTGAAAACAAGGGAAGGAGAGCCTGGGGACTGGGTAAAATACCAGAGCCCGCGCGTTTTTCCGCCAGCATAATGAAGAATTATAATAAACCTGCTTGGACGAATGTCTGAAACCATGAATACTGACATGATGGAGAACCTCAAGAAATTCTCCCAGGAGAGCTTCGAAAGATCACGATGAAGTTTGTACTGACGGCAAGTAAGAGTTCTTATAGCAGCTTAATTGTCCATATCATAAAGAGAACATTACACGGTGGTTTGAAGATATGAAGTTTATCCTCGAGAGTCGAAATATTTCACGAGTGAGCGCACCACCGTGTAATAATGTATTTTATGAGTTATGTATTTTATGAGTTATTTGTATTTTATGAGTTATATGTATTTTATAAGGTATATGTATTTTATGAGTTATATGTATTTTATGAGTTATATGTATTTTATGAGTTATATGCATATGACGAGTGAAACAAGACAGAGGTATTAGATGACTAATAAGTTGTTTATTATAGATATCTGCAAAAGAACTGCACTATGTGTTCCACTGGGAAGTCATTTTATTTGTACTGCCTCACCACAGTCTCATAGAAGAATTGATCTTGGTTTTTGTAGTGATTATTTACTTTGATACTTTTGTAATTCTTACCATATTACATGTAGATCTGCTTCATAACTGCTAAACATCACTTAACAAATGGCATGGAAGAAGCTGACATATTTTAGCCGCATTTCAATGATGAAATGACACCATTCTTTTAGGGAATTAGGATAAGATATACATCAGACCTATGCAAATGTGTGGCCTAATTAGCATAAATTCTGAAAATAAACATTACAGAAAAATTTACACTGAAATAACAGTAAGAAATTGTATGTAATATGCAGTTTCACAACAGTTTGTTACAAAGTTATATAGGTTTTGCACCATCACGTGACTTCCTAGCAACTGTTGCTACGCCGTCATGTTGGATGGCAGGTAGAACCAAAATGGCGTACTGTTTGACTGAGCACACAACTTCTTCCTCCAAGTAACGAAGACTATGTGATAGAACCTGGCCAAAATTAAGAGACATGGAAAACATTGCAGAATTTTTACATAAATGGCTTGCCTATACTGAGATTGATGTCTTTTAAGTGATCTTAGCAATGTTTTGAACTTCCATATATGAGCTGCGCTCACTGACGGCTGAACTCTTTGGTCGAGTTTATGGTCAACAGTAACTGCTCTCCTCGCCTGATATACATATTTCATCTTTCTGAAGAATCAATAAAAAGCTTTTTACGTATTTTTTAGTTATTTGGTTTTAAGATGATCTTCGAAAACATCCACAAAGGTTTGCTTTAGCATTGCCGCACCGCGGCTCACGAACTGTCTGAAATAAAGACATGACTTCAATACATGTTCGGATCAGTTAATAATAATAATAATAATAATAATAGTGTACTTATATAGCGCCATATCCATTAAATGCTCTATGGCGCTTTACAATGTTGAAAAATTAAAAACTAAATACAAAGATCGTTAAAATACATTAAAAACAAAAGAAAAAATATTTACAAATACGTTTCCCTAAAAATATGAGTCTTTAGATGAGATTTAAAAATATTTACAGTAGAACTACATCTAAGGTCCAGTGGAAGACCATTCCAAAGTTTTGGGGCAGCAACGGAAAAAGATCTGTCCCCATATGTCCTCAGATTTGAGGGTGGAACAATTAATAAGTACTTTCTAGCAGACCTTAAGTTGCGATTGGGCACATAAGTATGAAGCATATCATTAATATATGATGGCGCTAAGCCATTGAGAGCCTTATAGGTAATGAGAAGAAGTTTAAAAATTATTCGTTTCTCTACTGGCAGCCAGTGTAGATCTTTAAGGACTAGCGTTATATGGCTAAATTTAGAATTGCGAGTAACAAGCCGAGCCGCGCAGTTCTGAACGCGCTGAAGCCTTTGGATTAGGCTTTTAGGCAACCCATAAAGTACAGAATTGCAGTTGTCTCGGGAAACTCGGGAAACATCTGGCCTGTCGCATGCCACGCGTTTTGAGGATTTGACAAAGAAAATCTTTCAGAAACTTCTTACTTGCATTTGCCGATAAACTGAAACTGACGAGGACACTTTTCTTTGATTCCGTCACTGGATTCTTGGTTTGTTGTTATCAAGCAATAAGCATTTGGTAATGAATACAAAACAATGGCGAGCGTCGGTGACAATAACATGAGCACACGTGTCACCATGAAACTTCGTGGTCAAAGTGTTGTTCAATATGTTATTGAACTTTACCCAAATTTAGGCCAAGGTGAATAAAGGTAGTCAATATTTCATCACTCGATCTCCTACGCTCAACCAAACAGTACGCCATTTTGGTTCTACCTGCCATCCAACATGGCGGCGTAGCAACAGTTGCTAGGAAGTCACGTGATGGTGCAAAACCTCTATTGGTACTTAAACATTTGGTAAAACATGAAAACGAGGCTGGTAAGGCCAGGACTCACTTATTTAAGTGTTGCTCCGTCTAAGAACGATGAACGGCAAAGGAATGTAACAGGTGTTAATATTCTATTCTTCTTTCTCGTAATTTCATTGGTCGATACTCATAAATTCTATAGAAAACCATCGAAATAATGTATTTTCAGATGCAACTTTTTAACGTTTTAATTTATTTTTGATCAAACTAACTATGGTTAAATTTCGAAAAATATTGTATGTGAGGAAGTTATCAAATTTGCGATTGAAACATCTTTTGTTTCTCCCTTTCCGATTGGCTGGATGGTGGCTTCCTTGAGTTTACACAGTGAAAATAGCCAACAGCATTAAAAAAATATTATTTTCTGGGTGTAGTTTGAACTATAAACATCTCATACAGCACTTATATTAAGGCATATTCAAGCAAAATAGTATGTGGGGATAGAGCGGTTTTCACATGAGTGTCGTAAAACCAAACGCAAATTACTCACAGCCAGCCAATCACAGGAGGAAGTAAATACAAAAAGCCAACTGAAGGCTGGAAAAGTTCGTGAATGGGTTTCGCCTGAACCAATCACGAGCCAAAGCAAAACCAAGACCAAAACATGATTGGTTTTACTTTGCAATTTCATTGGTCGATTAATAACATGCCATTTTCTCGGCCAATAGAAAAGCTAAGTAAACGCAAAACCAAAATACTTTCGACACTCATTTGAAATCCGCTCTATGCCCATTGCCGCAGCCTATTGTCTTTAGCTCTAGTTCTTAGGCGAATCATTACTTAATTAATACAAAGCTTTCTCATTGAAAATGTTAATTACTCTGTAGCAATGAAGGCTACATACATTTCACAAGACTACTTATTTTCTCATGTTGTTTTATCTGACAGGGTTGATTTCCTAAAGTGAACATTGCTGACCAATGTAAGTAATTTAGAGGTTCAATTTGGCAGTATCCACAGTCTTCCACTGGATATTTATAAATACTCGAAGTTACCAATTTGCTCTAACATTTTCTTTGTGATATTATGTGCACAGAGCAGATTTTGTATGAGTGGGACAAACTACGCCATCTCCGTAACCGTGCTGTACTGTAACTGTGTGATTTGATTGGATCAGCAGGACAGAAACAATGGGAAACCATTTCAATGTCATGGCATGCTGTACGGTAACCGTGCTGTAGTCAGTGCTCTAGTTTGTCCCACTCATACGAAATCTGCTCTATCACGCCGGGCACAAATGATCGCAAAAACGGCAGGTTTTATATATATTTAAAAGTTTTCGACATAGAAGAATGAATTTTGGTAGGTGTATAAAGGAGTGTAAACAAAACATAGTCTGATAAGTTAAGCTAATGTAGCCATCATTATGACGTCACAATGACGTCATATATCCTTCTCTAATAGGTTCCTTATAAATATGTATTACCTCAAAAACCGCTTTGTTATATCTTTGTTATATTTTTTGAGTATAACAGCTTATAATTGAAGCCCCATTTTTTGTATACGTCATAAATATATTTGTGTACCCTCAGAAAATAGCCAGTTCAATTCTTTTGGAATTTTTCAATGAAATGCATTTGGCTAACACTCACAAGTCATAGTATTCTCTTTAATAATATTTTTATGCTTGAAGTATGACGTCACTAATAATGACGTCATAAAAACAGTAAATCGTCCATAACTTTGAATATATTTATCGAAGAAAGTTCTTATTGTCGTCAAATGAATATATTTCATAAAGGCTTTCTGATGACGTAATATTTTTGAAACGTGTTTTAAAGGTTAATTTTCACCAAAAAAGGAGGCATCCCTTATGACGTCACAACAACGTCAGAATACAGAAACAATTGTCCCGAAAAATGTAGTCTTACTTTGTTACCAACCTGCCAACATTTCGACAAATTTAGAGTAGTAGTAAGGAAATGGCGTTACTTTTACGTTTTCTGTTACACTCAACCCCGCCGTTTTTACGGTTATTCGTGCCAGGCGTGATGCATCCAGACACATATATATGGAGGAATACAACTAGCTTTTATTGTTAGATAACTTTGCATGCCTTTAATCTACAGGTCGGCTATGTACTCAACAATATGCATACCCGACACGCTTGTTGCAAGCCTTCTTTTCCTCTGCGCTCCATGCATTCCTAGCTATACAGGCTACCACAACAGCAACCGAAAATATGAAATTTTCGAGGAGTATTTCCTCCATGCAGGCTGGATAATTTCCACCTGGCTGGGAAGGGGAAATTCCAGGAGGAACTGAAATTGGATGGGTCCAAGCAAGAAAAGCATCGGGTGGATGGGGTGGGGATATATTCTGAAACCACATGTAATGTAGTATCCACGAGCTCTCCAGTCGGCGGCTATGTTTTGATTAATGGATAAGCAATCGCTTGGTCCATTACTTTGAGTAGCACCCTCCCCTCCCTTGGCTCTTAACAACGATTAGTGTATCATTTACCTGTAGACGTCAGAAGCCAAGGTCACGGGATCGCCCATGAGTTGCTCGGGTGCCATCCAGCGATGTTGTTGTATGCATAACTCATTAGGTTGTTGTCGCTGACCGCTGTTGTCTTCCTGTAGTTTTTGGCTGTGTTCAAAGTTACTTATTTTTGCCCTGAACAACTCATATAGAAGTATGCTATAAGAATTAATATAGCAATGAACGATGTTCTTGCTTTCAAGATATATCATCCCTTCAGAGACATCAAGGAAGATATTGACTCTGTTTGGTAGATTGATTGATAGTTGAGTATTGTGGAGCACATGATGTAAGGAGCCAAGCTTAAAATACTCCAGAACCACACAGACTTGTTCCGGTATTGGCCCCATACAGGCAGCCAACATGATAGCAATACGAGAATGACGTAATTGACTAGGAGAAACAAATAGAATGAATCAGTAAAACGTGTACTCAAGGGGAATAAGCATAATAATAATTAAATAATAATACGTTCGTATGCTGTTAGTTGGTATGTTTGGTTTGGTTGGTTAATTGGTAGGCTCGGTTTCAGCCGTTGGGATGTCGTTTCTCCAAAGCCACTAACGGCTGGGCGCGCGGTCGACACACCGTGTCCGTGACGTCAGCTGATTAAAATGCAATATTATTCTGAGCTAGAGTCGAGTATTCTCGCTCAGTAGTTATGTAAAATATGTCTTGGAGACCTTAAAAAATTGCCCAAACTTGGTACATAGGACTTGAAGAATTGTAAAACTCGTTTAAAGTGAATTGTGATCGCAGAGTTAAACGCGTAAACGTGGCCTGAGTCAGACGTGATTTCCTCTCTTATAATTCTTTTAACATGGAGTCGTCCGTCTTTTCTTCTCCGATAAAGGCATCACTAATTTTCTTTGAAGTAAGAATGGCTACCTGGTCTTGGATAGGCACAGTTAAATGAGAAATGACTGAACAAATGTTACGGGCTTCGCGACCTTCGAGCTTGCCAGGTGACTTTCCAAAGCCGGTGCGTTTACTGGGTTTTACTGACAAAGTGTCTTCACCCAAAACTAACTCTCTTACGGCTTCCTTGTGTGAATCCTTGAATTATTCGAAACCAAACTTTTCCAGAGCAAATTAAAACGCAGCCGTAAGTGGGGATAGGATCGCGGGCTCACCGAAACCCCCACGGCTGGAAACCGAGCCTAGTTAATGGCTTTTTGCAGCTAGGCATTCACGTGATTGTACAGGATTGTACTGGATGGCAAAAAAAATAGCTCAGTTGGTAGAGCACGGTCTAGAGTGAGGGAGGTCGGGGGTTCGAACCCGGCCGCGTCCTTGGGCAGGGACGTTTATAAGCCGTTGGCCTTGTCTCCTTCTACTTCTAATCAGTATTTGAAGGGGACGTGAAAGAACCTGTTGTACTACTCGAAAAAGAGAAGGGGATTGTCACCCGGTACAGCAGCCTGGCCATTGCACTAACCACACACTCAACATTGTAAACTGCGTGGCTGCCATTGGCGCCGAAATAGCAGTCCGAAAATTCACTGACGGGATATGTCAGTATATGAATACGTATTGGTACAGTATATGAATACGTATTAGGACAGTATATGAATACGTATTGGTACAGTATATGAATACGTGTTGGTACAGTATATGAATACGTATTGGTACAGTATATGAATACGTATTGGTACAGTATATGAACACGTGTTGGTAGAGTATATGAATACGTATTGGTAGAGTATATGAATACGTGTTGGTAGAGTATATGAATACGTATTGGTACAGTATATGAATACGTATTGGTAGAGTATATGAATACGTATTGGTACAGTATATGAATACGTATTAGGACAGTATATGAATACGTGTTAGGACAGTATATGAATACGTATTGGTAGAGTATATGAATACGTATTGGTAGAGTATATGAATACGTGTTGGTACAGTATATGAATACGTATTGGTACAGTATATGAATACGTATTGGTACAGTATATGAATACGTATTGGTACAGTATATGAATACGTATTGGTACAGTATATGAATACGTATTGGTACAGTATAGGAATACGTGTTAGGACAGTATAGGAATACGTATTGGTACAGTATATATATACGTATTGGTACAGTATATGAATACGTATTGGTACAGTATATATATACGTATTGGTACAGTATATGAACACGTGTTGGTAGAGTATATGAATACGTATTGGTAGAGTATATGAATACGTGTTGGTAGAGTATATGAATACGTATTGGTACAGTATATGAATACGTATTGGTACAGTATATGAATACGTATTGGTACAGTATATGAATACGTATTAGGACAGTATATGAATACGTGTTAGGACAGTATATGAATACGTATTGGTAGAGTATATGAATACGTATTGGTAGAGTATATGAATACGTGTTGGTACAGTATATGAATACGTATTGGTACAGTATATGAATACGTATTGGTACAGTATATGAATACGTATTGGTACAGTATATGAATACGTATTGGTGTACAGTATATGAATACGTATTGGTACAGTATATGAATACGTATTGGTACAGTATATGAATACGTATTGGTACAGTATATGAATACGTATTGGTAGAGTATATGAATACGTATTAGGACAGTATATGAATACGTGTTAGGACAGTATATGAATACGTATTGGTAGAGTATATGAATACGTGTTGGTAGAGTATATGAATACGTGTTGGTAGAGTATATGAATACGTATTGGTACAGTATATGAATACGTATTGGTAGAGTATATGAATACGTATTAGGACAGTATATGAATACGTGTTAGGACAGTATATGAATACGCATTGGTACAGTATATGAATACGTATTGGTAGAGTATATGAATACGTGTTGGTACAGTATATGAATACGTATTGGTACAGTATATGAATACGTATTGGTACAGTATATGAATACGTATTGGTACAGTATATGAATATGTATTAGGACAGTATATGAATACGTGTTAGGACAGTATATGAATACGTATTGGTACAGTATATGAACACGTGTTGGTAGAGTATATGAATACGTATTGGTAGAGTATATGAATACGTGTTGGTAGAGTATATGAATACGTATTGGTACAGTATATGAATACGTATTGGTAGAGTATATGAATACGTATTGGTACAGTATATGAATACGTATTAGGACAGTATATGAATACGTGTTAGGACAGTATATGAATACGTATTGGTAGAGTATATGAATACGTATTGGTAGAGTATATGAATACGTGTTGGTACAGTATATGAATACGTATTGGTACAGTATATGAATACGTATTGGTACAGTATATGAATACGTATTGGTACAGTATATGAATACGTATTGGTACAGTATATGAATACGTATTGGTACAGTATAGGAATACGTGTTAGGACAGTATAGGAATACGTATTGGTACAGTATATATATACGTATTGGTACAGTATATGAATACGTATTGGTACAGTATATATATACGTATTGGTACAGTATATGAACACGTGTTGGTAGAGTATATGAATACGTATTGGTAGAGTATATGAATACGTGTTGGTAGAGTATATGAATACGTATTGGTACAGTATATGAATACGTATTGGTACAGTATATGAATACGTATTGGTACAGTATATGAATACGTATTAGGACAGTATATGAATACGTGTTAGGACAGTATATGAATACGTATTGGTAGAGTATATGAATACGTATTGGTAGAGTATATGAATACGTGTTGGTACAGTATATGAATACGTATTGGTACAGTATATGAATACGTATTGGTACAGTATATGAATACGTATTGGTACAGTATATGAATACGTATTGGTGTACAGTATATGAATACGTATTGGTACAGTATATGAATACGTATTGGTACAGTATATGAATACGTATTGGTACAGTATATGAATACGTATTGGTAGAGTATATGAATACGTATTAGGACAGTATATGAATACGTGTTAGGACAGTATATGAATACGCATTGGTACAGTATATGAATACGTATTGGTAGAGTATATGAATACGTGTTGGTAGAGTATATGAATACGTATTGGTACAGTATATGAATACGTATTGGTAGAGTATATGAATACGTATTAGGACAGTATATGAATACGTGTTAGGACAGTATATGAATACGCATTGGTACAGTATATGAATACGTATTGGTAGAGTATATGAATACGTGTTGGTACAGTATATGAATACGTATTGGTACAGTATATGAATACGTATTGGTACAGTATATGAATACGTATTGGTACAGTATATGAATATGTATTAGGACAGTATATGAATACGTGTTAGGACAGTATATGAATACGTATTGGTACAGTATATGAATACGTATTGGTACAGTATATGAATACGTATTGGTACAGTATATGCGGAATACGTATTGGTACAGTATATGAATACGTATTGGTACAGTATATGCGGAATACGTATTGGTACAGTATATGAATACGTATTGGTACAGTATATGAATACGTATTGGTACAGTATAGGAATACGTGTTAGGACAGTATAGGAATACGTATTGGTACAGTATATATATACGTATTGGTACAGTATATGAATACGTATTGGTACAGTATATATATACGTATTGGGACAGTATATGAATACGTATTGGTACAGTATATGAATACGTATTGGTACAGTATATGAATACGTATTGGTACAGTATATATATACGTATTGGTACAGTATATATATACGTATTGGTACAGTATATATATACGTATTGTATAATAATTGATGCCTCCCCTGACGTCACGTAATTAGCATTTTGGATATTAAAACCTCCTTAACTCAGCGGCACAGCATTCAAAGCAAGATATATTGTACCATTCTACTATTTACTTGATGTAGAATTGATATCTAAAATAAAAAAATAAGCTTCATAGGCACTTTAAGCAACCACGACGGCAACGTCTAGGACGACGGCATTAAACAATATCCTTAATTACAAAATACAATAACTGCACGTGAATGCACGCAGTCTCCTACATTTAAACCGTTTTCTGCAAAAACACAACGTGAAGCCCCCAAATTTTACGTTGTAAAGACAACGCGAACGTAAGAAAGATTAACAACCCGTTTTTCGTTCGGCGTGAACGGAACTCTATGCTCATCGTATATATTTCGAAAATCTGGCTGTGAGAAACAATTAAAGGCGAACAAAGGAAATAGTAAACACCAAATTTCGGCAGAAAACCGTTCTCTACATCCCGTCGTCACTGCCGTCGCCGTCCTGTTGTTTAAGGTCCCTATTGTTTATATTTTCTGGGTCATAGCATCGTTATAAACCACCCCTTAGCACAAGAGCGCCATTTTACGCCATTCAGGTCTTTTTTTAACAAGGACCCGCACTATAAAATGGAAATAACCCTCCCCTTTTCGCCTTTTGGTATTCTAAATTTGAATTTCAAATTTCAGTCTTCTCCTGTTAGAACACTAAATTGCTGAAGCTAAATTAAAATAAGCCAAGAAAAGCAAACAGTAGGAAGCTAGTTGCTCAGTTATGTTTGTCAATAAAGTTTTAGAACCGTTTACAAACTCTTTAGTGTATTTTTAGACTTTCAAGTTTCTATTTGAATTTCGCGCGATACCAAATGTCGGAGATCACTAAAGCGGAACATTACATGTTGCAGAGCCTTCAACAGAGATGTTCACTTGACAAAGGCTGATTAACAAGCGAAGGTGTTTCAATTAAGTGTTAAATTAAGGCCCTATTACACTGCGGGTCCTTGTTTAAAATAACCAGGCTGTGTTCTGTTGATCTAAAAATAGATTTAAAATAATTATCATTGGAACAGACCCATGTACATACATACATACATACATACATACATACATTATTTGGTATACAGTAGGTTAAATTATAGGCAGAAAAAGCTGATGTGGACCTACTTCTATTACACTAATACCTAATATATTAACATTGAAAATGAAAACCTATATCTGTCCTATATACAATAATGATAAGAGAAAACTATGTACAATAATAATAAATAATAAATTGGTCAATAGTATATAAAATTTGAATTCTTATGTAAGATTAAAGAAGCTTCTTTTATAAATGATCCTATATTTACTCTGCTTTAAATAATGTTTGAAACAATTCACAGAAGGTGCCTGTTTTAGGGCGGCTGGTAAGGGATTCCAAGCCAATGGTCCTCTATATCTCAGTGCAGTTCTACCTATGTCTAAATTAAATCGAGGTAGTACAAAGGTGCTCTTATTACGTAGGCTATACTTGGGATTGATATTAAGCTGAATAGGCTAGTAATACTATCTGGAGTTAGATTATTATGTATTTTATACATTAGGGTGAGCAATTTCTTTTTATAAAAAAGAGGCTCCCATCCAGTGGCCGATAAGGCATCTCGATCTGAGATATTACTGGGTAGCCTATGTATAATTTTAGCAGCCCTTAAATGTACATGTTCTAGTTCATTCATTAAGGAAGGCAAACAGGTGCCCCAGACCAAGTTACAGTAAGTGAAGGTAGGGACAATACTAGTAAAATAGATTGCTTCTAAGGTGTTCTTTGGTAGATATTTAAATCTTCTTAGTTGGTTAACCTTCTTACCAAAATATTTACACATAATTTCAACGTGACCGTTCCAAGACAGTTGGGAGTCTATAGTGACTCCCAGGCATCTGGTTTCAGATACAGAACTCAAGGTCGATCTTATCACCTAGATTATAAGGTTTAAGTGTGCCGCAAAAGGCTCTATGAGAAATGATCATAGCCTCAGATGAGTTTGTTGTTTCTACACCAGATGTTTATGTCAGATAAAGCTCTATTTAAGCCATCAGCTACTTCATCCACATTGTTATCAATGAGAAATAATGTTGTGTCGTCAGCATACATGACCAGATTGCCCTCCGTAATAGAATCACATAGATTATTAATATAATATGAGAAGAATCGGGGTCCAAGCAGGGAGCCTGTGGCACACCACAGCTAACTGGCTTGGTCTGAGAACGGCAACCATTAACTACAGCAAACTGTTCCCTATCCTTAAGGTAGCTAATCACCCAGTCAAGAAGATCTCCATGTATGGGGGATTCGTTCTTGTACCTCATTCTCTCTTGACCCAACCCGTATAACGATTGTCAGTACATCCCTGACAAAGTCTGAAAACTCAGACGAAAGTTTAGGATAAATAAAACAAGTGAAGCAGCTATAGTCTTGTACTGCTCACTTGGTCGTCATTAAACGACGCGTTACAAAACGGCTTATACATAAACTTTTTAATGTGAAGAAAAACTAATTAAGGAACGATTGAAATTGATCAGAAGTTATATATACCTTAATTGGGTAACTAGGTGCATCTATAAAATCCAATATTGGAATGATGTTGCAATGATGTCACTAAAGTAAGGTAAAGTTACCTTAGAACTGCCATGTCTGTTGTCATCCTGCCTACGTAGTATTTTCCCATCATTGTCTTAACTGTCACGGGTACCCTGCACCAACATGCGTTCATACAGATGACGTGAGGAGCGTTAAACAGCAGAGTGCTGGACGCATCGATCGCCTTGAGTTCACTAATATCAATATACGGTATGCTTGAGTGCTTCCCAGGATACCTCTCTCTTCGTTGTTTTCTTTTTTCAGCCTACCAACAAAAAATCATTCATTTAGAATTTTCTCTATGAGGTTAATTAGCTGGAAGGAAATTAATTTTGCCTTTTGTGCGAGCTTTCTAGAGGAAGAAAATATAGAAGGAAACAGATACATACGTTCAGTAATTTGTTTTCAAATTGACCATTTTTATCCCATTTTAGTCCATCAAAAACAAATAAATTACTTTATTTACTGTGAATCCTTAGACAGTACGTATTAAACCAGATAACAGAAAACTGCATGGGTCACAAGTTTAGTAACGTAAAATACTGGGCATGCTGTTATGTCTCGCAAACGCAAAAATCGAGGTCAAGATTCTCCCATACAGACCGAACATACTAGATTAATCAGAATTATATGGCCATAATATTTCTAGGGAGGGAGATTTTGTATTCCATTCTTTATTTACATTATCGAAGCGCTGGGTAACACTTAACTGGTTGACTAAAATGATGTGATCACTGATTGGCGGGTCTGTAAACCATTTTACTAGAAGCGTGCAAGTGAGTTAGTTGGAAAAAGAACTAAAAGCGATCGTTTTGCAGCTTTGAGATCACACAAGAAACATTCAAGCTCTCGAGCAAAGGGACTGCAAAAACTGGGCGTGGTACTTTAAAACTAGCAATGCCAAACTTCAATGACGAACACAACAACTGTTTCGTTTTTTTGTCAACAAATGGTTCAAATTGTGTTAACCTTGGCAGAAAATAGTTCATATGTAGTAAATGCTATTTCTTTCCAAATTGGGATATGCTCTAATGGGCGTAGTACAAGGGCACCCAACGAGTACTTTTTGAAATTCGTTTGAAACCAGTTGTCTGCAGCTTATCTAGCCATTTTAAGGCGCCTACTATGTCTTTTGACATATTCTAGAAAGCTATTAGCTGTTCGTATTTCAGTTTCTAGGTGGAAATAGCGTCAACCGAAAATACTATGGCAAAATATTCCCGGCCTACGAATTTGTTAGTAGTCCAGAACATAAACACGAATTTTCTAGCCCAAGTAACTTCATGTTGCAAAGGTTTGTGGAGGGACGATTTTTTTAGGGGTCCTTTTTTCCTTTAGGCAATTCTTAGGGAATGAAAATGTGTTGTTCTGACTCTATTGATTAGTCGAATTGGGACGTACGAATATTTTAGGGGAAACCTTTTAGTCTCCCTTTTCTTCTATAATTTTCTAGGGATTTAAAACAATTTTCTAGCCAGTATTTCAGAAAACAATTATCTAGGGACAATTTTTTCAAATCCGAAAGTTTTAGGCTAACTTACTCTCCCGAACAGCTTTTTAACCGAAAACTTCGTTGGGTGCCCTTGGTAGTAAACGACTCTATCAACTATATTTTGATCAAGGTGGCAAATATTTGAATGGATGAACACTGCTTCATTAACAAAGAAGTTTAGAGCAACCTGATTTCGGTCCACCGTGAACCAAACTCAAGTTGGCAGAATACGATTTCTAATCCGTTTTAAACTTCGCCGTCCTAATTAAAATGCTTTCGAAAGCATACCTGGACATTCATCGGGCATTTCTTTTTAAAGAAATTGCAAGGCTTCATTTGTTTGACAGTTCCCCTATAATATCAGTAATATAATAATAATAATTTATTGTATTTGTAAGAAAAGCACAATTTTTACATGAAAATGAATAAAGGAAAGTCGAAGCCAGAGGCTTATATGGCAAAAGGTCAGGGTGCTATTACGTATAAATAGAGATAATGAAAGAGTATTAAAAGATGGACACGCAGTTTTAAGCGTTACAGTGCTAGCTAAATACAAAAAACACAAAAATACTAGTTTACAGGATTATAAGTTGACAAGATACAAAGCAAAAAAGAATATATAGCTTATATACATGTATATAATTAATTAAACATATATTGCACACATACAGAAAGGCAGTTCATTAATTACTTATAACTAGTTATTAATAAGACAAGAAGTGAGATTCCAGATTTTGGGTCCTTGTGAACGGATTGAGAATATATATTTAAAAAAAGGTAATGTAGATTAGATCTATGTCTTGTAAAGTGATCATGGATTTCTAAATTAAATTTGAAAAGGGCAGATAGAGAATCAGGTAAGAGGTTTTTGATGTGAGAGAAAAACAAAGCATGAAATCTGAAACTTATGAACATTATGGATGGTTAGTATTTTGAGCTTATTAAATAAAGGTTTAAGTGTGAGTACGAGTGGGGAATGAGTAATGATACGAATTACCTATAAAAAGAGAGGTTCAATATGTGTGGGATAAGTAGAAGCCCAAATAAGGTTACAATATTGTAGGCATGGTAAAATAAGTGAATTATATAAAACTTTGAGAGAATTAAAAGTCAAAAATTGACGTGATTTAGTAATTATACCAATGGCTTTGGAAATCTTATTAGTAATGGCATGAATGTGGGGTTTCCATGATAAGTTTTGAGGATAATCACTCCTAAGAATGTAGTACATTCAGTTCTATTAATTGTATTACCATTGATAGAAATAATGATGTCTTTCAAATTTACTTTCTTTTCAGTAGGAAAAAATATTATAAACTTAGTCTTATCAGGGTGGAGGGTTACTTTATTAGCATTAAACCAAGTTGCAACATGGATAAGCTCGTTGTTTAAGATATTCACAAGATTGGAAATGTTTTTGTGACTTTAAAGAATATTGGTATCGTCAGCAAAGAGAACAAATGATAAATGTTTGGAACTGTGGAATAAGTCGTTTATATATATAAGAAAGAGAAGGGGGCCTAATACTGAACCTTAAAATACTCCACAACTAATGTTCATGAGTGGAGAGTTAAAGTTATTAATTACAACATACTGTTGTCTGTTACTCAGATAACGTTTGAAACAGTTTAAGGGTGTGCCTCTAATTCCATGAAATTCAAGCTTATTTAATAAAATACTTTAGTGTGATCCACAGTATCAAATGCCTTTTTAAGGTCGATAAAAATACCTATTGTAAATTCATTATTTTGGAAGTCTTGATGAATTTGATCAACTAATTCAAGGACAGCCATATAAGTTGAATGCTTTTTTCAAAAGCCATATTGGTGAGAATTCAAGACACTAAATTTAGTAAGAAAGTTAGATAGTCTAACATAGGCAATCTTTTCCAGAATTTTGGAAAAAAGTAGATAGGATAGATATAGGACTGTAATTTAAAAGTAACTTACTTCATCATTTCTATATATAGGTATTACTTTGGCGATCTTAAGTTTATCAGGGAATTTACCACTGCAAAGAGATGAATTGCACATTTCAGATAAAGGAGATGCAAGTAAGTCAATTGAAAATTTGATAGGTTCAATGCAAATGCCATCACAACCTTCACTTCTACTATTTTTAAGGAAGTGACTATTGAAGAGATTTCATTAGGAGTTGTTGGAGTGAAGAAGATACTGTTGGCGTAGGAGTCTAACATGCGTGTTTTAAAATCAGCATTAGTTTTAGTAATGTTCTTAGCCAGTGATGGGCCAATATTAGTAAAGAAGTGATTAAATTGTGTTGCTATTTTAGTAGGGTTAGTATATTCATCATTTGAATCTTTCATAAAAGATTTTGGATTGAAATTGGATTTTTTTTTAATGACTGATTTAATTATTGACCAAGTTTGTTTTAGGGATGAATTGACTGATATGAATTTGTCATGGTAATATTTTTTTCATGCCATTTGAATTAAGTAGTTGTATTTATTACGGTTATTATTGTATGCATTTTTATTATTAGGAGTAGGATATCACTTGTAAATAAAGGGAATTTTTCCTCCTACAAGAATTGAGAAGACCAGAAGTGAACCATTGGCTTGGACTTTTCATGATCTTTTAGGTTAACTATTTTAATGGGAAAGCATTGGTTATATATAGGTGTGAGATAGTCAATAAAAAAATTCATAGGAATTGTTAGTTGAAGAGGTACTGATGGATAAAATTCCAATCAGTGTCAATTAATTTAGTGCGGAATTTGTTAAGGTTTTGGGGGTTTATTGTGCGAGTGTGAATTTGTTTGGGACGAGTCTCAGTAACAAGCTTAAAATTAGTTATTTGAAATATAGGAAAATGATCGGATATATCAGTGTAGAATAATCCACTGATCATGTTATAATCTAGATTATTGGTAAATATTTTATCAATTAGAGTTGCAGAGGTGTCAGTAATTCTTGTTGGTTTAGAAATCAAGGGGTAAAAACTATTAGTCAACATAAGATTAAGAAAATCATCAGTATGTTTATGAGATTCTCTATTAAGTATATTAATATTGAACTGATCTTGGATAATATGTCATTAATGCTATTATTAAAATCATCTACATTCACATCAGGTGGTTTATAAATACAGCCAGTGATTATGTTTTTGCCATTAGGTTGAATAATTTCAGCAAATATTGATTCATATATTTTGGAGTCTTTAGATTGGAGGTCAGGACGATTCTTGTAATTGTATTTGGGATTAATGTGAAGGCCGACCCCACCGCCCTGTATATGTTGTCTAGCATGCGTGATAAAATTAAAGCCAGGGATGTGATAAGTGTCTTTAGTGGATTCGCCTAGCCAAGTATAGTTGAAAAAGAAGTGTCCGAAGTAGCTAAGAAGTCACATAGATCTTCTGAATGTTTTTTAGGCTTCTAATATTCAAGTGAAGTAGTGAAAAATTATCAGACTGATTATTACATAGACAAGAAAGGAAAGGCTGATTCAACGGTAGATAGTTTTTTTCTTCCAATATTTCGATCGGCACGGCCGATCTTCGGGGAAAGAGGCTTACAATGTATCCAATAAACTAGAATCATTACGAAATAATACATGAATTATGAATTGCACAATCTTATGATAAAACACATATAAACCAATGAAAAGAAGGTGGAGAGTGACATATAATATGAAACGAAAATAATAAAAAAGTGACGTGATGATGATTATGAAATACAAGTTAAGTCTCATCACGTTTATTCATACCTAGAGGTTCAAGAGTTTGACCTCTATCGATAAGATACGCTTCGCGCGCCTTGCGTATACTGTCTCGCTGAGAAAAAAACAAGTTCTAGTGGAATTAACTGCATATCAGTAGGTAAATGATTATTAGTTAGAAAATGTTCTGAAACGGCAGTGGGTTTGGATGTGTTAGAAGGATTATCTACTGTACGGCGGTGTTCGTTAAAGCGGTATTTAAGGCGGCGTTTGGTTTCTCCGATATATTGAACATTACAACGTTTACATTGGACCATGTAAATGAGGTTTTTTTGAATTACAGTTAATGTAGTGTTCAATAGCTCTTAATTCGCCAGTAGCGTGGAAAGTGTAATTATTTTGGCCATTGTCAATGTATTTACAAGTTAAACAATTAGTGCCATAACGAAAAGAACCGGGAGGATCGTTATTAGGTTTGTTGGTTGTTAGTTGAGCAGAGAACTGGTAACTACAAACACGTGCTTTCGGTGTCGTTGGCCTTTCGCCATTTTGGATAGCGAATGAGACCTCAATATAACCACAACAATCCCCGCTTCTATCGCTTTAGGTAAGTAGGATATTGCACAAAAAGTTATTGAAACATTCTATCAAAACATTGGGATGCTGTTTACTGCTTTGGGTTGTGAAATAAAACCCTGTTTTCTCGGTGAATGCGGCTTGCATCCGAGCAGAGTTTCTGTGTTTGATTCTTTCCTCACCAGAGTAACAGACGATACGATCAGATGTTTTCCCGGTGCTGTGGGAAGGCTAGAAGGATCAAAGCCTTGTCTGACGGCTGTTCCTTGCTTTATCGAACAGCTGCTTGACTCATTGTGTTCACGCATTTAATGCAAATGATCAAACTGAAACAATCACAAATGAACTGGGTCGTCGTACTATGTGGCCTAAGGCACTAGACACAGTCGTGACTGTCGATCTTCACACGCTGTGACGTCCTCTGTACATATATGACAGCAAACAAACGGGAAAATATAATCTATTTGTTTTATATAACAATCGCCAAGCTTTTTTAATGAGAGAAACACTGAAAAACAAACTGAATGCGCGCTGTCGACGATAGCGATCCCTCACTGCATTTCAATGTACTGCTGCGACCTCGTATAAACATATACACTATTCAATGAACCACAGACGTTCAGTGGATTATACCTTAAGAAGTCAAATACATTATCAATAATTAAGCAACTAAAGGTTTTAATGAAGTGTCGATGGCAAATTCAGGCAATATATTTACTTGTGCAGATAATTATTAAACTACAATTTCATATACTATACTGCTTGCAGCACTTCACTTTAGTTAGAAACCTCTAGTTAATATAATTAGCATACTTTCGTTTTATTAGCTGGATATTTTATACGGTTCTCTAGAAGACCATTGTTTTTTAATGAATGTGATTCCGTATCAAAATAAAGATGATGATGATGATCCATTCGCGAAGCAGCGTGTCCCAGATCAGGCTATTCCTAGAATCAGGTTGCCGAATCAGGGGAGCCGGGGTGGCGCAGTGGTCAAGCGGTTCGCCTCTCACCTCTGTGGCCCAGCTTCGATCCCCGAACGCGGCGCCATATGAGGTGAGTTGAGTTTGTTGTCATCTCGCCCTTGCTCCGAGGGTTTTTCTTCGGGACGTCCGATTTTCCTCCCTCCACAAAAAAAACAAAAAAAACACGCTAAATTCCAATTCGATCTGTGGATTAGCCGGGGCCTGGCTTTGATCAGCCCCAGTGGTTGTTTCAGGTCCCGTTAGAAATTCAAGTTCGAGAAAAAGAACAATGAGAAACCTTATGATCATGAACAGTAATTTTATGCAACGTTGTACTAGGCAAACCCGGCCATGCCTGTTATCGTGTATTGCAATTGAATCTCTCGTTCTACCTACCGTTTCTCTCTGCGCGACATCCGAATCAAGTAAGTCCACGCCATGTTTGGTTCTCGCCTCCTTCCTTAACTTCGTCATGTACTTTATCACTTTGTCGCTATGGTACTTGTGCGCTGACACTAACGCGGGCTCCTGGTGTTCTGGTCCTGCTTTCTCCAGGCGACCAGCGTGGTTTATCAACTGTACTAGTGACTTAACATTGTCGTTAAGACAAGCGGCGTTCACAGGTGTGAGACCATTCCTAGAACATCTACATATAGGAAAATGTGGACTGTGTTAGCACGCTTGTGACATTCGCCTAAGGTTACGAAGTATTTCTCAAACAGTACGACTACACTATCAACCAAATCAGGGTTCAAGGTTCTTTATGTTTATACACTGTGTAGTTATTTGTGATAGTGTCAAGTCTGATTATCAAGTATAAAGAATGCTTTGTAATTTTTCGTTAAAATATTGTGACGTAAACATATGAGATAACGAGCTGTTTTTCTCCATAGGTGCAGTGCTACTTTAGATTAAAAAAAAACATGGCCCAACATGGGCCAACATGGGCCAACATGGGCCAACATGGGCCAACATGGGCCAACATGGTTCAACATGCTCAAAATGTTGCTTCCTCCGCAAGCATCTCGAGTTCGAACTCGGATTGTGGTCTTCCTATGGAAGGTGAAGAAAACACAAGAGAGAGATTGGAACCGAGAGAGAAGAAAGAGAGAAAGTCCTCTTCGAGAAGGGTCTATCGTACGACCTCCTTATAAGGAAGCACAATGGGTCCCGTACGTGTTGAGGGTCACTAAAGTACGTGAGGGAGATCACTGATGTACGAACAGGATACAAACCAGGTAGAGACTTATTCCCTTTTACCGAAACTTCGCATGTACTAACACTAAACCCTAACCCGTAACATAAACCTAACCCTAACCGGTCAGTAAACAAGTTCCCAGGTAAACGACGAGGTCTCACCCATCTAGAGCTACCTGGTTCACATGTAAAGAACGAGTTCTCGTAAAGAACGGAGGAGGCTACTCAAAATGTATCGTACGATTAGATAAATAAAACAAGCTGAGTTTTTCCATTAGCAGCAAATATCTCAGAATGGTAGAGAAATGGAATGGAGATACATTCCCCGGTGAATACCATATAATCTTTATTATGCGAATCAGGAACCCATAACCAGGAGCGTCCATCTCCCATACTTGGTCTGTGAGTCAGAACATTCCCAGATGAGGTTATTTTTAGAATACAGGAGGTGAATAACTCCCATACCCCCGAGCGGAAGGGCGATAATATACGTATTGTTTCACAAAGGCGAGGTTTTCTCATTGTACGCAATAACACTATCTCTTTTCATGAATCATTAGGAAGCAATGTTTGCCTAGTACATTGTTGCATAAAATTACTGTTAACCTGATTCTAAAAATAGCCTGATCTGGGAGCACGCTGGCTCACCAATGCATAACAGATGGATGCTCCTGGTAATGGACTCCTGGTGAATTAATCGTATTTCTTTCAAATGAAAACACTGATCAGCTAGGGTTTGTCAAGTAAAGCAGAAGTGTTGATAATACCTATTTGGATCCGCGCCATACTTGAGAAGTAATTTAACGGTTCCAGCATGTCCTTCCATTGCTGCGTGGAAAAGCGCCGTCTCTCCATTCCCGTTACATGCATCAGGGTGAATACCGTCTTCGAGCAACTGACGAACTTTAGATGCACGTCCCTTGGATGCTTGGTACACAAGCTCTACTGACATCCTTATGTCTGTATTCAAACAAGAACAATCGCTGTAGACTCTAAACTGAATACACAGAGGTTATTCGTTTACTATAACGGAACTGAATACACAGAGGTTATTTGTTTACTCTAACGGAACTGAATACATAGAGGTTATTCGTCCGCTACCCAGCTAATTTACCAATCAATCGTATTTTGGAGACTTTAGTTGTTTGTACTATTCAAGTACAATATGAGCGACTGTATACAATAGCGAGTCGTCAGGCGAGCCATTGTATATCCGATGCAATTCGGACGCGAATATCGTAATGTACTTATGAAATGAACTATATAATAATAACATTAAACACCTTTTTTTACGAGGGTGGCACCTACCAGTAAACACTGAATAACCTGTGGCCCTCTATAATATTGAACAATTATCTGAAATTGTGATTAAAAGCGTAAAGTAGAGTTCAGCGCTATCGTTTGCGTCACAGACATAAAAATAAACCACCTGTACATGTATTAAAATTATTATATATCCATACACACACTCTAAACGTGGTTCTCCGGAAACAAGAGCATCACCAAGAACAATACTCCCATTTTCAGAAAACCACCCTCATAGCGTACACTACAGCATGAATAAAACTATGATAACTATAAACATAGGAACTAGTATTAAAAACTATGAAAACGCTTCCTTGTGAGTACTGCATTTATTAGAATTTACATTCCTTTAAAGGAGCTGAAGTGTTCAATAGTTCTAATAGCCACTGGCAAGCAGTTCCATGGATCAACAATGCGATTAAAAAATGAATACTTGAAAACGTTCGTTCTAAAACGCGCCTCAGAATTACGCATGGAATAGGAATATGATTTAAACCTAGTGTAAGAATGCACGTTAAAATCATAATGACCTTTGAGGCATTTGAAGAAAAAACATATCTAGAATATATCTCCTGTATACTCAAGGGGCATAAGTTCTAACTTTATAAGACGTTCTGGATAGGCTAGCTATAGGTCTGACTTCAAAATAAATTTCACTAGTTGCTCGTCTTTGCACTCGTTCGAGGGATTTAATTTGGCTTTTCGCTTGGGGTGACCACACTTGCGTTGCGTATTCAAGTTGCGGACGAACAAGGGATGTATAGAGAGTTAGGAGAGTGCTTTGGTCACAATCATTGGCACAAGTTCTGTAAACCAGGCTTAGCATCTTATTCGCTTTACTTACAATTAAGTTTACATGATCGTTAATTCCAGGCCATATTAGGAGAAAAGTGAACTCCTAAGTCCTTTTCTAGGGAAATCTCATTGATCTTAGAACCATTAATGGTATTATGACGTTTGCAACTTGTTCCTTCGTTTCGTTACAGTAAGGAGCTTACACTTCTTGGTATTAAAATTCATGCAGTGTTCAGAACCCCAACGCTGTAAGTTCAGTAAGTCACACTGCAGCTGTTCCTGGTCCGAGGTATCAGAAATTGTCCTGCAACACTTGATATCGTCTACATATATCTGAACAGTAGTACTGTGAGACCTCTTTCATGACGTTAGAATACTAACTGTGCCCTAGCACAGTTAGTATTCTGTGTCATTTGATATAGCATTTTAGGTAGCTTACGAATCCCCATGCCTCATGATAATTATTTGAAATCTATTTTTGGCTTCACAACATGCTACCCTCGTTTGTTACCATTATTTATTCCCCTGGATCTTCATCGTTATATATAAGCCTCCTTAGCACAAGAGCGACACTTTATACCAATCAGGTTTCTTCCTTAAAGTAACCAGGCTGTGTCCTATCAATCTAAAAATAGATTTCTAATAATTATCATTGGAACACTGACCCATGTATGGGGGATTCGTTCTCTTACCTCATTCTCTCTTGTTACATTTAATACAGCATTCACATAAGCTTAGTTAGTATTCTGTATCATTTGATTTACAAAACTAATAGAGCTAACTACAATTTTGTATGGGATGGGTTTACAGGGTATCGATGTGACTTGAAAGCTGCGTTTAGAGTGGTTAGTATCCTTATGAATTAGTAATGAAAGATATGATATATAAATATGCAAACATCGGCAAAAGTTAGGTAACTGGGAAGCCATTGTATTTTTACTACCCCGATACAGTCTCATATTTCGTGCGTTCTTTGTAGATTTCTGTAATAGTTTTGCTGAAGCTCAAAACTAACGTTTTTGCCAAGATTTTGACGTGAATGTACCCTAGTTTTGAATATCCTGTATTATTGGCAAATATCTGATAAAGCAGGCCTAAGAAAAAGAGGAAAACTGCACAAAATTGCCTGTGATTTGAGTGAAAAGTTGTTGAATATTTACAACAAAGAGCGCGCGCTATGAGCAAAGTTACAAAAAGAATAATAATTGTATAAAAGTATAAAACTTTGAAGTAGTTATAGATGCATTTCCAATGAAACTACTAATTACGACCTACTTCTCACTCCTGATGAGATCTGTAAGAACACACGCAGTGTGATAAACAAAACTATTTTCTTAAAATGTACTTTTCCTCCGCCTAACGCGTCAAAGTCACAATGATAACATTATGACGTCAATGGTATTGTACGCGCGCAAATGACGTAACTTGCCTCGGATTCGGTCTGTTCGCAATGCAATCGAACCAAAAGCATTTATATATATTTAACAGCTTTTATTGCCATTTATCAATATAACCAGTTATACATTAAATTCAGAAGCATGCATCACCACCATTTTCATGTTGTTCACGGTATTCCCAAGCTAATGATGGAATATATTGTCAGTTTGATTATCGAGTAGAATTCATGATATCATCCTTGCGCGCGGACGGCACGAGCACCCCATTTAGCAAAACAATCTAATTGGAGCGCTTAAAAGGTTTCCCGATAATAGACTGACCAATCAGAACACTCGGTTTACAAAAGTAACATACTCGGGATTTCCGGAAATTCTCGAAGGTCAAATGCAACCACCGAGAAGCCAAATGCAATCAAACAGAAGTCTCACGAAGTTCAACACTTCGCGCTGGGTCGTGAGGCAACAACATGAAAAACACAATGAAACGAATTGTGAACCAGTTTTAAACTAGTGAAACATTAAATACAGAAGCCTCACGAACATTTTCAAGTTGTTAATGTCAATTTTAATCAGGATTTCACCAACCTTGCCCGAGATAATGATATATTGTCAGTTTGATCGTCATTTCAGCACAGTGCCTTTGCAAACACGAAAAAACTAAAACGAGCTCGCTTCTTAGTAGAATACATGACATCAGACTTGCGCACAGTGGTACGCGCACACCCTGAGCGCTGGAAAGGTTTTCCGATGTTCAATATTAGGGAGCAGTTTAGATTCGAGTACGACTTTTACTACTAATACGACTTTTAGACTCAAAATATATCAGTCGCAAGAAAGTACAAATCTTCCATTTCTGCCAAACAATGCAGCAGACACGAGAACAAGCTACTAAGAGTATTTGTTTGTTCATATATATTTTTAAAGTGTTCGTCGATTGTGAAAAGTCGTACTCGTTGTCGTACTCGTACTCGAGTCTAAAGCGGAGCTGGCGCCACCACCCACCCGACCGTGCACCAGCGCGCGGAACACGTGAGATTTTCCAGTCCTGAATCAGGTGCTCGATTTTGTTTGGCTATTTAACGCCGTGCTGTCCTTTGCATTCAATCCTCCGTTTATGGGAATTTGTGATTATCTAAATTATCTCAATGATCAGTATAATGTTTTTACCGTAATGCGTAAAATATTCAATTTCCAACTTTAATTTCCGCTACATCTCCGCGTGCACGCATACGCGTGATGTTCATTCTGTTGTATGCCGTCACCTTTTCCGTTACATATGCGCGTGCAACTCAACTGCACGTGCACTATTTATGATCCATGTTTTCGCAAATTAATTTCCATTACATATATGCATACATACATTTAGCAAATTTCCTCTGGTTTTCCGTGGTGTGGACTCTTATTTACCACGATTTACGTCATGACATCGTCAAAATTTGTTGTGGACTCACAAGGCGCAGCAATATTAGAAAACGTACAAACAAAGTTTCGTTACCAAGCGTGACAAAGCGTGACAGCTTTGAAAGAGCCAGCGTTGTCTATAACTTTCTCGCGTCAGCACCGTTGTCTGGACTCTCATTTACCACCGCACATCGACCAATCAGATCGCGAGATTACCGGCAATTGTGGTAAAAACTTTTATTATCCACTCCCCGTGGGACTTTTCAGAGATATGCGCGTGCATCTCTTCGTAGTAATTTATTGGGAGCTCCACTCATAGGCTTGCCTATATATATATATTAACATACTCGGGATTTCCGGAAACCGATCTTTAACCAACAAACTCAACCACAGGGAACCCAGGTGGGAAGCCTAAATGTCGGCGCTTCGCTTACGGATCGTGAGGCAAATGCATTCCTTGTAGTGCAGCCGTGGCATACTTACTGTCTCATGATTCGAAGTTCTTTGGTTTAATATGTTTCTCTCGAAATTAATTGCCGGTGATATTCCAACGTTTTCATTCAAAGTCTGACTGTTTGTTTATCTTCGCCCTATCGCTTTATGTCAGCTTTCCGTAATATTCTTCGCCTTCGTTGTCCTGTTTCGAGGCAAGAGCAAGCCAAACTACTGGTAAATGTATAAAAGCGTGGATGTTTTGATTAGTGTTTTGTCCTGACATGACCAGTTGACAACTTTGCCGACTTGACTTCGTGAGAAACTAAATGAGTTGAATTCCCCGGTTGAATTAGCATCTTGAAATTGTGTGTTCAGTTCGGTTGTTTGAAAAGATTAAGTAATTAAGATCTTTATATACCATGGTTGACAGGCCAACCACACTACATTCAGCATAAAAAGAATAAATGCCTCAATCCAGAACAATATATTGCAAATTTCCATGTGCTGCAATTTCCTCTGAAGACTTTTTCCTTCTGAAGAAAGAAAGTTGAACATTAAATTTGGATTTAATAGCGATAAACTCAATGGTTAACCACTGGCGTTTAACCGTGCAACTTAACCATGCTGTGTTTACCCCACATTAATTAGCATAAGATAAGTTATCATCATACTCCGAAAGGCTCTCCATATTTTTGTGTGTATGCAGTAGCAGCTCGTGAAATTATTTTTACAACGGTCACTACCAGTCACTAAATTGGTAAACTTTTGTGTGTACGCAGTAGCAACTCATGAAATTATTTCTATAACGGTCACTACTAGTCACTAAATTGGTAAACTAATATAATTCAAACTTGGTGCCTTACTAAAAGTAGTTGTTTTTCCAAATCCTATTTTATTCATATGTATCATGTGTCACCGCTGCCTTAGGCCGAACGTAACGTCATATAATCGTGACCGGGAAGATAAATACCTCGCGTGTACACTTCGATGAAGGCTCTATAATTATGTTCAAAGCCATTTACTGCTTCTATATTCTTAATAATTTCATTTAATTTCCTTAGATATATTTTCTCTTGCATTAACAAAATCCATCATTATCTATAAATGAAAAATTAAATGCATTTCAAGCTATTAGACTGAGATTTGCTAAGGCTCTCATTACACTCACTGCGCATACTCATCGTATCACTTTTGCACTCAGACAGCTAGGGAAAAAAGTCCTTGAAACACCCCCTTCCCCGTAGCAATGTTGGGTGCAAAGTCAGAGTTGCAAGCGAGAGGTAGTCATTAAATTACGCACTTGTAGCCAACATTGCACAGGGGGTGCTATGGAAGCAAAGTGTTTCAAGACTTTTGGCCCCAGCTGTGGATGCACTGCGTCCAAACACATATTCAATTCTTTATTATGCTCATTACACAGATAGTGATACTTGATACACACATAAACGTATATACATGTATAGAGGATATAATAAACCATTTCGCGGTAAATTCCGACATTTTGAAAAGGGTACAAACATGGCGCGAAATACAGTGTTTGTATGGGAATCGATAGGAATCCGATGCCAAATAAAATCCGTAAAATTGAATTTCTGAAATATTCTTCAGATACAAATTTAAGATACCAGGTAAAAGATTAACATATCGAAATTTGAGGGATGTAGCTGTGCTGGGAAGCGTGCAATCGTGTTTTCAGTTTTCCATACATTGTCTGTAAATTTTCACGCGGAATTTGACTCGTTTTTACAGACAATGTATGGAAAACTGAAAATACTAGCACAGCTACATCCCTCAAATTTCGATATGTTAATCTTTTACCTGGTATATTCAGTTTGTATCTGAAGAATATTTCAGAAATTCGATTTTACGGATTTTATTTGGCATCGGATTCCCATCGATTCCCATACAAACACTGTATTTCTTCAATAAGACTACTAGAGTGTTGTAGAAACTTTTGTTTACTGCCACACATATTGACCTGTACTTCCAGCGCTTGCAAATCAGCCATTTCCAACGAGCGATTATGCAAATGTTCGCCTCAAAATATCATCTGTCACACAGGAGACAGGGTTCAATCCTCTGGAACAGTCTTCCTCTGTCTTTTCGAGCCTCTGGTACCCAGAATATTGCGGCCCTAGCGGCTTTAGTTTATATGTATTGTGTATTAGCAAGAAACTGCGCTTATAATTCGGCTGATAAATCAAATGAAAACTTTATTTCAAGAGGGTAACACTAATATAGATAAATGTGTGGCCCTCCTTTGTAATTAAAAATTCAAAACAAATGTAAAATGTGATTCAAGGTTCGTTTACATGACAAAAAAACCCAGCTGCCATGAATATTTCCCATTAATACACGAGAAATATCTTACTTCGTCAATCGTAGTAGACTGGAGCTTTTTTTATGATCGGCTCTAAGAATAAGCCTAGCACCCATGTTTTGGATTTTTTGTAGTTTGTCAGAGAGGAATTTCCCAAAGGTACCCGGCTCACTGGACTTCACAGCAATAACCATATGCATGACAGAGCGGAAAAACGGAGCGCATGCGCACTAGCCACTTTATTAAAAGTGAATCAAGATGGCCGGCGCGCGGGAGTGGATTGTAGCTCTTTTTCAGGGACCTCTCACAGCTCAAGAAATACCACGATTACTTTATTACTTCACACCATGGACCGATATTCTTCAGTGACTTCTCTGAGCCCAATTAATACATAATCCAGACCACTGAAAGAACGCTACCAATTGCTCGTTCAACTCTGTATTCAAGAAAAACGAACCATTTCGAAATGTTCATATGCGACTTGTGAATATATAAGCTTTATACTTCGGTAGAGAACTAAGGAGGTAATGGGTTTCAACATATAAAATACCATATTCGAGATTTTCATACCATTTTTCAAACGAAGCATTTGAAGTTACAGTAGTAACTAGACTGTCTACAGCAGTAGAAATCCTGGAACAACGATCATTACCAAAGACCGTAAGTAAATCTACAGAGCTATTGTCCGAAAATTATACAATATTTCACTTGATTTGGTTATTATGGTATTACATCGGCATTTTGACGTATTAGTTGACTGTTTTATATACATGTAAAAAAAATTAATATGTTATAATTGTTCTGTTTTCAGAAATTAAGCCAACAATAAAACAGTTGTAATCGAATGCCTTTGGTAAAGTAGTTTTGTGTTCATTAAATTTTGTTCATGTTAGAAGTGGGTTGACACTATTTATGTCGTGGGAGTTCTTTGTGGTTAGTAAGAGAGGTGCATGGTTGGTGTATGAAATCAAGAGCCTGCATGTGGACTTTCTTACCCAATTCAAGCTAGCTGTGTGTTTGCTTTTATACACATTTTATGCAGATCAAGCAAAGAAGCAGTCGGTACCTCTGGTCTTGTTTATTTTCCTGTAAAATAGTAAAACTTGATTCTCTTAATTCCCAATAAACACTGTTCGTTTGCTGTTTTGCATTATCTGGACCGAAATAGTAAAGGAACACTGGTTATACAGATTACTTGTTGAGTAATACAGACTTCAAACACCATAATTTATCTTTATCTCTATTCTCCCCAAACAAAAACAAAGTCAGGCAAATATAGCAAACTATGAAAACAAATACAAACATCTATACTTTCTCATTATTTGAGATTATAATATAGATACGATAGTACGCGCGCTCTGATTGGCTAAGAAGCCATGTTTTATCAGAGTATATAACATGGTTAGCCGTGTTATATAGTTTTCAACTGGCGGTTTCCTTTCATCGCGCGCGTAAATCTATATTATAAAACAGATAAAGAAGCCTTAAATCCATGTTTTATACTATCATAAAACACTCTGGTCATTTGAGAACACTCTAGAAATGTTGAAAGCACGCGCCTTCGGCTTGTGCTTTAACATTTCTCTCATGTTCTCAAATGCCCATCGTGTTTTATGATAGTATAAAACATGGCTAACGCTTCTTTATTTGTTAACCATAAGTGTTTACTATAAGTGTTTATGTTTACTGTAGAAAAAAACATAATTATCTGGTCCCATTGGAAGGAACACATCTATATGGAATTAAGACTCAAAAAATGTATACTATTCAGATCTCTTCAGCACCATCACTTCTCTTGGTCTTTATTCTCCACTAAAACAAGAACAGATTTATCTATGAAACATGTAAACATTAAAAATAAGTTATTTTCTTAAAATATGCAAAACTATTGTATAAAATTTAATCAGAGGTAAATCATGTGTGTTGGTGTTGTAACTCAAATTTTGAGCAACTAGGAAGGGTAACATTAAAAGAATGTGAGTTGATTCAGTTTATGTGGGTTTGATAATGTATTTGGGAAAGGAAAATCATGATGGCTATGGAGGTTAATTCTGATGTGAGGTTTCATTCATGATACTACTAACATTTAATAACAATCAGATACATATGTGCAAAACGACATAAAATAGCTAATTGACTAATAATGATTATCAATACTAAGAATCTCTGCTCACATGTACATTGCATTTTCATGTTAATTCAAATCACAAGAGATTTTAACTTTTTAAAGTTAAATTTTAGACAAAATAATAATACTAGTTATCAAAATACTAATATAATAAATAACGTATTTATGTATGCTAATTGTATATGAACCTTAACTTCAGAAAGAGTTTACCATCTCAGAGCATCCCTGGGCTTTAAGTCATAGCAGACTTCCTAACCATTTTAAAAGTCTGCTTAATACAGAATGCACCCTTGGTATTTTAAAACTTGTGTTTAATTTTTTTGATTTTAAATGAACATTAGCAGAGATTCTTAGCATTGATATCATTATTATAATAGAACTATTATTAATTAATTATTTTTTTACTTACACACTGGCTGATTGTTATTATTGTTATTGTAAAATGGAAGCCATTGGAAATGTGCTTCATTCCAACATACTTCCCTCGCATTCCTTTCCTTTCCCAAATTAATATATTATTATTGTGCTTATACAGACTAGACTATCACATTCATTCACTGGGCACCTGACCCTTCCCCCTCCTTCCTCAAATTTATCCAGTAAAAAGCTGACCCTCTCCCTGCCTAATGATATGATTCATTAGGTGCATTAGCAATTCAAACATATACACATGATGCACCTCTGAAATAAGTTCACATAAAAAAATATATAATTATAACCACTATTGACAAAGACACAATTCACAGTTAACCTTTAAAATAATTTCACATAATTCATACAAAGTTAAGAAAACATGTTCACTTATTATTATTGACATGTTTCTTAGATTAGCCCTTCACATAATTTCAGAAAATATTCTTCACTTAAAGTTCACATACTTCATAAAATAAGTATACTACAGGTGTACAGAAAATGGGCCATACAGGAAATGGTCACTATAATTATCAGGGGTTTCAAAATAACCTGGCTACAGCCAGTGCTCCAGCACTTGCATGCATCTACATTGCACTTAGGCTGAAATAGCTGTGTATACATGCATGTATAGCCAGCGACACATACTATAATATTTGTATTTTAACATACAGCCAACTACACTGAAAACTAATGAAACCGGTGCATTATGCTAATGTAGTTTCTGTGTTACTCCAAAAAGAGGCTCATGAAAGAGTAAGTTTGCTACCAAGTTTTTCGAATAAATTAACAATTAATTATATTATATGTAATTGCTTATGGATTTCTGTACAAATATTATGTATTATTATGTATTAGTAACCATTAGGCAAATGAAAAAAGAGATATACGTACAAACAGTTTAATCAACTGTTAGAATATTTAAGACTTAACTTTTGTGGAAAGTTATTGCATCCTGTGTCATGTCACCTATTGGTTAGATATAAACTCAGCAAGATAGTAGAGAATTCTGCTGCATGTTAAAAACATAAATTAAAAGCAAATACTTTAAAAAAATATTTTTAGTCCTTCCACTGTTGTACCGTACAGGTTTACAATTAACACTCAAACAAAGTATACATGAAAAATGTAGCTAGTTTGCTATGGAGGCTATTTATATCTCTTTCAATTATCCTACACATGTATTTATCTCACTTTGCTTCTGCTTGGGGAGAATAGAGTGAAGATCAAGAGAAGTGATGGTGCTTGAAGAGTCTCCATTTCTCAAGTAGTCTATACAAGCAAACATGTTCCTTTGCTAGCTGTTTAGTCCAGATATTCAATAACATCAAGTAAACACTGAGGGAGCTGGGAAGGGAAAGGTATACTATTGCAGGCTTCCTTTTTTTCTGGGAAAACAACAAGAAGTACTGTTTCGTGAGATTTTGGTAATCATTTAATAACACTGTTTTTACTGGATATGTCAGCTCCTTTTCCTTTTTTTTTCACGTGACAGTCAGATATATGCTATAATTAATTAACTAACTCAAGTTATAATATAATCACATTTTTCTTGCCCGCCTTGATTAGTCTAACTAATTGCGGAAGGAGTTTCTTTGTAATTTATATTAGCTTCTTGTAATTGAATTAATTATTGTTTATTGTCTACTCGATACCCCTGGTCATTTTCTCCGCGCGTGCTTCCTTGACTTCTCGAAAGCATTCGACCGAATCGATCGGCACAATATCTTAATAACCAAACTACTCGATCTCGGCGTAAGGAGACCCCTGATCCCCTGGATCTGTACCTTTCTCTCAGATCGCATGCAGGCAGTCCGTCAAACTTGGAGCTGCTGCGTGGGGCCAATTCTATTTCTCGTTATGGGCAATGGATTAGCCCTCACATCCCCTTTACACATTTCTCACTGGAAATATGTCACGTGAAAGTCCGTCATATTTCCAGTCTGATCTTGACAACATCTCCATTTGTGCTCAAGCTAGCAATATGAAACTTAACCCGAAAAAAGTGCAAAGAAATGGTACTCAGTTTCCTTCGCCAACAGCCTGTATCTCACCAGCTCAAGCTTAGCGAACAGGCACTTTATCACATCCCATAATGTCCTTGGAATTACGCTTCAGAGCGACCTTAAGTGGACCAGCCACGTTGATTCGATGATCAAGAAATCGTCCAAGCGACTTCACATTTTGCGCGTCGTTCGCCGCGGTGGTATTCCTTCATCTCACCTACTAAAAATATATTCGGCGCTCATTAGATCCATCCTGGAATATGGTTGCCCTGTCTGGCATAGAAACCTACCCTCTTACCTCTCTGATACGATCGAGAGAATACAGAAAAGAGCTCTCAGAATCATCTTTCCGGGCCTTTCTTATAAATCATCTTTACAGCTGTCCGGCTACCCTTATACCTTGTACAAGAGAAGAGAGCACATATGTCGGAGAGAATTCTCGAAGATAAAAGAACCCACATTCGCGCCTCTTCCAACTTCAAACGCCGACGAGGAAAAGCGAGCACGACCGCTCGCTGCGCAATGCCAACAATCTAACTCTTTTTCATTGCCGAACCAACAGATTTAAAACTAGTTTCTTTCCGGCCCTTATATCAAACAGCCAGTCAGTGTACATTGTCTTGGTTTTTATTGTAGATATTATAAAATTAAGAGTACAAATAGTTTTAAACTATATTTATAATTAAAACAACACAAATACCTTTAATTAAATTGTAAATAATAATCTTATATCATAACTTGTAAGCTCCAGTCCCAAAGGAATTAATAGTAATATCTTATGGGCTCCTGGTAATATCTATTTGTACATTTTTGAATTTTAACCCACGTAAACACATTGTAATTCAGTTTTGCGAGAATGTGTAATAAACACCCATTTTATTATTGTTATTATTATTATTATTATTACAAGTGGGTACTGCTAACGATAATCAAACATGTTGCTTAAAATTTACATATATTAATTTAATGAAAATAGGGCTAGAAATGATGTTGCCACACACCCTCCCCCCCTCCCCGATTTAAAGTTTCAACAAAATGATGTCAAAATTCGAGCTGTAGTGCGAAAACTACTTCAGATAACATCAGTTGTGTTATTGATTTCATTATATCTATTATATTACACAAGAGATGCTACTCTTTGAAGGATTTCAAAGTAAACTCCATGCTAAGCTTTGTTGGAAGTAATAATTATGACAAGAATCAAAATACTACAGAAACAAATCTTGGACTTTACCTCGAAAGCTTGTTTTTCACAATAATTAATTCTCAGACAGCAATATTATCTATATCATCCAAGAAACGAGTGTGTCACGAATGTTCTTAATTTCAACTTACCGTGAGATGGATAGATCTTTTCGAGATAAGCAATATACCTGAAGGCTGGTCCATTTTAATTCTACCTCGTTACCGTGCTGAGATAGCAAGCGCATGCGCCAATCAGTGCACCGTTTGATAGCCGATCAGGAAAGAGAGATTTGCGTTTGTGCACGCAAAACCACAGAAAATACAGCGAATTCAAGCTTTGAATACACAAAATCCTCGCCAATGACTGACCAAGTTGTCCAAGTTCAGGCAGCGAGCCCTCTCGTGATAAGATGGAACCAAATACCGTGCTAGACAACTGGAATGGCGAGTTAGGCAAAGCCACGTCAACGACTGCCAAAGCACGTCCGCTCGACTCCTCGAGTCCACGCTAGGGACGAAAGATCCCTCAAAATCACATAAAAGTGATAATAAATAAATAAATATTTTATTTGTTATAGCAGGCTGAGTATTACAGCTTAAAGCTGGTGGGGGCCTGCTTTTACTCCTCACACACTCCCTACTACATTAACTGTGTTGGACACACTACACTCGACTCACGGTTGATTTTTACGGAGGGAGGAAAACCGGAGAACCCGGAGAAAAACCGTCGAATGCAGATAAGGAATCAACAACAAACCTAACTCACATACGGTGCCCGAGCCGGGAATCGAACCCGGGACCGTAGCGGTGAGAGGCGAGTGTTTTACCACTGCGCCAACCTCAGTGATACTGAGAAGTCCCCCAAGAAGGGAAGCCTTGTTTCACAACGACCACTGTCGTTTAATTTTTCAATTTAATGATACTCTGCTTTTCTCGCGTTCATGTTAATATCCCGACGTAGCTAATTGATAAAAATTGAATATAAAAAGCCAATTGATACAATTGATAACAATTAGTTAATTGAATATCAATTGATATCAGCAATTGATAACAATAGATTTTCACTCAGATTTTGGCAATTAACGTATCAATTGATATCAATTTGTATCAATTATTCTGAAATGTGAGATGAGATGTTATCACCACAAAATGTAAAACCGATAATTCTTAGATCAGTATATTTTAAATCGTGACTCCATCTTACGAAAAACAAACACTGAATATTCTGTGGCCATAATATTAACACACAATATTGCCTTCAGCGCCATATCATCCCAAGCAGCACACTTCCCCCTTTCGCGGCAACTGGTGTAAAATATTATTTACATTTGTTCATGCAACACGTGCCATGCGCATATACGCCGCATGTGTTAATAGTCAGTTAATGTCAAACACGTGTACGTACATCATCTGGCGAGAAATAGGCCGTATGTGTGCTAGTAGCCCGGTAGTAGCCAGTGTTGATAATAAGTTTGCGTGCAGAAGCTAAATACTTCTTAAGGCTAAATTATATTGTGATTCCCAGACGGTAACATGATCTATATCCAAGCAACCAATGTTTTGCGAAGTATAATACCGGATCACCTTGGAGGGATCCAGACTGGGAGGGATCTATATAATCAGCGAAAATGTGTAAACAATAACAACGAAGAAAGGCTGATTATATGGTAATTTCATATAAATTACCCATTACCGTATCATCAGCCTTTCTTCGTTGTTAATGTTTTGCGAATTTACTTAATTTCAGCTGGCCAGAAGGATCTTTTCGAGATATACAGTCTAGTCTCGATGTAGTCTGCCTCAAAGCTGGTCAATATTCATACAGATTAAAGATACTCTGCTTGTTTCAAGTTCATCGTGAGAGAAAATGATACATGCAAGTGTTAGAAAAAGCTTTCGTGTCTCTGGCCTCGCTTGTTCAAGTCACTTGAATGACATTCCAGACAAAGCATCGGCTAACCATGGCAAGGGAATGTCATTAATAAATCAAGGCATAAATAGGGACAGTTCAGCCCTTTCTATTTCACTTCAATAATTAAGCTTCTCAAGAATAACGAAGAAAAGGACAAGTTAAAGGTGAATTGACTTAAAATAATGATTGCATCAAATACTTCAGAAGTAAATACATGTATGCCGTTAAATAGGATTCGAAGAACTGCTTGTTTTTCCTATAAGACGGCCGATATTGTTATCTTATATGTTCCATGACGTCGTATATGGAATACGTCTGCGTGGAATACTATAGATGCACTAAAGTGAACTGATTATCGAATTAGAATACATGCTTAGCTTTGAAAGCGATTTCAAAGGGAACCTGTGGTTGGGTGCTTCAACATGTCCTTGCTAGAGAATACCAAATTTACGGAACGTTATCTTAAGAAGACGACTACTTTCCTAGATATATATATATAAGCCCAAAATGTACCCATCCTATTTTTGTCCTGCTTTATTGAAAATTAAAATGCGGAACTTTGTTTGGAAGGCAAAGTACAGGCTCTACCGCACTAAATACACCTTATACTGTGAAAACATGATTTAAAGAAATGAAATATGGGAAAACAGTACACGTTCTACTGCACTAAACACTCTTTAGAACCGTGAAATGATGGTCTAAAGAAAAGAAATATAGGAAAAGATGACATACTTTATCCGAACTAAATACACCTTAGGCCAATGAGATGACGGTCTAAAGAAATGAAAAATAGAAAATCAGTACATGATATCCCGCACTAAATACACCTTAGGACAATGAGATGACGGTCTGAAGAACTGAAAAATAGAAGAACATATACACTCTGCTCCCCCCATTCTGAGCAGAGTCTCTGGAGAGTCGCATCCATACCGGTTCACCCGTATTAGGTTCTGATATGTTATCAGCTTTTATAGCTCAAATGGGAGGCTACAATCTTCCATGTGGGAAGCATTTATTAGATGGATCTCAAGTGGAGATTGACTATCAAATTAATAGTGATCTCAAAGAAATGAAGAATTAATATCAGAGTGTTAAGTTAATAAGTAATAGATGGACATCCAATTTATTTGCTAATCAACCCGATATGGTCTCAAGTGGATATCGAAGAGATTTAGTGCGTATGAATTTGTTTCCTATCAACCCCATATGCTCTCAAGTGGATATCGAAGAAATTGAGTGCGTAGTACTTTGTTTGCTATCAATCCGAAAATGATCTCAAGTGGATATCGACGAAATTGCATGCGTAGTCATCTGTTTGCTATCGGTCCGATATGATCTCAAGTGGATATCCAAATTTAACATAATTCAGGTCAACTGCGTGTATATAGCTGAAATGGGAGTGAATATAAAAACAATTGGTGTGCGTTATTTTGCCTGATATGCTGAAAATTTAAAATTAAATTTAAAATTTAAAATTTAAGATCATTTAATGAAAATAGGGCTAGAAAATTTGACGCTGCCCCCCCCCCCTGGATTTCATTTTTCAATAAAACGATGTCAAAATTCGTGCTCTACATCAAAAACTTCTTTGGATAACATCAATTGTGGTTCTTTATCCGCTGTTGTTATTCATTTTATTAAATTTTTATTATATCTATTACATTACACAAGTGGATACCGCTAACGATAATCATACAATGGTTTCCACCTCTCCCCCCATATTTTTGTAAACTTTGCAGATCTTACACAAAATTCGCAAACGATATGTTGTATTAGTCATGTGTAGTACCAATACTACGATTTTGATGCTGCAATCCTGCAACTGTATTCAATCCCTTTCTAATGGGGGAGGGTACCACTATTATCAGGAAATGCATAAGCTTTTCCATTCCTACCCCATCAATTTTGCATGGTTCGCAGAGGTTACCCAAAATAATGCTAAAAATAGATTGTCTGACACAAGACCCCCCGCAAGACTCAGACAATCACACACGGCTGTCTACAGTATTTCAGTGATTAGGACCGAATTCGTAGGTTTTTCGATCAAAAAAAGAATCAATGCCTTCAATAAGATTCCCAGTCATATCAGTAATGGTGACTACCAAGCATTGTTGCTGGGGGAGATGTAAGAGTGACGCTAGATGTGAAAAACCTTCATAAATCCGGCGCTCAAGGAGATATATCTCACTGAGAATGAAGCATTGATCGGTAACACCGCTAGTAGAGGTTTCTCGGCCTTCGTGATCACTCACAGGAGCTTTTCTTTTCCAAAACCTTTACAGCAAATTCAGTGAGAAATGTCAGCATTGGATAAATGCTTGTACAAGAGAGCTAAAAGCACAGAACAACGAGACTGATCCAAAAGAAATAGCTGATGAATTTAATACATTCTTTGCAAATGTAGGATTAAATCTGGCTAATAAATATAAAATAACAACTAACTTTCGCAAGCACTTGAAAGGCAATTATATCAATTCTATGCTATTAAAGGATGTCGAAGTTAATGAGATTGAAAATCTATTAATACTAATAAATCCATGTAAAAGTTGTGGAATAGATGAAATTCATCCTAACGTAGTTCAACAGTCAGTAACATATATTAGTAAGGTACTGTGTCATATTTTCAACCTAATATTCAAAACAGGTATTATTCCTAATGAATTTTTAATTGCATTAATAACACCAGTGTATAAGGCTGACAATAATATGCATTTTACTAATTATCGTCCAATATCAGTTCTTACGTGTTTTTCAATATTTTTAGAAAAAGTTATGTATGCGCGACTCATAGATTACATTGACAAGCATAATATTCTAATTGAAAACCAATATGGATTTAGGAAAAATAGATCAACTGAATTGGCTATTATTGAATTAACGCATAAAATCAAAAGTGCAATAGAAAACGAGGAATATGCTATTGGAATTTTTATGGATCTTTCAAAGGCATTTGATATTGTGAATCATGACATTCTCTTGAAAAAACTTGAATTTTATGGAGTAAGAGGAATATGCAATGATTTATTTAGAAATTATTTAAAAGACCGTCAACAAATTGTCAATTCAGTAATACAAAATCAGTTGTGATGCCAGTGAAGTGTGGGGTGCCACAGGCTCAGTCCTTGGACCACTTCTGTTCTTAATATATATTAATGACATAGTTCACAGTAGTAAACTAACTTCATTTATCCTTTTTGCGGACGACACTAACCTCTTTTATTCTGGTAAAAGATTAAAGGACTTGGAAATGCTCGTAAACCAAGAGATTTCAGCTATTGCAGCTTGGCTTACAGACAACCAATTAACACTCAATGTAAAGAAAACTAACTATATAATTTTTAACACAAAAAAGAAGAAAATACGATATGATATACAGTTGCTAATCAATGATGAAAAACTTGTAAGGATAGAAAGCACCAAATTCCTTGAATAGTCATATCAAGTATGCTACTAATAAAATTGCTAAAATGGTGGGTATTTTAGGCAAGGCACGAAAACATCTTATCACATTTACACTTAAAACAATATACAACTCTCTTATCTATCCTCATTTATATTATGGTAATGTGGTCTGGGCCAATAACTATCCTTCTAGACTCGATAAGATGTACAAAATGCAAAAAAAGGCTGTACGAATAAGAACATCATCAGGATATTTAGCACACTCAGGGCCATTGTTTGGAAAACTAAAGCTATTAAATGTATATAAGATTAATGATTTAAAAATTAGTGTCTTTATGTATAATGTTATGAATTCAGGTAATATTCCAAATTGTGTTGATACCTTTAAAATTATGAACAAAGATATACATGGATACCATACACGGAATGCAAATTCCATTCATAAGGAATTCAACAGAATAAATTATGGCTTATTATCAACAAGCACTAAAGGGGCCAACTTATGGAATAACATCCCCTCTGAAATTAAGGAGGCTAAATCAAAACATATATTTATCAGGAAAATTAAAATATACTAACAATAAACCAGTTGAACTTCAATTACTAAACCTTAGAATAGAGTTATATTATCATTATAATTATTGCCACTCATGTTGACATTACTGCTATTATAAATGTTCCATACCTGATACTACAATAAGTAACAATTAGATATCAGGAATCTGAAGGGGGACTATTAGGAAAAGCACTGATGTGCTTATTTAGTCCTCCTCCTTATTCACGTAAGGACAACATTAGTAGCATAATATATATATATATATATATATATATATATATGGAAAATTGTATGTAATCTTTACATGAAAAAGGAAATAAAAAAACTACTACTAAAAAAGACTAGGTCTGGCAATGAAACGTAAGTGGCTATAAATTACTGAAATCCTGACTATACCAACCAGTAAACAGTGAGAAGGAACTACTGTACTGTTCAGCCATTAAGTTTACTTGAATTTATCAGTGGATTCTAAATAAATGTTGGAAGCAAAGCCTGACGTCTACAGTACATCTACAATGCTTTGATTTATTTTCTGAACACAAATGAAGTTAATTTCTTTTTGAGATGTCGCGTGGAATCTTGCAGGTTTAAATTTGAAAACTTGATAAATGCAAACAATAATATAATGGTTTGAAAGAGCACACCAACATAAGCAAGATTGCCGAATTTTAGGATGCTATCAATTCATAGTTTTAATGTATATACTCTTCCAGCCATAACAGCTTTGCCTTTGGTCTCCGATGTTTTATTGAAGAATTTCCTATCTCCATTCGCTGATGAATGCACTCGGCGCGCAGCTACATTCTTTTGTTTTTGTCTTACAGGAAAACCTGACCTTTGTAACTTTTCAATGTTTAGGTAAAGTCTTACAACGATATTGCATGGGAAAAGATGAGTTTGGGATACAGTTTAAATAGGGCTTGACAGTCTATATAGTATATTAATTAAGCATGTCTCGTTAGTTGGTCATGCAGCGAAGATGCAAAACTCGCTTGACAAGATCGTCGCTTTGTTTCAATCCTCTGTATTTCAGCCAAAGTTTAAGCTGTTCGACAGTATAATCATCAGGTTCTCTTTCAAAATATGGTCCAGGAAAGCAGTTATTTCTGGTAGAATAGACAGAGGACGAGCTGAAGTGCTAGTCTATTCTTGTAAGTTTATACAAGAAAAGAGGTTTGTTTGTCTGAGTCTTGGCGGGGGGTCTAGACTTGTGACGTAATTACCGCGCTCGCTATTAACAATTTGTTTTCCTGTTTGTCGTGTTTAATACCAAAACTATGATTTTAAAGCTGCAGGTTCATTAAAGACATTTTTAATGGGGAGGGCACAGTTATTAACCGGAAATGCATATGATTTTCCACCCATCCCCCCTCAGTTTTGCAAGGTTCGCATTTCTTACCCTAAATTGGCAACCAATATGTTGTGTTCGTCGTTTTTAGTACCAAAACTTTGATTATTTAGCTGCAACTTCATTCAACCCATTTCTAAATGGGAAAGGAAAGGAAAGGCATATGATTTTGCACCCCTCCCTCAGTTTTGCAAGGTTCGCATTTCTTACCCCAAATTTGCAACCAATATGTTGTGTTCGTCGTGTTTAGTACCAAAACTATGAATTTAACGCTGCAACTTCATTTAGGCCGGTTCTGTACTGGGAAATAGCAAATGAAACTGTCTAGCATGCTTTGCGGTCTAAACGGAAAGGGCGATGGATTTTTACGGGTAGAAAGGAACATCGTAGCGACATGGGGTTTTCACGAAAAAGTTACCCATAGAAAACTGCAGAGGGTCTTCTTCATTTAGTTGACATCAACTTTCAGGTGGAAATATGAGAGCGAAACAAAAAAATCAAAACGGCTTAACCCCCCCTGAACTTCATTTCCGCGAGCAATACATCAAAAATTTAATCTCGCTGGTCGAAATTACATCAGATAGGCTGGTTTTTATTCGCTTTAACTATGTACAACATACCAAACATTAACACCACTATTCGACGAATTACAAATATTCCCTACCCCACCCCCCTGGACACGGTGTACTTAATTTGTGAAAGCAAACGTCTACGGAATGGCATACATGACAAAACTGATCAGTTTCCAAAATTCCAAGTTCTGAAACGAACTACATAATTAAAGTTAAATGGTTACCCAGGCCCCACTCGGCCAACACAAAGGGCGATGGATTTTTACGGGTAGAAAGGAATGTCGTCGTAGCGACATGGAGTTTTCACCAAAATGTTACTCATAGAAAACTGCGGATGGTCCTCTTACTTTGGTTGAAATCAACTTTCAGGTGGAAATATGAGAGCGAAACAAAATTTCAAAACGGCTTAACCCCCCCCCCCCACCCCCCTGAACTTCATTTGCGCGAGCGTTAACCCAAAAATTTAATCTAGTTGGGCGAAATTACATTATACATAAGATAGGCTGGTTTTTATTCCTTTAACTATTCGCTACATATCAAACATTAATTAATTAATTAATTAATTATTTAATTATTTAATGATTGTATTATTTCTATGATTATCGTTAGGAACTAGTAGATACCGCTAACGATAATGCAACATGCGTGTTAGATGTTAGCTACGTCATAGCGCGTGTTGGGTAGTGCCATGCAACTTGCATGGTAGTGATCATGGTGTATGGTTATTTTCCACCTACTAAGGCACAACTGGAATTTTGGGGCACTTCTCGTGGGAATAAGTGGCCTAAACATCCACCAAAAAAGTTTCTCCTTGAAATGATTGTTATTTTCCATCCAAGTGCATTGAATGTCATCACAAGCTCGCGAACCGACAGCTTTCCGCAGTTCTTGCCGCATGGCAGTTGTCGCGTCGAGTAGAGAAACCATGGTTTTAACTCTGCCACATCACTTAATCCATTGTGATTTTAAGCTGCAACCTCATTCTAGCCACTTCTAATTCCACCCCTCTCCCCTCAGTTTTGCAAGGTTCGCATTTCTTATCCCAAATTTGCAACCAATATGTTGTGTTCGTCGTGTTTCCTACCAAAACTATGATTTTAACGCTGCAACGTTATCTAATCCAGTTCTGGGCTCGGAAATAGCAAATGAAACTGTTCCATCATGCTTTGCGGCCAAAACGGAAAGGGCGATGGATGTTTACGGGTAGAAAGCAACATCGTAGAGACATGGGGTTTTCACCAAAATGTTACCCATGGAAAACTGCAAGGGCTCTTCTTAATTTGGTTGACATTTAAGTTCAGGGAAAAAAATGACCGCCAAAATAAAATTTAAAATTGGCTTAACCCCCCTGAACTTCATTTGCGCGAGTAATACATCAAAAAAATAATCTAGTTGAGTGACATTACATAAGGTAGGCTGGTTGTTATTCGCCTCCACTATGTGCAACGTACCAAACAGTAACAGCTGGAATCCATGAATTACAAATATTCCCTACCCCACCCCCCTGGAAAAGATATACTTCATTTGTGAAAGCAAACGTGTTCGGAATATCATTCATGACAAAACTGACCGGTTTCCAAGATTTCATGTCAAGAAAAGAACTACTAAATTAAAGTTAAATGGTTTCCCAGGCCCCGCTCGGCCAAGTGAAAGGGCGATGGATTTTTACGGGTATAAAGGAATGTCGTAGCGACATGGGATTTTCACTAAAATGTTACCCATGGAAAACTACAAATGGTGCTCTTAATGAAATGAGAGCCAAAATACAATTTCATAATGGCTTAATCTCCCTGAAATTCGTTTGCGCGAATTAGTACGCAAAAATGTCATCTAGTTGAGTGAAATTACATAAGATAGGCTGGTTTTTATGCCATTTACTATGCGCTAGATACCGAACATTAATTAATTAATTAATTAATTATAATTAATTAATTAATGATTGTATTATTTCTATGATTATCGTTAGGAATTACCCTCGGTAATGCATTGATACGGCTCTTCTCAAATAGCAACAGAAAACTGAACGAGTACAAGTTGTATTCAAGTCTCATCGGTAGACACAAATACATCTTAACCATCACAAGAACAGTTGTATAAAGAATTGACCTGACTGTTGGTGAGGGACTCAAAGCCAAAAGCAGGGCACAGCTCTTCGACACAACGTTTAAAAACATCCAAAGAGAATATCTCCATTCGCTCGCTTTGCACTCGAGGCTTGATGAAAAGAATAATTTATGTACAGAAGACAAAAGAATCGGTGACTGACCAATCACATTTTTGACCGGATTCGGGTCAAAATACGTTATCAGTATGGAATTTTCGCGCTCTTGCCGGAGACGTTTCTTTGGGAAAATCCGTTTTGGAGCGAGCACAAAGATGCGCTGCTTTTTTTTTATTTATTTATTTAATAGCTTAACTCAGGCTGAGAAACAGACTCTAGGTCCAAACAAGCTCAGCCTGAGACAAATACAAATACACTGACAATACATTACAGATAGAACTATGAATAATGTATTAAGCATGAAATGTAAAATATATGATGCAAAAAAATATATAATAATAGTGTACATTTGTACATTTGGTCGGCCGGCCAAGTACAAGTAAATAAGCGCAGAAAAAAGTTAGCGGCAACAAATAGTAGATATGTTAGTAGATCGGCATTTAGAACAGATAGTTTTATAGGTTCTAATGCGATCAGGGTCAAAAGTGGAAAGCAAAAGCGCAAGATAGTGAGCTCGTAGCAATGTTTTGAAAGACGAAATTGAACTACAGGACTTAATATTTAAAGGCAGCGAGTTCCATAGAATAACTATGCGATTAAAGAAAGAATCCCTATAAGTAGATGTTTTGCATGGGTTAAGCTTGTAGTCTGAACCAGTAGTGCTTCTTGTAGATCTTGATGAAAGCGAGCATGGAGTTAAATAACTAGATAGATCAGTATTGTTAAGCTTAAGGCGACACTTAAACGTAGGCTATTGTGTACTCTGTTTAAATAAAGTGTTATTATTGCTATTATTATTATTATTATTATTATTATTAGAGCGTTAACCCTGTGTCTGTCTAGCTGTCAAACACATATCAAAAAGGCCAACACATCTGTCCATGGTCGCTACTTGCTCTAGCATTTTATTTTATTTTACAGAGGGTTAATGGTCGATGTGGGCTTACAACACATCGGAGTTAAGATACGTCCTCGTCTTTGCTAAGAAAAAAGGGGGGGATAAATTATCTTACGTAACTGTTTCAATTTATGTTTACACAGTAAATAAAATCCGAATAGGTCTTAAATATTACACTCACAATAAAATGAAAAGCAAATTAAAAGGTAGAAATTATTTTTATACATGTAGATAAAGATCAATATATATATATATATATACAGTCAATGCCATAAAGGTTGTCCAGCAGAACATAATATAATACTACAATATCCATTGTTTTGGGCTTCACTGATATGGTTTTTATTCACGGCTTTATCACACGGATATCAACCCCAAATGTGTAATAATATATATATACAAAATTGGTAAATCAGTCTTAAAGTACCTGTGAGGTCAAATTTTAGATCATTAATATCGATTCTACATAAAGTGAATAGGTGAATAGTAATATTTATTGATTAGAGTGTTGCGTCTATGAGTTATAAAGGTTTGAACTAGTTTGTGGCGTTCCTCGCAGTTCAGTTCAGGGCCCAAAACTATATTTGATGTATACGTCACCCAAAGGAGATATTCTACGTGTTCATAACTTGGACTTACATCTTTATGCAGATGATACTCAGGTATATGCTTCATTTGACTACAGGAACAATGATGAACTTGAGCAAGTCAAATCTCGTGTTGAACTTTGCTTCAGTCTGATATTATTGAATGGATGGCCTCAACAAGCTGAAACTCAATACGGATAAAACTGAAGTTCTGATCCTAAGCTCTAAATTCCGCCCAGAACCTGCTTTTCCACTGCTTATTGTGAGCTGTGATGTCATTTTACCTAAGAATGCGGCTAGAAATATAGGTGTCATATTTGATAATACGCTGAATATGACTGCGCACATTGATAACATCTTTAAGTCGGCCTTTTGCCATCTTCGCAATATTTCACGCGTTAGAAGGTATCTGTCTCTTAAGACCATTGACTCTCTGGTTCATGCTTTTGTATCTAGTAAATCGATATTAATGATGTAACATTTGACCTTATAGGCATTTTAAAGTCTGACTTTCCTACAAAGAAAAGGACAAATAGGATGTGGTTCTAAATTCAGTGAATTAACTAGAAAACAAACGATAACTTTGTTGCTTTCTAATCTAATGCCCACGACTCCCCCCCATACGGTACTTGGTCTTGAGCATTTTTTTTCTCCGAAACTACAATATTTTACAAACTATTTAGTGAATTAAAGCTCTATGTTTCTCAATAAGGAAACTGAACTCAGAAATCAGTTACTATTTGATAAAATTAGGAGTGTGTTTTGGCAGTTTGTAGTTATGAAGCCAATAGTTTTCATTAATGTTTCCGATACCAACGAAGAGCCGCAATAAATAATTAAGAACATCATCATACTGCTCCTCAAGATTGAACACAGGAACAGATGGCGAACACAAAACAACTCGTTCAGTCTTATTTAATATTTAATACGACGAAGAAATGTCATTAAAGGCAGGTACTACAAGTCATTTGTCGGTTCAAACTGAATTCGTCTCGGGAGGTGGAAGATGATGCATTATTTAGAACGCTCGGCTTATGTAGGATTTGTACAAATCATATTTAAAGGTATTTGTGCGTGGTTCTCAGTTATAATAAATACGTACTGCAGTAATGTAGTAATAATATAACAATCTTCATCGTTTTATTTGTTATCATTTCTATATGTATTTATGTTCTGTCTATGAGTAACAGTGGAATTTATCTTTGGAGGCCACATGTCTGTATTCCAGGTAATTATTTAATTCAATAACAATTTGAAACCTCTCGTTAGCGCCCACATGTCTATGGCCCAAGTAATTCAACAACCAAATCGCTATTAGTGGCCACTTTTCTATGGTTCTATGGTTCGATCAATCAAACCACAAGAGATTTGAAACCTTTCGTATGCGACCACGGCCATCTTTGAAGTCGGGGTGATTTTAAATACTTTCTCTTGCCCTTTCTGCATTTGGTAATCGACCACCAGAAGGTTTTGTGGTAAAACATGAATCTTTCCGGTCTTGACACGAATACGTAACAATGACTTTATTTTGGCAATATCCGATGGCCTAATGCACCGTGTTGTGCGGCCTGTTAATGTGATCGCCCCAGGTCCAGATGATATAAAGTCGGCGGGCGTAGTCAAACGGTAGGTCCTGGGCTCGAACCTCGAACAGACTATTCATCGTGGACCTTGAATTGGTTCAGTATTTCGAGGAAGCATTTAAATGAACGCGTTTTTCGGGAAGAGATGTCGAGTCATTGGATCTTTGAACACTTCGCACAAGAATAAATTCTCTATTTTCCAGTATGGTATAGGTTGAAATGTCACCTTAATTGACATAAAACTATTATACTGTGTTGTTAAGCTAGAATATTAGATGTAAGATAATCAGGATTCTATGACAGATAATCAGGAAGGCTGACGCCATATATTTTAGTTTCAGTGGAATGTTATTCCAATGCCATGATATATTGTTCATGCCTTACAATCTTCAGTAGAGAAAAAAAGAGAGCTATACTGATGCTTACATTATATTTGTTATATAAATACAAGCAGGTAGTGTAGGTATCAACGTCCGGTATATATTGCCAAAACACATACAAAAACTAAATCACATAAGTATGTTTGCGACAGTTAGAAGGACGCAACACCACATTAATTAGATTATTGACCAATCAAGAGCAAGCGATCCATACGCAATGTTGTATATAAATCAGAATAGAAAAGGTACATCGCCTTATCTTGTCGTATCTTCTAACAGTCAACCTTAGAAAGATTCCGAGCTCAATTGACCAGGTGAGTGATCACATAAGACCTTCTCAAATAGGACGATTCCACTTATTCATAACTGATGTGTTAGGATTCACTGCTTTTTTCTTTCCAAGAGTTCATAGAGGAATTAGTTCTTAAACTCTGACAAGTAAATGTCGCTTTCGTTGTCTCAGTCGATCCATGCAACTGACATCCATAGATAGCATGATAATTGGCCAAGCCTTTCAGATTTTGAAAGTTTACTGAGCGAGACGTCGCACTCTGGATAAAAGCACACACAAAATAACGAGACCAATATCCTGATCCCACGTACTAAGGAGCAAAGGGAAAGGCTATTCTTACTTTATATATCACTATCCTCTTAAGTATTGAAGTTATGATTTGTGCTTGTTACGAACTCTTATGTGAATTAATTATTATATTCCGCAAGGAATTGCAAGCAAGTTAAATTGTCGTCGTGCCAACTCACAGAATTTTAAATAGCAGTAGCAATAGCACACTTTGCTGTGGTTCTTACAATAACAACTGTACTTGTTTATTAAACTGTCCTTTTCCCTTTAAATCTTCGCTCGTAGTTGTCGTTCTTGGTCTAACACATTTTTAGTGGAGTTGTTTGATTATCAGCTAATTGTATATTGAATTGAATTCGTTTCTTTTCATCAAGACAGGTATTGTACAGTAATCGTCTCCATAAAGAGTTCACGAGAAAAGGTGCATATAGTTTCTAATGGTTTCCTTGTAAGACCCGTGTGAAAGTTCTGCCTGAATCTCACTGCGCTGTTGGAATGATTCGTTATTTTTCCGGATGGACAATTTACTGGTTCAAATCGGAAAGAGTAGTATTTTCAATTGTCTGGAGAAATATGCATTTAAATTGAATCCCAGTAATTTATTTTCATGAAGACATATATTGTACAGCAATTGTCTCAGTAAAGAGTCCACGAGAAAGGTGCCTATATTTTATAATGCCTTCCTCGTACGACCTGAGTGAATGTTCTTCCATGCATATTAGTGGAAATGTAACGAGGAGCTCTGCGGGACGGTTTCAACCTCGCAGAATCCACATTGGAGGTCAATAATATCGACACAGATTCGTACACCTCTTACCTGTTTTAATGCCGGTTAGTTGTCAAGCTGTGAGACTTGTCATATCTTTTTTTTATTTTTTATTTTTTATTTTTTTTATTATTATTTCCTTATCATGTAGATCAATACAATAGTAAATTGTCAGAGCAAACCCATCCAAGTCATCCATGCGTGAATTTTAGTTGCTCGATTTTATTTTCTGATTCTAGCCCTGCACGATATTTTTTAAAGCACCATGCATGACCTTGCACGATATTATTTCCCTCTCCTTTTATTCTTCCTTCATTCACGTAATAATATGACCTTTCACTTCAGTTATAAGTATGCTTTTATTTATTGAGCAATCTACCTCTTTTAAAAAAACAAAATCTTTATTTGAGAATTTTACAAATATTTAATACGTTTATAAACAAATACCATACTTACTAACAATAAATACTACTGATCTATAGATAACTTATACACACTCTCACACACACACAAAACGCACTCGCATACCTGTACATGTATGTATACAACCTAGTCGTTCTTCCTATGAAAACGCTTTAAATATTTTCTCCCATTTTTTAAGATGTAAAATAATTTTGTTTTTTGATTTAGCTATTTTAAATTCAATTTTTTCGAAGTATACTAAGATATTCTTAAAAAGAGATAAAGTTGAAACTTTTCCTTTCTCCCTTGATTTGTACAATGCAATTTTATATATCAGAATGACATAGTTCACTTATTGTTCGTTAACACCTAAAATAATATTCGACAAGTTTAACTCAGGGAGGTTACAATCATATTGTTCAAGCCAAACTTGAGAAACGGCAAAGAACCGTGGACGAAAATCCTGCTGGTTGCTACGTTGGATCTAAGTCAGATCTAATCAACCAAAATGAAAATGAATACGAAGTCCAAGGACTACGGCAAAGCTGACACAACGTAGGATTTTATATTGAATATTACAATATTTCGGCTGGCCAAACCAGCCTTCTTCAGGTACTAGATGTTACAAGTGAAGAGCTCTAAGGTAAGAAGATCTATAAACGTGGTAAATTTCGCAATAGAAATTGCGAAAACGGGAAGTGATGTAGCCCAAAACTCGAAGTAGCAAAATAGTATAAGGGATAAGCGCTATGTTTCATCACGTATATTCATACCATTTGGTTCTAGAGTTTAGCTTTATCTATAAGGTGCGCTTCTCTGGCTTTACGTATCGAGTCTCTTGAGGAGTATATTATTTCTAGAGGGATAAGTTGCATGTCGGTGTAAGAGTGGTTAGGTCTAGAAAGAAAGTTTTTGCACTTTGCACTTTATATATATATACACTCGTTTTCAAAAACATTGCACTGCAAATATATATATACCTTTTGTATTCTTGTCAAATTTGACAGCTAAAACAATGGAGAACAAAAGGTATATATACAGTCAATGCCAAAAAGCTTGTCCAGCAGAACATAATATAATACTTTAATATCCATTGTTTTGGCCTATTGTCTTGGTCTAGACAATAGCCCAAAACAATGGATATTATAGTATTATATTATGTTCTGCTGGCCAACCTTTTTGGCATTGACTGTATATATAAATCGAAAGCAATGTTTTTGAAAACGAGTGTATATATATATATAATCAGAATAAATGTGAAAGAGAAAATATGTGCCCTGAGTGGGATTTGAACCCACGGCCTCGGCATACTAGTCCGTTGTGTTACCACTACACCATCAGGACCAACCACGCTGGCAACGCATATATTTTCTCTTTCACCTTTATTCTGATTATTATATATAGAGATGGGTTTCTTCTTTATACTGTTTATATATATATATCTGCCATGTTTTCACAAAAGGAGCCTTAGAACCTAAGACCCCCTTTTGTGAAAACATGGTAGATCTTGTGTGCCTTTAGCTTTAAAAGCCAGTAACTCGTGTTTTTGCCGTTTTCTTGAAAGGGCAAATGACAGTTTAAGACTTTTCTGGCCTTTCTATCTCATAATTGATCTCTATGTATTTTATGTGGCTTTAACTCTTATAACCGTCCGAGCCTGTAAATATAAGACGCATTTGTCCGATACTAGAAAAATTATTGCATCATATCTAGACATGCTGGAAAGACGATGTTGCGATATTATGCGAAGGGATGAATGGCTTCAAAGTCAGAGCTATAACATGGATCGCTCGATCTCTTTCACTATGGAGAAAAACTCATTTGTTTTGGCGATCGTATTGTTTCTTCGATTTTCACGAATTTTAAGAAGCTAAAAATCGGCTCAAAACACCCTTCCCATTCGCACTTGAAATCAAAAGCAAACACAAAATCACCACTCAGTAGTTACAGTACCTTCTTTAATCTTTCCAACCACCAGGTTTTGTTGGCACAAAACACACCAAGCGACTGTGAACCGCGCAATTCTTGTCACTGCATTTCTCTCCACCACGTTCTCCTGTACCCACCTCCAATTGCATGCTGGGTAATGGACAAATATTCCACAAGGGTTCCCCCCCCTCTGGGACTCCTGTAGGATTTTTTAATAAGTCTTTTACCCCTACAACCAAGAGCGGTGATTTGGACTCAAGCCGTTGCTTTAAAGTGACAAAAACACATCCTAATAGCTAGGTTGAGCATGCAGGAGTAAAAGACTGCCAACTGCAGGATTTCAAGGATTTCATTGAATGTGCCTTTAGCTTTAAAAAAATAATAATAATAATAATAATAATAAATCTTTTGAGAGGAGGCCTCCGTCACTTATGTAAAAGTGGTTTTCAGGAGGGTCCTCTATAACATAAAATTAAAAATTAAAAAGACAAAATGGACATGGAATAATAGATAAAAGTATTAATAAGAAAGAACGATCATAAAAGACAAAACTAGCATAAATACTGATTAATTAAAAACTTATTTATATTTCTTTTAAAAATCAACTTAGGCATGGGCTTTTTAAATTCATTTGGCAGGGAAGCCCAATCGTTTGTTGCCCTAAAGTATGTAGCACGCCTTCCCCATTCTGTCCTCGCCTTGGGGAGTCTCGGCAGATATCCGTTCCTAGTATTATAACCATGCGACTGACTTAAAGTAGTTTTGAAAATATCAAAGTGTTCTGGAATATCCCCTTTGATTGCATTCTGAACGGCAACATATCTATGTCCAAAACGCCTTCCAACCAATGGGATCCATTTAAGCGATGCCAGGGCCTCAGCTGACGACAGCTTGCCTCCTTCAATCTTTTTAGCAAACCGATTTTGGAATGCCTGTAGCTGTTCCATTTCTGATTTCACACCAGGCTGGTCTCCCCAGACAGCGTCCGCATAATCTAAGTGGGGGAGCACAAGGCCATTAAAATACGCCATGCGAGTTCTCTGATCGAGCATGTGTGAAATACGGTTACTGAATACCGATAACCGATGGCCTAGTTTCCGTAATAAGTTACTAATGTGTTTCTTCCAGTTCCACTTTTCATCCAATGCTACTCCAAGGTATTTAAAATTATGAACGCGATTTATTTGCCCACCATCCGAAGAGAACTCAAAATCGTCAAAAATTGACAACGTTGTTTTGCTACCTGCCAGCATTATCTTGGTATTCAGGGTCAATCTATTGTCCGTATACCAGTCCGAGATTAGGCTGTAATCACGTCCAAAAGCCTCTTGACTCGTTCAAAGGGTGCTGACGCAGCGAAAACCAAAACGGCATCATCTGCATACAAAACCATTCGAATCTTCTCCACAACTGTTGGTAGACTATTAATGTAAACATTAAATAGCGGACCTAAAATACTCCCCTGTGGTACACCGAGGGCAATTGGGTGGGTCTCCGACATCTCCCCATTTATCCACACACTTTGTCGTCTGTCAGTAAGATAGGACTTAAACCATCTCAGAGTTATTCCCTGCAGTCCTATGTGTTCGAGCTTTCCCAGGAGCACTTTATGGTTTATAGAGTCAAATGCTTTAGATATATCAACAAATAACAAACCAGTGAGTTTGCCTCCATCCATGGCCTCAAGTACCCAATTATTCAATTGCCCTATAGCTTGGGCGGTACTGCGTCCACGCCTAAACCCGTACTGGTGCCCATACAAAAAACCCAACCGATCTAAATATGCACTCATTTGTGTGTCTACCACTCTCTCCATGACTTTACTCAACACCGGCAACACAGAAATGGGCCGATAATTTTCCACAAACAGCTTTCCCTCAGCCTTATACAAAGGAGTTACACGCGCAACTTTCCACAAGGCAGGGACAGTAACTCGTGTTTTATGCCGTTTTCTTGAAAGGGCAAATGACAGTTTAAGACTTTTCTGGCCTTTCTATCCCATAATTTACTTGTGTTAGATCTATGCCATAATTTCTTTATTTGAGAGCTAGAGGTTAGGCTTAAGTTAGAAAAAGGCCATTTTCTGGTATTTTTACTCAAATACCTAGAGATCAATTATGGGATAGAAAGGCCAGAAAATTCTTAAACTGCCATTTGCCCTTTCAAGAAAACGGCAAAAACACGAGTAACTGGCTTTTAAAGCTAAAGGCACACAAGATCTGCCATGTTTTCACAAAAGGAGCCTTAGAACCTAAGACCCCCTTCTGTGAAAGCATGGTAGATATATATTTATATATAAAGGATATTACACGGTGGTGCGAAGTTGTGTAATTGTCTTTTTATTATATGGACAATTAAACTGCTCTAAGAACTCTTATCTATTCATTTTACTCAGTTACTGTCAGCACAGGCAGCCCAAGCTCTGTATTTGCACTGTGTGACTATTATTTCACAAAATTCTCAGACAAAGAAAATAAACTTACCTTATGAGTTTGTTGTTGTCCCGGTTGTTTCTCTGGGGTCTAGAAATGGCGGTTATGGGGCATTTCTCTCACTTTGGGTGTTTCTCTCTTCTCTGTCTAAAAGAAAGGAAAGGCTACACTCTCAAATTCAAACCACGAGTCACTTGAGGCCGATTTTTCTCACGAAAACCCGTCCGATAGGCGTAATTTCCTCCGTCAGGTGAAAGGTAGATGATAGTTTTTCTTACCCCAGAAGTTTTCAGACTTGAGAAATCATTGGCTCTCAAGCTCCAACACGGTCATGACCTCGATTTTTATTTATTGCTGCCGAGCGAGCCTGAAGCGAGCGAGCAAGGCAGCAGTTCTAATCTGTAAGCCGGTCCAAATCTCGAATTGGTTTTTTTACCACAATGCATCACTTCTATTGTCTTTTTTTTTACCACAATGCTTTGCACGTGACATTACACGAGGTGGAAGCTAACTACGTTCAACCGTTCTTTAATGCATTTCTGTGTATGCGATCCTTGTGTAATCATGAATTTGTTGACGTGTAGAGGTGTAGGCGAACTTTGTACGTGTCAACTATCAGTTTCCAAAGAGCAAGGTCTCTCCTGTTATCAAGATGGTGAGCAGCAAATAATTTTCTTCTATTGGTCTTCGATAAAGTCAGGCCACCGGTTCAAAACACAATTAGCATTTACAATTACATTCTCAATTACAGTTGATTTCCGGTGTTTGAACTTCACCAGGGAGAACAGGGAATTTACTGGGAGATTGTTGATATGTCGGGACAAAATGAAAATAAATCGCGACAACTTTTGAGATACACACCACAGCTCAAACAGGATTCAGTTGCACGATAGCCCCAAAACTACAAAATATATTCATCTAACACCTTGCCATTTTTATCACCTAGTAATATATTTTTCCTGCCAAAGTGCTACTGTAGGTTCTCTTCTAATACACTTCCTTAACTGAGCGGAGCAGCATCCACTACCTGTTAGGTATACTAGTTTTATTATAGTGCAATGATGAGAAAGAATATCATTAACCTCGTAATTACAGTTTTAATAGATTAACGTACTTTACATGCGATCATTTGAATCAATCAAAACCCGTGAAAATTAACTGATGCATCAATTTGCTTAATTATAAACTCAAACAATAAAAGGAAACAGCGAGATATCCCAGTTTTCCTTTTCTACGCAGCAGGCTTTCCTTCTAGCGCTCTTGAGATCATCATGTAAAGTAACCAGAAAAGTAACATGTTGCATGGGTTTTATTCTTCGTGATGATATAATTTCTTTCTAATCATAACCGTGTTGGAGCTTGAGAGCCAATGCAAAACACAGTTTTAGTGTGGAAGGCGGCTCTAATAGCTTAAAATAGAGGAAAAGATTAAATAAAACTGAGAAAGGAGAAAAAGAATTAAAAAAATTTGTTACTGGCTGGTGTGGGAATCGAACTCCAAATCGTTGGATTCGAAGCGCGCGCACTACACCACTTTACCATCGAGCCGATTCACTTGTGGATTGGTTTCAAAATAAGGTATATATGTATAACTTCTGAGCCCGTGAACTTTGGGAACTAGCCGTCGTCAAGCGTTGTCGACTTGTTTGAAATTGTTGGCTACTCAGTACAATAGGCGGCACGTTAGACCCCGTGGGGAGAGAGTAAAGTATCTGGCAATTTATTTACTATCCCTCTGCCGGAAAGAGGAATTTTGACAGTATGCCCGAATTGATGCTAACACGTAGTTTCTGACGAAGAAAGAGAGGGCTTTTTCAAAGAAATGAGTTCATTTGGAAGAGTTAGAATAATGATTTCTCAAGTCTGAAAACTTCTGGGGGTAAGAAAAACTATCTACCTTTCACCTGAAGGAGGAAATTACGCCTATCGGACGGGTTTTCTTGAGAAAAATCGGCCTCAAGTGCCTCGTGGTTTCTTTTAGACAGAGAAGAGAGAAAAATCCAAAGTGAGAGAAATGCCCCGTAACCGCCATTTCTAGACCCCAGAGAAACAACAGGACAACAACAAACTCATAAGGTAAGTTTATTTTCTTTATCTGAGAATTTTGTGAAATAATAGTCACACACTGCAAATACAGAGCTTGGGCTGCCTGTGCTGAGTAAAATGAATAGATCAGAGTTCTTAGAGCAGTTTAATTGTCGATATAATAAAAAGACAATTACACAACTTCGCACCACCGTGTAATATCCTTTATATATATATAAAGGATATTACACGGTGGTGTATATAAAGTGCAAAAACTTAGACTCGCCTCATCAACTATATCGGGTGCATCATGGGTAAGTTCTTTAAATTGCAATCAGAACAGTTAGCCGTGATCGTGCGATTTGAAAATACACGGAGAAGAATTGTGTTGCCGTGTAGTATATTCGAAATTCAAGAAATCATCTAGAATACAGCTGTTTAACGATTTACCCATAATGCACCCGATATAGTTGGTGAGGGGGGTCAAAGTTTTTGCACTTTGCTGTTTTTATATACGTTATCAGGAGCCCATAACCAGGAGCGTCCATATCTCCTATATAGTGGTCACAACGTTTTCACAATTTGGGCTATTTTTAGATCATTTTCCCGCCAATTAGTGGGTTGCACCAGTGGCGGAACAAACGATACCTCATTAGCTAGTTTTGTTATACCAACAACATGGCTGCTATGCTTTTGTGATTTTATTCCCTTAGGAATGATTGCAATCCAAGAATAGCGGAAAACTGTTCTAAAAATAACCTGACTTGTGAAAACGCTGTGACATATGCCTAGTATGTGGGATGGACGCTCCTGGTTATGGGGCGGCCTTCACCTCCTCGGAACGTGGAATAGTACTGGCTATTAAAACAATGCCTAACCCTGAAACAATACAAACCCTAACCCTAAAACAATGCAATTCTTTGTCAGTGCAGTCCAAATGGGGTCCAATAAAATGCAAGGTTTTGAGAGGTGAAGGGCTGCTGCTGGTTATGGGCTCCTGACGTTATATATTAATTAATTATTAATTTGTCGCTTATTAAATTTAATTAGGCTTTCTCTGATTATATTGTAATCAGTAATCATAATATCCCTAAGGGAATAATTTTATAAAGTCTGTATATATTCTGGAATACATTCTGGCTATTCAGTCTCCAAGAGCAGAATACAAGGAGTGTCGTTCCAAGTATTGCGAATAAGAATATCCCCAAAAGAACACCGCTTGTATCAATATTCCAGTAATTAATCTTATTCAGGAATGATCTCAAACGAAGTTACTAAGAACATGACATGTGTCTCTACTCGGATGTTGTGAGTTTACAAGGAAGATGTTCTGTCATACGGCTTTGGATGCCTTACTTTTTAGGCATAGATACTGGAGGCGAAATTGAAATGTATTGAAATGTCAAAAAGAAGACACTTTTTATACACTGTAGCTATTGATTAAATTAATTTAATCCATTTCCACTGCCATAATTAGAAGTAGTATAAAAAATAATGTACAAAACATGGAAATTCATATAATAAATTTAATTTAATTACAATAAATAAACAAAAGATGCAGTGGGGTAGGACTGCAGGGAACACATGAACCATACTAGGCAGTCCACCCAAAAACTACAAACACTAAAAAAATACAATAACGAATATTATAAAACAAGAGCTCATGCTCCTGTATACTGAAACTAAGATTGCTACTAGATAAATACTAAAGCTAATATTAATAATAGGCCATCCATAACTAACAAAACAAAATAGATACTAAAGCTAATGTTTAATAATAACAACAGGCAACCGTCCATAAGTAACAAAAGATATGTAACAAGTCCTATATAACAAATAATATATAGCTAAGATTATTACTATTAATTAGTTAATATATGGTTGATATATACAGCTGTTTTCAGAAACGCACACCTCAGACACACATGCATATACTCCAGCTCTCAGTTACAATTAATGGTGAGAACAAAAGCACACATGTACATACACGCATATACATCCGAAGAAAACGCCTTTGAAAACAGCTGTATAGTTAATAGTTAAAGTGCATATGAAGCGAAAATTAAGTTGATCTAATTTTAAGATGCTTTCGAAATGAGGAATAATGACATTTTCCATTTGTCAACATCTCATCTCGTTTCAGAGATATTCAGGTTTTTGTAATATGCAAATGAGATTACCTATGACGTCATGTTGGTTGCACAGCCTTGGAGACACATCACAAAATGAAGAACATCTCTTCAAATATTAGGTAAAAACTACTGAAACTTTGCACACATGTGGTACTTTGGAAAATACACATCATTGTACAAATTATATTGTTGCCATGGAAACACTCTGGCCCCAGGCTTCCTCTACAAATAACACAAACTTCCCTAGTTTCTCCTCAGTATCAAACACTATTTTTTGGTGTGAGTCCAAAATAAGATTTGGAAAAATGTAGGCATTGAATGTAAGTAGTTTAAGCAATTTTTTATAACAAGGAAAGAAATTGGAATTTTGTGTTCAAGGTGAAAGCTGCTTGGGGCCATGAGTGTTTCCATGGCAACAACATAATTTCCACAATGATGTGTACTTTCCATAGTGCCATACATGTGCAAAGTTTCAATAGTTTTTACCCAATATTTGCAGAGATGTGTGATTTGTCTCCAGGCTGTGCAACTAACATGACGTCATAGGTCATTTCATTTGCATATTACAAAAACCTGAATATCTCTGGAACGAGATGAGATGTTGACAAATGGAAAATGTCATTATTCATCATTTCGAAAGCGTTTTAAAATTATGTCAACTTAATTTTCGCTTCATATGCACTTTAATATAATAGAGCTAAGAGGCTAATCACGCCCATGTTACAGATGGTCGATCTGGGTTGAAATATTTGATTTTGTTCTGTTCTAATAAATCCTGTTACAGCATTCAGTAAAGGCAGAAGGGCTTAGATTAGATAACCTTATCTGCTTTGGTAGATTGTTCCATACGTAAGGTATTCTATTTTAGAACATTTTGTTTAAATAATTATGTTCTACATCGTTCGAGTTTATGTTTGCCCTCAGACCTCTTGTCGGAACAGAGTGATATGTATGAGTCGAATTTGCAGTTATAATATTCGCATTTCATTTTGTAAAATGTGGACAAATTTTAGATAAACATTAAATTAAATCTAGTGGAACAGCACGTTTTTGTCGCGCAGCAAAATCAATGCTCGCTTGCATAACTGAAATATCTCATTTAATCAGCTATATAACAAGAGCCGGGGTTTTCCCTTCATGTAGGCAGACATGAATTACTACCAAATTGTATTGTATATTGTGTTCTATTGTAATGTGTATTTCGTTCTATTGTTTTGTATTGTGTTAATTCTATTGCATTTTGATAGCAATTCAAGTGTTGCCTACATGAAGGGACCACCAATTTATTGAATAGCCGGATCACCAGAGCCGGAATCACCGCCTTCCAAATCTATCGGCCAAACGGTGAGTTCAACATGTTTTCAAATGGTTAAAGTCATCTTAAAAATAACGATACAATACTATGAAATAAAAACGGTTGATTTCCTTACAATTGTATTGTTTACATGACTATGCATGCGCCGAGTAAATTACTAGAAATATTTGTTTAGTTAAATGCGGCCTTGTGCAATTTTGGTGACATTTTGAAATATTACTCACGGTATTTATCGTTTTAACGACAAAAAAAAATCTAATTAAAATTGCACCAAAAACCAAACGATTTAAAGATATACTAATTGGGGTGATGCGTTAGTGCTGCTTGCTGCCGATGTGAATTACAAAGCACGCCGGCGTGACAGCAGATCAGTGTTTTTCGATGTTGGTTTACCGCGCCAAAATGCCGCCATTGTGATATACGCCCCCTCTCACTTCACAAGCCATAAGTCTCGCCCTCAAACATGTTTCGTTTGCGCATATGGTAACCGCCAACATGCTTCCAATAACATTGCGAGTGATGAAAATCCGTAGCGGCGGGGACCACATGAGCTTTCGGTGATGACGTATTATACCTACATCCAGTACCAGAATTATTTTTCTTATTCTGATTTTAAAACTTCTCTGAGAATACCAAGGCAGTGGGTCGCGGCTAGATTCCATCCGCCAGAAGGTCGACTTGCAATTTTCTCGATGTTATATTTCTAGGGTACAAACTAAAGCGGCACTTAGAAATTTAGGTGAACAAGTACGCTTCCCTCAACTATATAAAACAGTATCGGCTCCACGAAGACTCGAACCGAAACCCTAACCCATCTATTAACCGAAACCCTAACCGTCACTATCCCTTACACCACAAGGGATTTGCTGTCAACAACCGCTTTTTTAGAACTTTTATACTGCATGCTGTTTGATTATTAGGTGTTACTTCATTAGACACCAGTTCCTGCTCTCAATGAAGTATTTTAGTGCAGTGCATTTTGGGATTGCGTCCTTCTGGCGGATGGAATCTAGCCCTAACCAAGGCAATGGTCTAAATAACAAAAGAAGATTCTGGTAGTGCAGGTATAACAAGTCCTAAAAGGCACTTTGAAGATCATGTGCAATGTTAATGTCTTTTGTTTCAGTTCTCGACAAGTACCACGATACGAAAGCCATCAAGTTTTGCAATATATACACAGAATAAACGAAATGTAGTGAAGTCAATTATTAGCCGTGATTCAGAAATCGGTCTAGTTGTGGCTTATGATATCGATGCGCGATGAAGTAAATTGTAATTTAAAATCAGATTGTAGTATTTACAATGAATCATAGCTACATAGAATAATTACTTTATCTGTACGTTTACAGATATAGATATAAAATATAGGAAAATACATTACGTGTTTGCTATGTAGTAAATTCAGTATTATACTACTACAAATAATTTAATTGAGCATTATTTAACCCGCAATTCCATTCGAATTTAGAACGGATACGGCGTGTTTTTGAAAACCTATAATATGCAATTATTGCATGAGGTTGAGCATGATAGCGAAAATTATGAAGACAGAGGTCTGTGTTATCTGCCGAAGCCGAAGGACGAGACTGATAACACAGACCGAGGTCTTGATAATTTTCGCTATCATGCGAAAATCGAATTGTTTTTTATACATTTTAACCAAACGGTTTAGCTGAACGAAAGCTAGCAAAAACTAAGCTAAATGAAACGCCGTAAATTGGTTTGTTTACGATTGAATTTCAAGATGTTTTGTTTCCGTTATACGAGCTACAACTTGCTTTTATTCACAAGTTTAACGGAAAAGAAAGATTGGAAACATAGCTGACAGATGTCTCTACTTTCTAGTGTAAAATGGTCGGACTTGCTTATTATCGAGCGCTACCTACAGGTAATAGCAGTGTGACGTCACAACCCACAGATAATACCTACAGATAATATTGTACGCATGCGCAGTCAGTGCTATAACCAGCTATCGAGAATTAGCTGTGTGTTCATAATTGAGATAGTGAGTAAAATGTAAAACATCATCATTTTGTTGGGAGAACAACAAGAACAACTTTATTTGTACCAAATATTACAAAGTTACTTACAAACTTAATGAAAACTAAGTCAGGTAGGTAACCCTTTGTAACTCGTGGATGCGCGCATGCGCAGTAACGAGTTATTGAAGTTAAGTGGATTTTCATTCCCGACTGATGTATGTCAGCTGTTTATAGATCGGGATATACTCGTACGATGTTCGGGATATGAGACTTTCATGGCTAACTCGCTTTAACGGGTGGGTACTCACTCCAGGCAACTTTGATATTTTGAGGCCCATCTCAGCCAAGGATATTATCCGCCGATATATCAGTAAGCCACAAAGACGTTTATTTATTTTATAACCCTCCGATAAATTTTCTACACCGAAAATCAAACACAACGCGGCGCGCGGGAGAATCCCGTAGCTTCTAAGGCTACGTTTACACAGTACTGGACGAACTTGGATCCGTATCAAGATTCTTGCGGTGAGGCCTTTCATTTACACTGATCCATGCTATCCGAACGAATTTTAGATCAACTATCCACAAGTTTGAAATCTAAGAAAAGCAAGGCAAGTTCGTACCTGTACCGGTCTCGACTTAGACCAGTACTGTGTAAACACTGTCGTCCTGATATCTTTCGCACCGATTTCGTGAAATTAGGCCTTTCTAAAATTCTGCTTCATCCTCTTAATCGGTTTGCCATCACTCTTTCCTTGGTAAATACACTTGTATCTTCCCTGTTCGGAAACTCCTCGAGGGCCTCACGTATCAGTTGCGTCAGGGTTTCTCTCTATGATCTTCAAAATTTCATTATATTTCATTCGGACAGTTTCCCAGTCCTGCCCTTGAGATCCCTTGTGACTTGTAATCTATAATTACATGCAGAAACAGAGATAACTCATAGTCAGTCCATTTAAATGTTTGGTCGCAGCCACCATGCTGAAATAGCAAATGTGGTTGATCAATATAAAGGCTTAGAGAAAAATCTGGTTGGGCAATCTCAAGTATTGATGCTCATTATCTATTTTATAAACTTTGCAAAATATGAACCATTAAAAGGGTCATCCTATATAGAACTACCTCCTGAATTGAGGAATTCTGCAAAAGGCATTATTAACATAAAAAATACTGATGATAATGAATGTTTCAGATGGTGTCACTTAGCTCATAAATTTCCAAAAAAATCATCCTGAGCGTGTGACAAAGTATCAGGGACATAAAGAAGAATTAGACTATAGGGGTATTGACTTCCCTGTAGCTCAAAAACATTATAACAAGATCGAAAGACAGAATGATATTAGCATCAACGTCTTTGGGTATGGGAAAAGATAACCGTACCCAATCTATCTCTCCAAAGAGACGTTTACTGATCATGTATAATATATTTAGCTTATATCTATATTATACATATAAGCTAAATATAGGTAAATTAATATTTAAAATATATAACGAGTTAACGCCTCCAAGTATGTCCCACATTATTGATAAGCGAGTTAATAAGTATAGCTTCAGAATAGCCTCCTCTGCATGCACCTCTTAAGTATAGGACCGTGAGAGAAAAAAAATTGTAAAAAAAAAATGTAATTCATCATCAGTCCCCTCTCTTCTCTCGTTTTACCACAATAATCCCGGTCTCGATTTTTCCCGATTATTTACCCGGTCTCGATTTTTTTCGATTATATAGGAGGTGCCTGCGGAGAAGGCTAAGCTTCAGAAGTAAGAACAGCTTATTGCACCTCCTTTTAACACATACTACATGAAACATTCTGTGGCTTACAGAGGTGCCATCTTATGGAACACCATATCGTAGAACGTTGACGCAGCAACATGCACTACAAAGACATATATGGATAAGGCTAGAAAGTTAGATATACTACATAACTTAGATTTTAACTTTACATCAGTGAAGACTCTCACTAAAGGAACTAAAGATTACATATATTATTAATAATTAAGTAAGTATTAATGATAGATCAATTATTAATCTGCACCTAGAGTATATGGAACTATTCGAATATATATATACAGTCAATGCCAAAAAGGTTGTCCAGCAGAACATAATATAATACTATAATATCCATTGTTTTGGGCTATTGTCTAGACCAAGACAATAGGCCAAAACAATGGATATTAAAGTATTATATTATGTTCTGCTGGACAACCTTTTTGGCATTGACTGTATATATTAGATATTGTTACATTTTTAGCATTCTTAACTTTTTAGACAGTTTATTATTTATAAATGATTTAGCCACTTTTTTAATGTATATAATTTTTATATTTAGGTTACACACGACCCCACAAGCGGCGACGCTTTAATGTATATCGTGTTTAAATCAAAGTTCAAAAACCCATGAATAATTAATGACATTTTGTCCAATCAGATGAAGCAAATCAGTCACGTGCATGCTCCTTTATACCTGATAAAATCTCATCATTCTAAAAGGCACGCGGAGGGATTTGAATTCTGTCCCAGAGGGAAACGGGGTTAATGATTGAGACAATGGAATTTCTATTGATGTTTCAGCTTTCTCACTGAACTGCTAATTAGTATGAACGTTTTATATAAAGAATATTAATGAACATGAAATATTATATAAAGTTTCATCCTAATTAAGAATTCACTGATAAAGACCCAAAGATAGCAAAAAGTACACGGAACATAAGGTACCTAGATAATAAATTTTGCACTAAATTTACTAATATCAGCAGACTACCGAGATACACAGATGATATTTTTAAAATGAAGTTATCCAACTACCATTACTTGTTTACCGAGCCACTGTTTAGTTCCAATTATTAAACCAAACTCAAAGCCGTAATATTATAAAAACGTGCATTAAACTTACATATTTTGTGTCGGAGTCAAAAATTTAGAGTCTGCCGTCATGTCAGTCACATCGCTTTCCAAGTCTTGAACTTTATCGAGGTAAACCACGACACCAAATCCTTCAAGTGCAGATTCCTCTTGCATTGCGAAACGGCGCTTCAAACAACATAGTATGGTAATTTCTTCATGTCATTCCCTTGAGATGTTTGTAATTGCAGGCGGTGATTACTCGAATATTTTGCATGGCGTTGTGAATACAAAGGTTCAATGGTTCATTAAGTAACCATTCCCTTGAGATGTGCGTCTTTCTTTCATTGCATTCTTAAAGCGTTTTTGAAGCCGTTTAAAACACTCACAGCACGTGTTTTATCAAGTCTAAAAATTCTCGGGCTTCGCCCTCGAATTTTTAAACTTGATAAAACACTGCTGTTCGTGTTTTAAACAGTACTTATTGTATTGTTGTATTGTATGCGGATTTGCTATTAGTCATGGAGGATGAGAATCATCATTACAGTCTCATTAAAGTGCCTATGAAGCTTATTTTTTTATTTTAGATATCAATTCTACATCAAGTGAATAGTAGAATGGTACAATATATCTTGTTTTGCATGCTGTGCCGCTGAGTTAAGGAGGTTTTAATATTCAAAATGCTAATTACATGACGTCAGGGGAGGCATCAATTATTATACAATTTTTTTTGTTACAATTAAACAATTTTTTTAAATTACCAGTATTATACCCATGGTTGAAATAAAATGATTTTAGAAATTTGTTTTCCTATATCAGTAGAAACGCCCATTCACAACCACTAAGAAGTGATTGCAGATACCTCCCCTGACGTCATGTAATTAGCATTTTGGATATTAAAACCTCCTTAACTCAGCGGTACAGCATTCAAAGCAAGATATATTGTAACATTCTACTATTCACTTGATGTAGAATTGATATCTAAAATAAAAAAATAAGCTTCATAGGCACTTTAAGGATTTCAATAAGTTTATGTACAATCAAACCCAGCATTAACACACAAAACATTTCTGTAGATATCGTTTACAATGCTGTACCACTGAAAAGGTATTAGAATATCATATCCCAAATTGTATAGATGTAAATGGATTCAAGCTATTAAAAGCCTACAAAAGAAAATAACATATTAAAATACACTAACTTCCACAAGCAGTTGAATGTATCCTTTGTCATCTATGCTGATTTTGAAACCCTCACGGAAAACATTAATACAGCAACACCTGGCGACAAAAATTATTATACAAATGCATACCAAAAACACACTGATTGTGGATTTGATTATAAAGTCGTGTGTTGTTATGATGATAAATACAGCAAGCCTGTAGATGTGTATATATAGAGGTGAGAATGCTGTCCATACGTTTATGGAAAAAATGTTAGAAGAAGTAAGTTATTGTCAGGATACTAGTAGAAAACATTTTGAGAGAAAAATGATTATGACGGGCCCAAACCACGAGAGTTCTCTAGAGCTAGAAAATGTTATATTTGTGATGGTGAGTATAGTGAAACAGATATACAAGTTCGTGATCATTGTCATATTACAGGTTAATAGAGAAGTGCTGCACATATCTCATGTAATCTTAAATTAAGACTAACGTAATAAAAAATAAACTGTTTTTTAGCTTTTTATTTTAGTTTAAATTTGAAACAAAAAGGCGAACAAATGTCACGTGACCAGATTTCCTCCTTGATATCTGCTCTATTCAATAAATGTAATATCTCTAACCATGATTCTATTTGATTCGTTCAATCAATTAAATTTTCATGCTCTTCATTTTCTCATATACTCATCAGTGTATGAAACTCGCGGTCCCATTCTCTATAGTATGTTTCTCTTATTTATTACGTCACCGAACACGTGATCATGTACATCCTAGGAAGCAGTAAACAAATTAAGGAAGTGAAAACCAATAAAATATGCCATTATAATGGAAAACTAGTCACTCTCAGTAAAGTAAGGCATGAAAACGTCAAATATTTGCTGGAGGTCTTGCAACAAGGGCAAGCCCAGGCCCTACAGTCAAAACAGGTCAAGCGCTCCCCTGTACAACAAACTGGAATGAAGTTCATGAAATGAAATTTGATTTCATTCTTCGTTTCAAACTTCCATTGTTAAAACGAAACCTGCAAAATTATAATTGAGCCACAATCGAATTGTGGGTGCATTTATGTGCAAAATAAGGCTTGTTCATCTTATTCCATAGCGTATTTGAATTGTAATCTCCTATTTGTCAGCGGTCTCCCTCAGCGCGTATGCACTCGTATCATTCTCACTTCGCGCCAGTCGAGCAGCAACTCGTTACAATCCTACTTGACATACAATGACAGAGCAAGTAGCAAAGAAAAACGTGGCCGGGGCTCAAACCATTCTGGTTACTCCAGCTGCTGTCCCTTCAAAAGCTCTCCCTTCTACTTCCACCACCATCAACCTCACCGGCTCGGGGAAAGGAATGTTAGAGGTAAATATCAGTCTTTTCCTATTTTGACGTTACCTTCGAAGCTTTGCAGTATCCTTCATTTAGTACAGTATTTGTATTTTCTTTGCCCATTGCAATTGCTGCTCGGTTGTCGTTCGAGGCTTTGTAGAACGCTTGTTAAATTGAAGTGTTGAAGTCGAATTGCGCCGGTGACTCGGTTTTGCCATTGGAGCATTGCATGCAGAATACTTTTCGAGTACAATATGGAATTTGCATTGCTGCTCGCTTTGCCACCGGGGCATTGCAGAATGCTTGTGAAGTAACTACCGAATCTCTTGCATTGCTGCTCGATTTGCATTTCAGAGTCCTTGTGAAATTATATTATTGTGTTTATTTTTCATTACTGCTCAGTTTGCCGTCGGGACATTGCAGTATGCTTTTGAAAGTTAAAATATTGAATTTGCATTGCTGTTCGTTTTGCCATCGGGGGCATTGCAGACTGATGTTTGTGAAGTTAAATAGTGAATTGGCATTGGTGCTCGGTTTGCGATCGGGGCATTACAGAATGCTTGTAAGCTTAAACTGTTGATTCCATTGGCATTGCTGCTCGGTTGGCTTTCGAGATTTGCAAAATACTTGTACAGTAAAATTTGAGTTGTATTACGCTGCTGCGTTCACGCTTTCCACAGATTGAATTTATCACGTCTGCCTTCAGTCTATATACCTGTCGTGAGGAATGTGGTTTATTTTGAGTTCCCATGCTTTTGGCTTGCCATAATTTTTCACTGGAGAACATAACAGTAAAATGAGTTATTCACACCCCATTGTGGTTTATACATATGTTGTATTCATCATTCTGTGAGGCGCCACCGCTCGTCCCGTGTGGATTTAGCATATAATACCGTTCAATTTGTTTGTGTTTATCCGCTGCGATTCTTATTTTATACGTATTTAAGCCTCATACGATTGTCTGCCTTTTTAAGCAACTACAACAGCGCATAAAGACGCTAGAGGATGGAGAGGCTAACGGTGCCGCTGTATAGTCTATGATCCGTAAGGTCACCGCCTATGGTATGCGCTGTGAGGACGATTTTTACAAGTATGAAGCTCTCCGCCTGGCGAAGCAATTGGCCTTCTGCGCCAGATAGTCTCATCATGAAAAGACGCCCTCCTATGATATGATAGCCACAACTCTCCGGCAACGATTGCAGGTCGACCAGGCCCAGTTCCGTGCTTATTTTCTCGCCCTATTAAGCTGGAAAGGAGTATTCGTTACTCCTCGACTCGCTCTCCAAGATAGACAAGTCTTTCGGACGTGTGTCAACCGACTCACCCTACCGGAGGTCGCCCACACCTCTCAGAAATGCATCACGATACTCCGCTCGACCGACGTGTTTCTTCTGCGGCATCGCAGGCCATATGATGTCGCAATGCTTCCGTCGGCAGATGGCAAACAGAGACTCTTCTCGTGGTACTAGTTCCTTCGGCAGAAGGCGTAAATATCATAATTTCGGAAAGCCCCTGTAATATTTAACTGTCTCTAATATGACTGTAATGGAATGTATAATTTAATGTAGAGCTTATTTCCGATAGTTTGTTTACTCTATGTAACCAGATAAGGCAGGTTTTGATGTGGGAAATTAAATTATTTCATCCTACGCTGTAGCAAAATGGTGTGTTGTTCCCTCCATTATTGTTACTCATTTCCGCAAATTTTCCTTGCGCGCACCCTTTAGTCCTTGTGATGGCAGCCTTAAAGGGGAGTATAATTCGGTCTCGGACTAACTGGGTTTAGGCTGCCATCGTTCTCTTTTCAGCCACCATATAAAAGGTTTAAAAGCGACTCCTTTCAGTGGGAAGTAACGCGAGGGGACAGACTTTACCGTTTGCAACCTGAAATGTTATTGGTTACCCAAACAATAGCCTACCCCTAAAACAATACAAACCCTAACCCTAAAACAATGGGATTCTTTATCAGTGAAGTCCAATAGGATACGACCTACAGAACAGTGAAGTCTAACCGACGCGAGGATTTGACCCATTCGCGTTTCAGCCTCGCACAGTCTCTTGGGTTTCTAGTTCTGGTTCACTCCTTCCCGCTCATGCCTGGGAGATGGCAACCGATGCCCATATAACGGACTCGTTTCTCGACAATGTTCTTGACGGCAATAGGGTGGCAGATGTGTCAGCCCTAGCGTTCCGTGATCCTACACATTTAGTCGCAGGCGAATTGCATTGCCATGCAGACGCATGGGCGCGCATGGCCTCCAAAGCTCCTTGTGCGCAAGCCGACGAAGTACTAGAGTGGATCAATAACACTGTTGACGTTTTCAAGTATTTTCGCCATTTTAATGGAAGCTAGAAAGGTCAGAATTACAATTGCGCCCTACCGCCAGCCCGCATCTTTCCCAACCACCTCTCATGTGAGTCATTTGCAGCGTTCATATCAGCCACCATCATGGACAGACTGTCCACAGGCGCTATCTCGGTTGGGGAAAGGTCGGTCAAGTTACCCCGCCCCATCTCGTCATGCCACTAACCGTGGAGCCATCTAAGCCTCACCTCTGTAAAGATAATAGATTCCTCAACTCAATCTTTGGATGGTGATCGCTCTTTTACCATAGACAACGTCCGGGATATTCCTACATAAACCGCTAGAGACACTTTTCAAACTGTGTATGATGACAAATAAGATTATGACAATGTTTATCTCTCCGGGTCTTGTAGAACCCGTCAAATTAAAAAAAAAATTTTTTTTGGGGGGGGGGGGGGTTGGTATTTACCAGTAATTGCATCCCTTTCGGCTGGAAGCTTTCAGCATTTATATATCGTTCCACGGGTCTTCTTGCATCTCATTACTTCCGTACTGTGGGGTGACCATGCTCGCTTTATATAGACGATAGGCACACTTCTCAGCTTCTGTTTCCTGCACATATGTCCCCACCAGCTTATGCTAATCTCAGTTCTCAGGATCTTGTAAAGTTTGGCCTTGCAAACTCGACAATTTTCGTGGTTTGCTTCACTTTAACTTCTTTGGGCTATTTTCTTGGCTTGCAGAAATCGCTTCTAGCCCTTTCAAAGCAAATTCCTTATCTGGGTTTCACATCTGACTCACACTTGTAAGCATTTACTCTTTTGTCATCTAAAAAAATTCATCGATCTGCTTAAAACTACGTTTTCCTCTTCCACACTGCAAAACCTCTATGAGCCTAGCCGTTCCAGGTGCGGGGTTGTTTACAAACGATATCGAACAACCTAGCCAGATCCCGTTCATCTCAGTCATCTCGACCGCTTAAATTATCCGGCGCTTTAAGGACGGAAGTGGAGGATTGGTTATTTCTTGAATCCTGGGTTTCTCCCGTGGCGCTCTGATGCGTCATCGTCATATCAAGCTTTTTTCTGTTGCATCCCTTTTGCCTGGGGTGGTTTACTAAGCCAGGATGCCATAGTTATACCTGCCTCTGATTACTAGGATCACGATACGATGTCTACTGATATCGCCGTCAAAGAAACCTTAGCCTTGGCTAATGTCCATCCACATTTGAAGGCACCTTTTGTAACTGCTGGGTGGATTCATACGTTGACAACCAAGCCCTAATTAAAGCATGGGAACACCAGGGCGCTAGGTCACCCGCTTTGATTCGTGCTCTGAAAAAGATTTTCTCTGCCACCACTTCACTGAATGTCGATCTTCGTCTGTATTACATTACCAGCACAGAAAATCTCGCCGCTGCGCCCTCCCGCCTCTTATCTCTCCAGGATGCAATGCTCTCGCCCCGTCTTTGGGAGACGCGGCTGCAGTCAGCCTGTGGCGGTACAAAAGGGCATTCCATTGATCTAATGGCTCTTCCATCAAACGCCCAACGGAATTCTCAGCGTTTTCTTCTGCTCATTTTCCCCCCTTACCCTACACCGGGTTGCTCGGGTGGTAACCTATTCACCCAGAATCTCAGTGGAACAAAGCAAGGTGAACTTTTCAATAATCTTTAAATCTTCCCGCCAATCTGCCTTATTCGACACGTCCTCATGTTTGTGGTTTCAGCAGGGATCCCATGTACATTCATTGCACCAGATGTTATCCCGAGGCGACACAGGTGGCCCGTATTGTGCGCAGCTTCGTGCTCTCGCTTGCTTCTCGCTTAGCAGGGCGAAAAGGATGCCGTCCTTGCCTCCACCAAACAAAGTTTCTCTCCTTACTGGGCAATCCCTTGGGATCTGTGAACTTTTCGGGTAGTTTGTAAGTGAAGTACCAAGAAAATCTTTATGCGTTCAACCGCTGCGATTATCAGACTGTGTTGATAGATCTTAGTCCATCTCAGTTCTGAATTTGCCAAACGTTGTGCTACTTAAGTGTACAATTAGGGACGGATTTGCTACTCATTAGACCTACATAAAGCATTTACTTAAGTTTTCATATTGGTTGGTACCCCAACGATGACTCATTTCGTTTCTGTCGGTCCTGCGGCTATAAAATAAAACTCGTTGCAAACGCAATCACTTAGCACTCTGTAGATCAAGCAAAAACATTCCCTAAAGCTGGAGTTAGAGAACTTTCTTTATTCTCTGCCGGATAAAAAAATCCTTATACACCGCAATACCCCGGGACATTTGCCGTTTTCTTTCAAACACGGCTGTCCGTACCTTGGCCAAAAGGAAATGTTTCCCTGTGCGTGTCCTGTTCGTCTGTCTTACAATACTGTCGACTCCTACATTGGAAAATTGCGAGCCATCTTTACCGCGATTGGCTGTCAGGGTAACTGGAACTCCACCTTTGGCATAGGGAACCCGGCTGCCTCCCTACCTGTCAGCGAATTTCTCAAGTCCGTGACGGCGAAACAGCTCCAGGCCAGAATTGCGCCTAAACAAGCCACCCCTCTGTTTTGGGACAAGCTACTTATCCAGACACCTTGACCGGAAAATGGCATCTCCCTCTATCACTCCATCAAACCTGTTTATAGTAGCTTCTGGCTAGGCGTTTTTAAGAGCCTCTTCTTTTCAGCGGAGAGGTAACGATCTAGGTTTGGTAAAAATACAAGAAATGTTGCGCTTCCCCAACGATGACGGGTTTCTATTCAACTATATATGGTCAAAACCTTTTCGTGATGGAACTTCAAACGTATTTGGCATCCGGCGGCATCCGAACCCATCCCTGTGTCCTGTCAAGGCTATTGAAACTTATGTGGTTGTGACCTCTGAGCTTGGGATGGATCTGACCGATGGCTATGCATTCCGCCCCACCACAGCGCAAGGTAACGTCATATAGATAAGCCATTCACGAGCAGTTCTGCAGAAGCCCGCCTTCGACTTTATTTAACAGAAGCAAGGCGAAACTCTCCAGCGTGTTTCAATTAATGGTACCCCCTCAGATAGTTTTGAACTGAAGTGGGGTGTTCCTCAGATTCTTGCCTTGGACCTCTTCTCTTGGTTATTTATGCATCGAAACTATTTGATATTACGAATGCGCATCTCCCTAATGTCCATTGCTACGCCGATGATTCGCAGATCTACTTTTCTTTCAAGCCGGACTCGGCTGCTAATCAGAACGCTATTTCTGTAATAGAAAATTGCATAAAGGACATTCGCCAATGGATGCCTGCCGACCGGCTAATGCTGAACGATGACAAGACTGAATTTTTGATTATAGGTACTAGGCAACAATTAGCTAAAGTAAACATTGAACATATAACTGTCGGAAATCAGTGTAATATTGCACCCGTTCCAGTTGCCAGAAATGTAGGTTCTTGGTTCGACTCTAAGTTGTCCATGAACAAGAATTAATAAGATATGCAATTCTTCATTTTTCCATTTACACAACATTAGACGCATAAGGAAGTATTTTTCCACTGAATCTACCAAGCTTTTAGTACATGCCTTTGTCACAAGCCGTATCGATTATTGTAATAGCCTTTTATACGGATTACCGCAGACACAACTAATTAAGTTACAGAGAGTACAAAACACTGCTGCTCGTCTTATTTGTAATATACCAAGATTCGACCATATAACACCTGTGTTATATCAGCTGCATTGGCTTCCAGTTAAGTTTAGAATTATCTTTAAATTATTACTTATTACTTTTAAGGCATTGCATGGTCTGTCACCTATATATATTAATGATCTAATTAAGAGTAAGTCTAGATATTGTCTTCGTTCTAATACTGAATTGATACTAGAACCACCTCATGTGATAACTAAGCCTACACTTGGCGATAGAGCCTTTGTATCAGCTGCTCCTAAACTGTGGAACGATCTACCGAGCTCTATACGAAATGAACAGTCTCTCGATTCTTTTAAACGTTCAATTAAGACTTATCTTTTTAGGAAAGTATTTAACTGTAATTTATTTTAACAATTTTTTTTAAATATTAGAATGTATAGTTTTTACTCATTTTCAGTATTTTATTAGTTCTTAAACATTTAGTATTCTATTATAGTATAGGTTTAGCTTCCGTAAAATTAGTATTAACATTAGTATGGGTTTTTAACATTATATTATTTAGGCTAAGCTATATATAAGTTATTTACATATCATGTAATGCGCAAGTGATCATATACACATGAAACTTGCGCAATATAAGTCAATAAATTATTATTATTATTATTATTATTATTAGGTGTGGGTATGCCATAACCTTAGCGTCCAGGGCCCCGCTGGCCGTCATCATGGCCCACGTAGGACGGGAGAATAAAAACACAACAGCGTACTATTTCAAACTTTCTTAAGTCCTGCGACCGGGCGGGCCCTCGGATATCCTTTCCTCGCCAGTCTAGTCTAGAGCTTCGAGATGCTACTCCGCACAATAATTATTCTGCCTCCTTCTCGCTTCCCACGCTGTTGTAGTTCAGTTTGTGTTTTTTCCCCACCCACCCTCTCCGTTGCCTGCTGTTTATAAACTGATCGCAACTGCTGGCTCCCATTCTCATCTCAAAAGCGTGAGGGAGAGCATTGATAAATAGATTACTGCTCTTAGTGTTGTTACGCAAACGATAGCCCCAAGAACGGCTGCGAATGAGACTAATTTGAATACTCATTTTGAATTTTGCAAGTTTCATTTCAACAATGCAAATTTGAAACAAAGAATGAAATCAAATTTCGAATAATGAACTTCATTTCTGGCTCTAGGGAGGAACGCCTGGCCTGTTTCGACTGTAACTTATTGTATCTGCTAGTCCAATATGTGTCTTTATAATATACATTATGTGGGCATCCTAAGAATGCACGATTTCATGAGTTAGAGACGGATGTGCGTTCTTTATCGGCAATTATAATATAAATTATGTGATCATCCTAAGAACGTGCGATTTGATTGGATGCTCAGCGTGCTTGATTTTGTTATAAATGCACGCTCAAGAAAATCAAGCACGCTGAGCATCCAATCAAAACAAACCGTGTTGGTGATTGTTTTTCGCGAGTTTATATAGCTAACGGAGATAATTTCTTAGACTGGGAAGAAAACATGTCTGACTTTGAGTTGTTAAGGTGTGTTAAACCTGTTGAACTGGAAGAGGAAAATAAAAGTCGCTTCCCAAAACTAAAAGAAAATGATCGGCGAGAGCCGGAATTTAGCATCGGCTTTGTACTGTAAAGGAACCACAAAATGGGATGCTAAAACGTTTTAAGTTAAGAAAAGCAATGTCCACATTCTAATACAGTGTTACTCATTGACAGTTTGATATAAAAAATGATTGAATTTAAGAAAAATGTGGGTTTTCCAACAGTCTGGTGTATTAAACGAGCGGAAAGTGACAACACAACAACAAGACAATTGACTCACCAAGAACTCGACGATAACTGTAATACGCCTATTTTATTCTGAAACCTGAACAGTGAATTGCGACGAATACAATGGGATTTCTCTGGTTTCATGTAGAAATTCGTTTCTGAATGTTCCTGAATGAAAAACAGGCGATAAACTTGCAAAGAACCCATCTAACAGAAGGCAGAATTCCAGAAGAGTAGATCATCATTCGTGTATGGAGGACATGCCAACGAAGAGAGCCTCAAAAGCTACGCAACTCGGCCATCAGAGCAACAGTTTAATACAACGCTGTTCCTTGGGATAAAGAAAATATCATTCTTCAGACCACATAATCAGTAATCAGTGTCAACTATGCAGTTGTTGTAGAAAATAGTCAGCAATCCTCAACTCACGTGTCCAATTCAACTGCCGCTAATTCGTTAACGCTTTTTCTGTGAATTATTTTCCATCAGGCATTTTCAACACTTTGCACTATGTGCATATTAACCTCCTGTGCTGACCAGAAATTGTAAAAAGAAAGCACTTTGTTTCCCGCAACGGTTTTGACCAGATGACAATATTACAACCCATTAATTTGCCGACTCTTGCAATTAATCGATTGACATGTTCTATTCTTAGCAGGTTACTTCATCCAATAAGAAACGAGCTTTCAGATCGTCAACGTCAAGCTGTCACAAATGTTGTAAACAAGTCAAGTACATTAAAATGGGTTTTCGCTGTCGTTACTGAGTTCGCTTTTAGATTTTTACGCGGGTTCTAAAGCTTTATTTCCTTCGTCTACATTGAAGTTTATATTATAAAACAAATAAAAGATGGGTCTCCTTGTTATATAACAAAATAATGCACTTTCGAGGTCTTGAAAAGTAGCTAAATACACTCGCGTTCCGCTCGTGCATCCACAGTTTTTCAAGACCTCGAGCGTGCATTATGTGGGGTTAGAGACTGCTTGTGAGTGCTTTATCGACAAATACTGGCACGCGCTGACTGTACGATGAACGTAAAATAATGAATACAGCATGAGGCCGAAGGCCGAATGCAGTATGAATTTTTTTTGAGTTCATCGTACAGTCAGCAAGTGACTGTATTTTGCCGATAATGCACAAACATAAAGTCTCTAACTTTTAATATTCAAATTGAGTGCACTGTCAGCCGTGAATTTCAATTGATTTACAGAAATCAGTTGTCAATAACAATTTCATAAAGAAGTCAAATATTTCGCATGAATTAAATCATTTTACGGTAAATATCTCCACAAAGAAATGTCATTTCAATAGACAATGAATAAAAACAAAAGTAGATAACTTTGCAAAGAATAATTTACTTTGGCGTTCGGCCAGTTTAGTTGACGCCTTGCGCCGGAGTATGTTTGTACATTTAACTCGAAAACGTTTCTCTTGGAGCCATGTATTCAAATATCGAGTATTTAGCCGGCTTAACTCCTAGATGGTCTACTTTCTTTAATAGTTTCTTTCATTCGAAAATAACTAACCTGCAGATTCCAGTGAATTGAAATCTTGAAACGTGCTCGGCTCCGATGCAAACATTTTCCAAATCAAAAATCCTGGGTTTTCGAACCATCCACTGAATTCTCGCTTAATTTTCTCCTCTTATTGACAGAGTAAGGTCTCGGAAATGAAATCCATTTCTTAAGTAAGACTACTAGAGTGTTGTAGAAACTTTTGTTTACTCGGACACATGTTGACTTGTTAGTTGTTGTACTTCCAGCGCTTGCAAATAAGCCATTTCTAACGAACGATTATGCAAATGTTTGCCTCGAAACATAAGGCGAATAGTATGATTGTACATTTAACTCGAAAACGTTTCTCTTGGAGCCATGTATTCAAATATCAACTATATAGCCGGCTTAACTCCTATAGATAGTCTGCTTTCTTTAATTAATAGTTTCTTTCATTCGAAAATAACCAACCTGCAGATTCCAGTGGGGCAGTGAATTGAAATCTTGACTTGAAACCGGCCTCCGGCCATGTGCTCGGCTCCGATGCAAACATTTTCCAAATCCATTTTCCAAACCATCCACTGAATTCTCGCTTAATTTTCTCCTCTTATTGACAGAGTAAGGTCAGAAACTTTTGTTCACTCGGACACATGTTGACTTGTAAAGTTGTACTTCCAGCACTCGCAAATCAGCCATTTCCAAGGAGCGATTATGCAAATGTTCGCCTCAAAATATATATCTTCTGTCACACAGGAAACAGAGTTGAATCCTGCCGTTACCTTTCTAGTAATTGTCTGCATTTTCGCTGTTTAATATGCGATTGTAATAAGGTTTTTCAAGCCGTCCAAACACGTAACTAAGCGAAGGACTAGGTCTCCCTTTCCCTAGGGAAGAGAGGGTCTGGGTCGAGTGCTGTGGTCACCAATAATGCACGCTCATTAGCCAATCACATACTTGGATTTTGTACAATGCACGAAATTTAAACATTAATTTGTTATATAACAAGGAGAACCATCTTTTATTTGTTAAATATAACAAGGAGAACCATCTTTTATTTGTTAAATACAGGCACGCGCTCACTGTACGATGAACGAAAATAATGAATACTGCATGAGGCCGAAAGGCCGAATGCAGTATGAAGAAATTTTGAGTTTATCGTACAGTCAGCAAATGCGTTTATTATTCAGTTCCTCAGTATCCCGAATTCTGATTGGTTGATTCACCTGGAAATAACTGCGCGCAAATAAGCGTGTTGTGAGCATGCGCAGTGCTGTTCAACAACAAATCCAACATGGCCGCTCGGTTTCCAGAGTGTTCAGAGGAGGAAATTGCGAGCATTTTGGATGCCAAAGGTAACAAAAACACTGAATAATAAAACAATAAATTATTGGAACTCCGACTATCGCAAAATATGATGAATTGTCTGTGTCTCGCTACCAGTTATTTGCCTCTGCCTTCGGCATCGGCAAATAACTGGTAGCTCGTCCAATAATTGCTTAGTATTTGTCGATAAAACACTTAAACGTCTCTTAACGTTAAATATTCAAACTGAGTGCACAGCAGTATGTTTGAACTGAAATCAGTTGTCAATAACTAATTCAAAAGAAATCAAAGATTCCGGCTGAATAAAATAATTTTCGTAAATATAGTCCACAAAGAAATGTCATTTGAATAGACAATGGATAAAACAGGAATCATTTTATCAGCTAACTGAGTAAATAACATTGCAGAGAATCATTTACTTTCGGCGTTCGGTCAGTGAGAAGCCGTCTTGCAATTTTAATTGAATCAGCTGTACATGTATTGTACATAACTCGAAAATGTTTCTCTTGGAGCCATGTATTAAATATTTGAATAAAAAATGCGAAATTCTCCATACATTGTAAAATGTCAATCATATATATTCGCTTGTGAAGTTGGCTGTGTTTGCTCTGCGTGCGAATCGGCATGGAACACGAGGCGAGAGAAAGTACTAGTGTGATTTTATGCTCCAAGAACTAGCTTTTTAAAAGACAACAATACAAAATAATAGCAAAAGCTCAAAGTCTTGGTCCATATCGGGCTAGACGTGCAACAAAAATGGTCCTGAATTACGAAAAACGACACGAAAAGCACTTTAAACAAAGCTGCTGAGAATTCAAATACAAACTGGACAGCCGAAAAGCATTATGCATTACAGGAAATATAATTTGTCCTGCCTGGAAAAGTGTTCCTGTTTTGGCCATGATGTTCTGGGACTGAGGAATCTCTTGCTGGGTATTTGGAGCCAGTGCTTGAGGTTCATGGCTTGGAATTGCTCAGCTCGAACTGACAACTTCGATTAGCAGGTTTGTGCGTGCTCACCCAACGCTAATTCCTTTCTGTGTTGTTTCAGATGCTCTAATCTCGCACGGCTGCTAGCAGCGCGTAGATATCGAAAGTACCTTTTCGGATTCAAAAATTGCATCGAAAGATACCCAAACAAACATCTCCACATCAAAGTAATCTAGATAAGCTCTAATCCGACATTCTCTGGCTTTCAAATAGTCAAGTATGATGCCTAACGACGGGAAATAAAGTTCTGAGTTCTGAGTTCTGTAGCTTCTCGCTTGTGTATTTCGTTTCAGTCACATTTTCTTGCCTCTATCACACTCTGAATGAAAAAAAGATTTCATAGACTGAATCGCACCAAAACGGCTCATATCTTTTTATTTCCACTGATTCAATGTGACACATGATAGTTCAGTTCAGATTTATTTTGCACATGTTCAAGAAGAAAAATATTACAGTTTATGAGTATTAGAAAGGTAATATAAGAAGTAAATATAAGTGAGAGAAAATATGATGAATCAATCGTGCGCAGTGGTCAAAGTAGCATTAGGCAAATAGGGCTTTCGAGTTGCCCACTGTGCTTAATTATAAAGTTGCAGTGTCTGTAGCCTTTTGTCACCGGCATTTGAAAAAAACAGTCTTGAATAAACAACAATTGACCTTCCCGTTCTGACTTTGTGTACTTGATTTTTAGCACTTTGTACATTTTCTGAATGGTTCTAGTACATGTCGTTTCTTACAATTGCCGGTTATTCTAAAGAATCTGACCTAAATATTTAAACTTAAAGTGCCACTACGATCAAATTTTGACATATCAATGTTTTTGCATATTCATAAAGTAGAGTTCATATATTATTACCAGTTCAAATTGTTTTTCGATACAACGACAGGAAGTCTTATTTTTTTAGCTCCGAATATTGAATCTAAACGTCCGCCATTAATGGAGGCCGTTCCCTTTGTCCAGCTTTAAACAAAGGTTTATTCAGTGTAAGTGAAGTCATACACTTAACGCTCGCCTGCAGAACACAACGCCTGGAGGCATCAGTTCTACTAAAAACGTCTTCACGTACATAAGAAGAAAGTTATATTTATCTTTGCGAGGTTGGCTACTTTAATTTTTTTATACACACTCATTTCGCGCCACGAGGTTGTCGTGTTAAGTGTATTTTGTTGCGTATTTAATCGAGTTTGCTTGAGCTCCGACTGGCTCAATCTTGTGAAAATTCTGTCCAGTTTAGCTCTTTTTCTCCGTAGGTTCTTCTGAACAACCTTCCTTTAGAAAACTAGTTAGAGTAATTTTCAGTTATTTTCACCATTCTTTGCAGAAAAAAGCAAAAACTACAATGTATGACGTCATTTCCATGTTTACGTAGCCTTATGCAAACACGGCATTCAACCAATCAGAGCGCGCGTTTTCTTTGGGCCTGCTTTGGGTTATTTTATACAATTATATAATACTTTATTTACCCATGTTATATACACCTAAGTGCTTTTAACGAATTCGTTCTAGTATGAACGTGAAATTAAAAAGTCAAAATTGAACAGAATATATATCTTAAATATAAAGGATTTATATTTAATCCTTTAACAATATATCTAAAAAGTATAATTTATATTGAAGATATGATATAATAATAATACAATTACAAGGTATTTAAATTTGTACTAATTTCTACCTTAATTATATTCATTTTGAAATCATTGGTGTTTCCTGCAATTTGATTTGTTAAAAGCAGCAGTGATTTCAGCCTACATTGCATCATTTTGTGTCTGTTATTGCATCCTTTTGCTGAACCAATCAAAAAGCAGAATTTAAGAAGCCATTTCACAGCGTAGGGATTGCGTGATTGCTCGCGCACGCTCTTAGATTTTAATTGCCTTCTTCAAAGCTCTACCCGCTTGACTTTTCTAGTTTGTTGTTGAAAAAAAAAATCAAATTTACGAACGCTTATCGTTTGTTAAGATTTCAAAATGAATATAATTAAGTGGTAATAGAACTGAGTGGAGTGCAATTTTGGTCTGAAATCATACTCTTGATTACAAATTGCACTCCCGCTTCGCGGTCGTGCAATTTTGTAATCACTCGTATGATTTCAGACCAAATTGCACTCCACTCAGTTCTATTACCATTATTAACTAGAACGCGTTTAGGTTCGTTAAAGTGCAATTATATTTGATATCGATTATACATGAAGTGGATAGTCCAACGGTAGAATATGTCTTGATTTGGGTGTTGCATCTATGAGATATAAAGGTTTATAATTTCAATATGCTAATGTATGATGTCATCACCGACATTTGCTGAATTTCTCTGTGCTTGTGAATTAAGATATTTTCTATTTTGTTTTGTAAAATCACTTTGATAACTTCAAATATAACTTAGAATTTAAAAATAGGTAATTTGTCTCTACCAGCATGCTTTTGTATAATAAGTGATGTCGGTGATGACATCACATAAATAGCATATTGGAAATATAAACCTTTATATCTCGTAGACGTAACACCCGAATCAAGAAATATTCTACCTTTGGACTATTCACTTCCGTCATGTACAATCGATATCAAGTATAACTAATTTAGGCTTATAAGCACTTTAACATTTGTACCCTCGTTGGTAATTTGTTTCATAGTCTGCTTGATTGTGAGTAGTGTTTACAACATGTGCGGGGGTGTTGTGTCAGCCTTTACTGCGCGCACTGGAAATTGTAAAGGCTTATACAACACCCACGCAAATGTTGTAAACTACTTGTGAAATTAATAGATAACTAAAATCCATTGGGATGCTTTGAGGCTTTGCATCGCACAAAAGCAAAACAATGTGATGTCATTTTACAATTATATTAACTTGAAATGAATGAATGAATGAATGAATGAATCTTTGCGGAATGGAATTTAAGTTTCAGTTGTTGCTGGTGTATATTATTGCATTTTTGTTCTAACTTTAGAGAAACTGGGGTTATGAATATGATAATAGACCCTTCCACGGTTTTTTTGAACTTTTGATATGTACGTATAACAGCAAAACCGTCGATACTGCTGAATATCTTGAATAGGAGCAAAGATACAGGAAATATCGGGAAATTTTACAGACGTTTGTATGGATTTTTTTTTTTTTGGGGGGGGGGGCAAGTTTGTGTCCATAAGTTTGCGGGCCCATAACTTTGCTCCTATTCAAGATATAACCCTCAAATTTGGGATTTTGACTAACTTCGAGCTTAGAACATAAAATGAAAACTGTATTACAAGAGGGTAACACTCACTAGTATATATGTTGTAGGTTGTTTCTCATTTCTGGTCATTTTTAAAACAACCTAGGTCATTTTTATTTTTAAAAATTACCTAGGTCATTTCGACATTTTTAGAGTCTTTTAAATGTTGCATTAAGCATTACATTTGTCTGTTATTTAGTGACTTAAACCTAAACACCCAAAATTATTGATTGTAGCTCTTAAAATACCCAAAGTGAGCAGCCCTTGTTGACGGATAGGTTTTTTTAAATGTAGGGTTAGGTTTTGGATTAATTTAATAGCTCACAGGACTATCGAAGAAGCATTATTTATCTGTGTTCAGCGATCTAAATTTAGTGACTATAGCTCTAAAAACCCTAAATTAGTGAGCACCCGTTGTTGACGGTTAGGGTTTTTTTAAATGCAGGGATAGGTTTTGGATTAATTAATTCACAGGAGCATTGAAGAAGCATTATACTTGTCTGTTAGTGACTTAGCTCTAAACACCCAAAATTAGCGAGAATTGGTTACTGTTAGCCGGTTACTTAAATGTTGGGCTAGGGTTTGAATTAGTTCGCAGGACCATTAATTCGATTTTAATAGAATAGTGTTAGGAATGAGTTTGCTTGGAGTGGGGTGTTAACTGGCTTTAATAAATCTGCTTGTTATTGGCACTTCTGCATGGAAACGGCAAAGTGAAAACATAACTGTTAATAACGTTTTGAGTTATTTCTGTGTAAGTTTTCGATCATTTATCCATTTTTACGTCTTTTCACATTCTCTGATGTGTTCAAATCAACAAGCGCTTTCGTGGCGCAGTGCGATAATCCACTGGATTAATATCTACCAGGCGTTCCTCGGGATTCGACCAAGTTAAGCCCGACCGGGCAAGGTTAGTAAGTGGATGGGTGACTGTCAAGGTAAGTGGTACAGTACAGTAAGGTGTGTCAGGGGGGACAAGGAGAAAATTGAGAGGTAGTGGGAAGGGAGGGGAAGAAAGTAGAGGGCAGGGGTGGGTGATTTTTTTCTTCTTTTTAAATCCCCCCCCCCCCAAAAAAAAAACACCTTTTTTATGAATTCCCAAAAATAAAAAAATCTCTTTTTAGAATCATTGAGAAACAACCTGAAATTAGAAACAACCTACAACATATATATACACAGATAAAAGTGTGGCCACCTTGTAATTAAACATTCGAAACAAATGTCAAACATGATTTAGATTAACATTAATTAAATAAATAGCTAAACATTGTCTGTTTATGCATAACTGTAATTATAGCGTGTATTTGTTTGGGAAAATCCTAATCCGGATTTCGAAATCCGATAAACGATTTTCATTTTTTGGCAAATATTTCAGATATTTTAATTATTATTTTTTCAAAAAAAATCGGGTCAGTCGGGTGATGGGAAACAAAAAAAATGTGGGGATGGCCTAATGCTTTGGATTTTTTTCTGATGCACTTTGGCCATTCCAACAAAATGTTACGCTTCCGGCCACCTGCAGTTTACCAGAAGACAAAAAACAAGTGACGTACAGTACAAGGTATTCTGTTGTCCACTGAGCACTATTTTGAATTCATATATAATATAGATACGATAGTACGCGCGCTCTGATTGGCTAAAAAGCCATGTTTTATCACAGTATATATCATGGTTTGCCGTGTTTTATTGTTTTCAACTGGCGGTTTCCTTTCATCGTGTGCGTAAATATATATTACAAAACAGATAAAGAAGCCTAAATCCATGTTTTATACTTTCATAAAACACTCTGGTCATTTGAGAACACTCGAGAAATGTTGAAAGCACGCGCCTTCGGCTTGTGCTTTAACATTTCTCTCATGTTCTCAAAAGCCCATCGTGTTTTATGATAGACTAATTGATACTCAAAATCAAACAGTTGCTATAACAACAAATCCAATTTTGGATTTTCGTTTTATGGAGAACTGGAAATCCATGAAATCCGGATCACCTGGATTTTTCCAAACAAATACACAAGCGAATGCACATATGAGCAATCACTTCGATTTCTTATCTGAAAACGTATTAAAACTCAAATTATTTCTGAAATACTATAAAACCAGATTGGACCACGGATCGTGTTGTGCTTGGAGGATTTTATTTGCCTATTTATTCTAGAGACTCAGTTTACATCCGTTCAATTATTTTACGGTTTGTCTTTAGGCAATATATGCAAGCCATTCCGACTACCATTCTACCATCTCTTCAAGAGAAGAAGAGAAGTCTTGTAAAGCTCGGCATTATTGGTTTGACTGGCTTACTGAAGACTTCTAGTTGTGCAGTACAATGCATTATATTTGAGTATCAAACACTGAAACATTCACCTATATAAAAGGCTAACTTTAGTGTCACGTGAACTGGTAAGAAGAGCGTTTCAACACAACACTGCAATCCGATGGCACTCAGATGCCGAAATACAAGCATTTTCTTTCAGTTTCCGTGGATTATTTAGCAGAAACGAAACCAAAACCGTCGTCACAGTCGCAGAGCTAGAGAAAATGGTCGCCACGAGCCACATGGTGGCCACGTGTGTGTTCACGTTCACAGTGCAATCTGATTGGTCGACGGCGAAATTGCTCGTCACCAAAAATAATGGAAGGACGGAAGGAACACGTGGAAAACTCGACTTGGGCCTGCCCACAGGCAGCCCGAGTACTGATAAAAAATAAGCTTATTGGAACTTTAAGGGGGTGTCCAACCTTAACATCCATTGGACATTAAGCAGGGCATTAAGAACATGTTGATGGTCCCTTAGTGAAACATTTAATTTAAACAATTCTGAGGTTTAAATGGGCAGGGGTGGGGGCATTCATGGGGTTTGGAATAGACTGAAACATTTACATTGTATACTGCCCAACAAAAAGTGCAGGGTTGTCAGTAACAAAATTTACTAATGTAGATAGCAAGCTATTACTGTCTTTACAAGGTGGTGAGATGTGGGCATCTTGATTATCAAAGATTAAAAGAAAAACATTTATGCATTTAATTAATTCATTTTGAGGTTGGCATTTGATCAAATAAATTAAAGCAGCTCTCTGGTTCCTAAGATAATTTAAGATACAGTATAGAACAAGCAGACCATTTCTATTTGATGAAATAAAAATGGCAATTGAATACATGCATCATATATTGGGTTCTCATTAGGAGCCATTAATCAGTAATAATTAGTGTCTCATTATACCCTTGTTTAATACATGTACCACCTGTTTTGGGGTCAGTTTTGTGTTTTCTGCATTCTTTATTTCGCTACTACCTCATTTTTAGTGGATTTTTTTACCAACTTGTTCAAAAACTTGTTCAAAAACTGTTTAATGTATTATAAATGTATGTTTACATCCTAAAATATCAGTGTCACATGTAGTGCAAAAACATTAAAGCATCATGCATGCAGAAGTGATGCTGTAACAGTAGCCTCTATCCCATGCCATTTGCGCACACATCAGTAGAACAATAGATGCGAGCTGCTAAGACTCGTTCTGGTTCACCTGCCTTTTGTTATTTAAAACAGATAGCCATTATTGTAAAACTGCAAGGACCAACGGACGAAGTATAATACCGGATCACCTTGGAGGGATTTAGGGTTCTAGCTGCGCGCGCAACATCATAAAAATGGCCTATAAGGCTGAAAAGCTGTTGCATTATTTCAAACAGATTGTATGCAATTCTGTCACAATTTCCCACCAAAAGGTCATTATGCAGCACACATGCATGCCAGGTATTTTTTCGTCAGTTTAGTTTAATTTCAAAATTTGATTATCGGTACTTTCCTTAGTTAAGTATGGATGTTAAGTTTGGAATCATTCATGCAATCCCATGCACTGGAAGTCACTTCTGAAGTCTAGTAAAGTAGTGAATAGCAGTGAAATATACCCTGATACGATAGATTTAAAGGGTAAAACTTATAAGGCTGAAAAAATTAACTAATAAAAATGTCTATGATATACTGATAACCCAGAAAACAGGAATACCTACTGCACAAGCTAAGTGGGAAAGAAGGCTAATGGTTGAGGAATTAGATTGGAAGGTAATTTATGTTCGTATTTATAAAACAACGATCGAATCTTATCTTAGAAACTTTCAATACAAAATCCTTAACAATTGCCTTTACCTTAATAAGGATCTTTATAAATTCAATTTAATTGGTGATTTTCGTTGTTCTTTCTGCGGGCTGGAGCAGGAGTCAACGATTCATTTTTTTGTTGAATGTCGTCCTGTAGTTATTTTTTATGATACCTTAAAAACGTGGTTAGATACCTGTGATATTTTAATACCTTCCTTGAATGCCTTCAACATAATTTTAGGAGTACACCAAGGAGAAAACAATGCGTTTGTTAATTTTGTTATATTTATTTTCAAACTAATGTTGTACAAATACAGAGCACGTGGAAAAGTGCCAAAATTAGACGATTTTATTCAAAAGATGTGATATTATTATAGGATTGAAGGATCGATAGCAGAAAGAAATAATAAAATGGTCTCTCATTTACAGAAATGGGAGAAACTTACCCCTTTTTTATCTCTCTGTTAAACAGTAATATTAAGTTGACATTTGTTTTTCTCCTTTGCCTTTTTTTTAATGCTTGAAATTGATCGTATGTTTTACGTGTGTATCAGTATGTACTTTGGATATTAGTGGATTATTATTAGTTTATAGTCTTTAATTTTGAGGTTGTAAAAGTAATGTTAAAAATTGTGTTTCATAAAATATGTAAAAAAAAAAAAGGAAGGATGAAGCTTAGGGTTAGTGGCCTGGAGGGCGGAAGGGGTGTGAAATGATTATATTCAGAGGGCATCACCGCTACAGCAATGCACGACAAGCACTTATTTCGCACCATGTTTGCACCCCTTTCAAAATGTCTATTCAATTCAATTCAAGTCAAGTCATTTCACACTATCAGTACAGAATATACACAACAACAAACAAAGCAAGAGGTATAAAATGAGCTGACTATTTAGAGATACCATTGCACGAGTTATTAGTGTATATGCAGCCAAAGTAGCAAGGCTTTCGGGTTGGCTGTTGTAATAGTTGAGGAACACAAGTTTGATTAGGTAGATACTGACTTACTTCTACAGAATTATCTCTTTGTCCCCTTTGTGCAAACATCCTTGAATTATTTTTTGTTTTTAGTGTTTTTGGAACGCAAAGGCAACCTGGCTTCAAATACGCCAAGGGGTTTATCTTATGGTCTCCAACATTTAATGCCAGGCTTTAACATCATCTAAATGTGTGCCCTTTCTGGAGCTCTATCAGGGGCGTAGCCAGGGTCTCGTTTTAGCCGATAGGCACGAGCAACCGAGCAAAGCGAGCGAGCCATCTAGGGGGGTCATGAACTTTATGAATTTGGATTTTTTTGTGTAGGCACGTGCCTTTTTGCCTTAAGGCAGCTACGCCACTGTCTATATATATATATATCAATTAGGAAATATACCACACCAGAACGTTACTAAGTGTCCATTAATATTACCTTTTATAGTTTTTAGAAGGATTCATCTAGCTGACTACTATATTGTGGCATAACAAAGAAATGTAAAACAGTTCAAACGTTAGAGATGTAAATTTGCTTCATTTTAATTATTATTGTTGTGATATCTAGTGATTAGCATAATGGCGAGCAGAGGTTGAGGACCTTGACTGTTGACAGCCATTGCACTGCTTACTATGGACTGGAAAATATTGCTAGTTCTTTGTGGAAATCTGATTATAATCCATTACTCAAGTGGTCAAAGGATCTTCAAAATAGGTAAGCTAAGCCGATAGCCAGTATAGAGTAATACAGAACGTTTTATTTCGGTTCTACTAATCTAAGGATTTAGGAACCAAATGAAACGGATCTCTAATGAATCTCAGAATGAACTTATTTTTCTTCTACAGGAGGGATTTTTGAGAAAGCAAATAACAGCTTTGAGGAGAGAGTGTTTAATTTCGCCGTTGCTTCGATAAATAAGCAAGGACTTATTCCGAATGTTACGCTGGTTCCCGTTGTCAGCCGTGCCAATTCGTTCAGTTCGTACGAAAATATCGAAAGCGGTGAGTATTAAGTGAGATAACTGTACGCGTAGTACTCATACGGCTCCACGCTTGAGTATTACAAGTAGTGTAGTATCACTCGAACTCTGTAGTATCACTCGAACTCAAACGTTTTAATATCAAAAATTCAAAAGAACGTTAATAACGAATAGCAGAATCATGTGTGTTGATACTCAAAATGTGGAGTTGTAAACTACGTGCATAATCTCAATAGTGTTTATTTCTCACATGAGTTAAGTCGGCAAATTGATTTGATACTCTTGTAAGGTTTGCTTGGCAGTAGCAATTGGTTCGTTTGAATCAGGTCCAGGAACTTATATATCTGAATATTGACTTCGATCTGCTGTAGCGGACGAGTGATTTCAAAACGGCAAAAGTTACGGAAGACTGAAAAGTGGACTCAAACCACAAATTGTTTCACTCGCTGATAGAATTATCAAATGTTTCAAGAGTATCATAGTCACGCTTGCTGTCTTCAAGTGAAATTTAACAATAAATTATAGATTGCCAAAACCGCATTTCGCATGATTAAACCAAATGAAATTCACCTTTTGTCCCTCTGTGGGAGTCGTTAATTAAAGATTAGTTTGTGCTAGATTATCATGCAAGGTCGCGTTCTGGCTCATTCATTTTTGATAATAATGCTTTATTTTTACAGTTTCTAGTTTTGCTACGGTAGTGGTCTTCGATGTACAGTATATGGTTCCATGTACATGGTTGAAACAACTTCGAGCAGACTTGGCTCTCGTTCTAGATATTATTCATTTCATGATCTCTAAACACAAACACTAACCTCGATATTTTTCTCAATCAGTCAATGTGTTACGGCAAGGCCTCGAGAACCAATTGTAACAGAAGTAATAATTCAACTGAACGTATAAACCAGAAATAGCTGGGGAATATGTTTGCACTTATAAAGAAAAGCTGACTCTGATTCGGTTGTCAGTGTGATTTTTAATTAACAATTAGGCTATGAGCTCGAAGTTGCTATCGGTTGATATTTGACGAGAGCGAGCAGTCTGAGTTCAATCTTAAACTGAAACAAGACGTTTTTTTGACATTTTGACGACTTGGCAACAATTGTTTTGCTTTTGAAAACCGGCCTTTTCGCTACTCACTATCTATCAGATTGCAGGATTCGTGATAGAACACTAGTAGGTTTCTATTAATAGCTAGTAGCCAAAGGGAAATTGAGCACATTATGCGAATGTCAATCCTAAGTGTATACTCACGCAGGCTAAGTGTTTACCGGATTTATCTTTTTTTTTGTCGACGCCAATATTTCGGTCATACGACACACATCTACCCTCGCGAATCTCATTTAGTAAACATTTAAAACTCTAAACATATTTTGGCGTTAGAAAACCGAAACTCCGAACACATTAATGTATGATAAATATCACTTATCTCGTGGTATGAAAGAGGTATTTTCTGAATAAAGAGGAAACTGTTGTCCAATTATCGTTTGATTCTTAAGAAAAATACATGTAATGCCGAAGGACTATTTTAAAGGCCGATTTATCTATAAATGATCAAACTGAGAAACATCTTGTTCTACAGAGAGAAAAGTATACAGGAGAAGGTGGTATATAAAAAGCAGCGGTATAAAATAAAAAAATAATTCAAGATCAACTTCGCTTTGACTATTGTAGCTTGTTTTCCAAGATATTTGACGTCACTTGCGCCATCTATGAATAATGCAAGCGAAATAAAACGTATGTCGAATGGAACAGAATCAAATAGCATAAATACTAGCCTGCGTAGCAAGCGTTTCCGTGGTTTTTTTCGGAGCGCCCCATGTTTCGCGCGGCCAAATAGCGAAAAAGTCTTCCTACGCTCCGAAAAAAACCACGCAAACGCTTGCTACGCAGGCTACATAAATACACTTTACCATTGTTCAAACAAAAGTACATCTTTTTACTCGCGATACTAAAAGTGGTTCGGTAAATTCAGTGTTTACCGGTGTCTAGGTAAGAATTCAATCTTACGCTAGTTCAACCAAAACACAGAAAAGCAGTATATCAATAAGTCAGTCCACCTTTTTATTCTAGGATTATTTCTTTTGTAATAGTCGGGTTAGCTTAAGCTCGCAGTCTGAGATTATTTTAATGTACCATATACAGTATTTTTCCTTCTCAGATGAAAGGAAGTACTTAAGTCGTACTTAAGCGTACCACTCTTATTTTACTTCAATAAAATCTCTTGCATATGAGGTGTCTCTAGGCTCAGTTGGCTTCTTTCCATGTACAGAGCCGGTAGTCGGCCAATCTTTCATAACTAAATTAAGCTGCTGCCAGCAGATTTCGCTTGTAATATATCCTGACACCCGTACTATTGAATAGTTAGGATGGCACTGAGTTGAACTTGCACCACAGGCCGAAAACAAACGTCTATAATCCTTCAACCGATTAATATTTTAAAGCCGGACTCGAGGTTGGTCTTATAACAGTAATATCTTTATTGATTTATCATTCGAAAATGCAGAAAAATTACAGTCTCGCGAAGAAAATGAAATTATTTCCTCGAGTTCCATCCAACATGTCGCATCCGACATATTTTTGCGCCTTGTATTATCATGGAACATTACATAAACTTACAATGTATTTACTCTAGGCTGACGACTTTTAGACAACTACTTAGATGGCTCTTGCTTAGATAAATCCTTGCTACTACGGATAGATGAGAAAGGTTCTGTTTCCCAGTAAAAATAAATCAGATCAAAGGGATCTATCCGTAGTGTCTAGTCCTATCTTGTTTTACTATAAAATCAACGGACAACGAGGGATTTGAACAAAATTATCATCACAATTGAGCCACCCGCCATCAGTCATTTTATACGACGATGCAAGCGTCAGATTTTAATAGTTAGCAATCAAGCTTGTTAGCTGCTCCAGAGGTCTTTTGGGTTTATCTCTAAAAGACTCAATGATATATTGTTTGTGAGGGATTTGAGGGTCCCATCATTAAAAACAACCAAAGCCGATTCACCTAGGTGAAAATCTATTTTAAAAGAACCGTAATTATTCTAAACGTCCCGCTCAGTGAGGCGACACGGGAGATACAAGATACAAGGGTGTAGTATAGTTAATAAATATATTCAGATATTGATGTTTTAATTAAACTACAAAGCCTCACTCGCTGTTGACCCCCCGCCTTTAGTACTGCCTTTATTGTCTGAACATTTTGATATGCTACGATATTTCTGTACGAACTTTCCAGTACTCTTTCTATATATCTTTTACTTGCTGAATAGCCCACTTCCGCGATATGCTTTACTTGTCACGCACAAATGTTTCGATACGAGGCCTCGTGCTAAATTAAATTTACTCTTTTCACAGAGAGAAGAATAAATTTAATTTAGCACGGAGCCTCGTATTTAAACCTTTGTTCGTGACAAGTAAAGCATATCGCGGAAGTGGGCTATTGTTCTGTACCGAGTCACAGGACTCCAGTACCCATCGCAAAGTTGTCAGCACAAACATGTACTTGAGAATTATTTGTTGAGGACAAGCATATAGTGCGTGCATATCCGCAGAGAGAACAACGAATTCAATAGGATTTATAGTATTCTGATTTACTGAAAGTTTACGAATTAAAGAGATTGAAGAAACGAGAGAAATAATAGAATAGATAAAAAGGCAATTGTTTTCGAAGTCTCCAGCCGAATGTTTAATAAAATCTAGCTCATTACTCATTCACCATATATATACTCTTGAATAGAGCAAAGATAGCAGGCTTACACGAAACTGAAAGGGGATCTTCGTTAACAGGCTTTGGCAACGTATTAAGATCTAAGGATTTTAAAAACAAAGAATTGATATTCTGTTCTGACGTCTATTCCACTCATTACAGAAGAGCTGAGTTGCAGTTGAACCGTGATTTTCAGATGTCCACTGACCCCGTTTGAGTTATTGGAGTTTTCTTTATGTGAAAGGTTGTAACACGCATGTCGGTGATGCAGACTTTTATCATTATATCTTGGTCATTAAAGAGTCATTTACTCTTGTGGTTTTTAATCAGTTGTGATATATATATATCGCCTTTCTTTTACTACCAACTATGTTCTTAATTTTTCTTCTATGGTGCATTGTACTTGACATTAATGACATTTTGTAAAAGACGCCGTCTTGCACGATGTCACATCATGTTTGCCGGGGAAGCCTATGGTTGCCATGACATATTATGAGCCTCCCAGCTCGATTTGTATTAAAACAGCTTATCACCTCGATCAGACTGACTCAACTGGAATAAACTAAAGGTTTGGGTGTGAAAAGGTGTACCAGTTTCAATCATAATAAAAGTTACTCAAAGGAAACGTCAGGTGACCTGAATTTAGACAACACATGTACAAGCTAAAGATAGTAACTGTTGTACATCCGCAAGAATAAACTTTACAATCGAAAACCAGAAAACTGAACGAAACTATCGCAGCTGGAAATGAAATTTAGTACAAGCAAGGTTTTTTCTTTAGGGAACTTGAACAAGATTTGAATCAACCGCCGCACATCTCACTTACGTCATGTACAGGAGTACCCCCGAAGTTTGAAATACCACGCCTTGGAGTTTGTAATTTCACTATTAAGTTGAAATACCATTCCCCTTAGCCAATCAGAGCGCAGAAATTTCTTAGGTCATCCTAATTCACGCACATTCTTCGCGCAACCATGAAAATGTACTCATACGGTAACACACCCACCCCTCACAAGACTCACTTTTATCTAACAGACTCAGCACACTCCCCCTTTACACACCTTAAATCGGAAGTTCACGCCAAAGGACGGCTGACTCAGCCATTCAAAGATTCAGTTTAGCTTTGAGGCATGGAACCGAATTTGATGTCAAAACGACCACACAGAAAATCAGATCCTTTAATTTGAGATGTTATTATATATTATCATTATTTTTATCATTATTATTATTGTTGTTGCTATTAGTATCATATTTCTGTTTTATATATTTTTATAGATGAAAAGTGTACAGTGGTTAAAGGAGTTTAGGCTTTCTTTCGAGTTAACCACTGCCAAAGGGAAAATAAATAAGGCTTAAGGTCAGGATTACATGTAGTAGTATTATCATTTTATGTTTATTAGGACATTGCTCTCAGAAACTGAAAGTTTGTTTCATGTATTTTCAATTATGAATGGCTAGAATTTTCAAGCTCTTCTGCATTTTCAGTAATACGCGATTGTGACAATGGAGGACAGTTTTGAAATGGCCCTATAATTATTTATGCCAAATACCACAACATAATCGTCCCATTCCAATTCCATACATTCAACCATTAATAGTAATACTTCATATTTAACTCTACAGCAAATAACCTCATCTCGCAGGGAGTGATCGCTACAGTAGGACCCAGGACCTCCACGGCCGTCAAGGCTACACATGGTCTGTTTAAAAGATTTCACATTCCCCAGATCGCACCAAGTGCCACAGATCCAACGTTTGTATACGCCAATTATCGATATCGTTATTTGATACGAATGACTCCAAGTGACTCGCTACAAGACTTTGCATTAGTCAATCTGTTTGATAAATTCAAATGGCAAAGAATGGGGATACTAACGTCGAGAATGGATTATGGTAAGTACCCAAAATAATGAATGGAACTACCCTACACACACCATGATACAGCTAATATATCACACGCATAACACTACCCTACACACGCCATGATACAGCTAATATATCACACGCATTAGTAGCACTACTCTACACACGCCACGATACAGCTAATATATCACACGCATTAGTAGCACTACTCTACACACGCCACGATACAGCTAATATATCACACGCATGGCACTACCCTACACACACCATGATACAACTAATATATCACACGCATAGAATTACCTACACACGCCATGATACAGCTAATATATCACACGCATAGCACTACCCTATCAGATCGAAGATTTTGAAATTACCGCGCGCTTCAATGACCACAGAATGTGCAAATTAGGTAATTAGACAATAGAGTGTCCAGTCATTCTGCGCGATGAGCTAATATATCACACGCATAGCATTACCCTACACACGCCACGATACAGCTAATATATCACACGCATAGCATTACCCTACAGACGCCACGATACAGCTAATATATCACACGCATAGCATTACCCTACAGACGCCACGATACAACTAATATATCACACGCATAGCACTACCCTACACACGCCACGATACAGCTAATATATCACACGCATAGCACTACCCTACACACGCCACGATACAGCTAATATATCACACGCATAGCACTACCCTACACACGCCACGATACAGCTAATATATCACACGCATAGCTCTACCCTACACACGCCACGATACAGCTAATATATCACACGCATGGCACTACCCTACACACACCATTATACAACCAATATATCACACGCATAGCACTACCCTACACACCATGATACAGCTAATATATCACACGCATGGCATTACCCTACACTCACCATGATACAGCTAATATATCACACGCATGGCACTACCCTACACACACCATGATACAACTAATATATCACACGCATAGCATTACCCTACACACGCCATGATACAGCTAATATATCACACGCATGGCACTACCCTACACACGCCATGATACAGCTAATATATCACACGCATAGCACTACCCTACACACCATGATACAGCTAATATATCACACGCCCTTAATTACAAAATAGAATGACTGCACGTCATGTACGCACGTGATGCACGCAATGAAAACTGGCTCCAAATTCTACGTTTAAAATCACTCCGTTTTTCGTTGGAAGTTCATATTCTTTGAAAACTGATCTGATTATGAAATCAATTCAAGGCGAATATAGGAGATAGTAAACACCAAATTGCGGCAGAAAACACTTTTCTACGTCCCGTCGTTACTGCCGTCACCGTCCTGGTTACTAAAGGTACCTTATAATAATTCTACAACAGCGACAGCTTTCTAGAGACGCCATTATATTTAATTCGTTGGGTTTATAACGATACTGGCCTGCGTGTGTTTAAAGGAATCACTGAGCCTGCAAAGGACAACCAAAAGAACCTGCAATGGAATTTTTAGAAGGAACTTGTAATGACGCTCCTAATTCTTTCAACAGGAATGAACGGCTTGACTGACTTTAAAGAGACGGCTTCATATTTCCAATGGACTATTCTCGCAACAGAACATTTCGCTGTACCATCTGATCTCAAGAAAGTGAATGCAACGAAAGAACTACTGCGCCTGCGCGAGAAAGGCACACGGGTTGTGATCCTCAACTGCATGGCTGCTTTTGTGCCCATCATTCTGAAGCAGGCTACTAAACTAGATATGATTAAAGACTGGGTCTGGGTCTTGACGGACGGGGCGATAGCGAAGGTACCAAGCTTATAATCGTCACATGCGATAAATGAATGTATTATTCCTGGCAGTAGATGGAATGTTGGAATGTTGTCTATATGCTTGTTTGTTGCCTTTGACAATATATACTCTGTGCATAACCCAATGTCTTATGCTATATTACTAAACAAATATTGTTGAATCCTTATTTTTCACATGTCTCGGTTTTCTTTGTCCTTTCGGGGAAATATATCTCAGTCATATTTTCACATCACACCTCTGCTATTTCTTTGTTCTTTGCGGGGAATATCTATTTTCCGCTTGCATTTTAACATATATTACCCTGGACTTATTCCCGCCTCCCGGTTAGCTCAGTGGTTAAGCTCCAGTCCCTCCCGGTTAGCTCAGTGGTTAAACTCCAGTCCTTCCCGGTTAGCTCAATGCTTATGCTCCAGTCCCTTCCGGTTAGCTCAATGGTTAAGCTTTAGTCCTTCCCGGTGAACTAAGTGGTCAAGCTCCGGTCTGACGACACTCAATGTCTTAAAAATAACCGAGTAGAAGGTGTTACCTTCACGTCTTCTCGGATAAGGTCTAAAATCGTAGGTCTGACGTCGGCCTCAAGTTTATTAGTCTCGTGACTGACGTGAGTCGCGAGTTACTGACGTTAAATAAAGTTGCTTTACTTTTCTTTTCTTTTCTTTTCCTAGTACTTAGTAAGGGTTATTGGCCTGAAACGAGGGGATATGTGATATAGTCCCGCGGGTTCCTGCGCTCTCGTGCGGATCCCGAGGGGCTATATCACATATCCCCGAGTTTCAGGCCGATAAAATGTTTATTTTTTACAATGGTTCAGTTTTTCATTAACAAGTTCAAACACTGTTTCGAGAAAAAAAAAAAAAAGTTCATGGGTCTTAAGCAAATTAAACAAAGGGAAGATAACAGAATAGCTCGGAATATATAAGCTGAAGTCATTCTAGATGAATTCGCACTGCTAGCGTCCTTGAGCATGCGTAGACGTTTCTATTAGACCCACATGGACTACGGCGAATACCTTTTGTAAGTAAAATGGTGTTTCAGAGTTATTCCAGAAAATACCACTCAGTATTTGTTCTGACCCAATGCCATATAACCCTTATCAATTATTAATAATTCATGAAGCAAAAACAAAGGAAATTAATAAAACATCAATGTCTGTATATCCGATACAACGCTGGTGTTGTATCAGATATACAGACACTGATCTTTTAATCATCAGTCCTGTATCCAACAAATACTATGCTAGTGTCCGTTAGGGGGAGGTCTCACAACCGATCACTGACTTCCCCTATATATCACAGCTGTTGGGTGAGATGTGAAGGAAAACTCTACTCTTTAATGCACAGAGACCAGTCTGATCAATGTGGGACCTGTTTTTGTGCACACTGCGCAGACCTGAACTGTCTTTTTTACGTTTTCCATCAAAATTTCATATAAGTAGTTTACAACATTCGCGTTCGTGTTGTATCAGCCTCCGGCTCGAGATTGTAAAGGCTGATACAACACGAACGCGAATGTTGTAAACACTACATGTGTAGCTAATTATATATGCAGGGGGAATATATATATTCCCCCAGGTGAAAATATATATTCCCCCAGCATATTTAATTAGTTAGGGCCGGGTTATGCGATATATTCCCCTGAAAGAACAATGGAAAACTGAGCCATGTGAAAATAAGAACTACTGACTAACTCTTTACCGTACGGAGAAGTAAAGGAGAACCACAGGCAGCCCAATCTCAAGATTTGTGTATTTATACGCTTATAAATATCGCTTGAATAGTTCATATTATAAATCCTTCCAAAACATGTATGTTAGACAAATAAATACACGACTTCATCCTACAATGTTTCAGTTGTGGTTATTCATACGTCTGAGCTCTTCTAGGGTCGTTTCCGCTGTTTTTTTCGAACCTTCCCTCACCTCCTAATAATAGGAAAAGGCTGCAAACAACCGACAAATATACGATGCATAACCTATAATCTTTGCCACGAAAATCACACTTCGCTCACTCCAAATAACTCCAAACTACGGCAGGCCATAGAATGATAAATGAACTCATCCCTACCCCAATTTTAAGATCCAGCGATACCACAGTCTGGAGAAATCAAACAATTTGTCGCCCATTTTCAAGTCCTTCGAGGTTGGCAGCCAACGAAGTTGGACGCCGGAAGTGCCGGTACCGGTTAGGACCAACCGTCAAATAGCCTCGGTCTGGCGAAGCTTAATAGGGACCTTACGCAACCAGGACGGCGACGGCAGTGACGAAGGGAGGTAGAGAAGTGTTTTCTCCCGAAATCTGGTGTTTACTAGTTCCGTTATTCACTTTTAATTACGTTTCACAACCAGGTCTTCGAAAAATATGATAAGCATAAAGTTTTGCGCAAGCCGAACGAAAAACAGAGTGATTTACTTTCTAACGTTTGCGCTCTCTTGTAAACGTAAACTTTGGGGTTTTCACGTTGTTTTTCCAGACAACGGTTGAAATGTGTCGACTGCGTGCATTTTCACGTGCAGTTATTGTATTTTGTAATTAAGGTATTGCTTTATGCCGTCGTCCTAGACGTTGCCGTCCTGGTTGCGTAAGGTCCCCAGGCTATTTGACGGTTGGTCCTAAGGCGGCACTTCCGGCGTCCAACTTCGTTGGCTGCCAACCTCGAAGGACTTGAAAATGGGCGACAAATTGTTTGATTTCTCCAGACTGTGGTATCGCTGGATCTTAAAATTGGGGTAGAAAAGAGTTTATTTATCATTCTATGGCCTGCCGTAGTTTGGAGTTATTTGGAGTGAGCGAAGTGTGATTTTCGTGGCAAGGATGACAGGTTATGCATCGTATATTTGTCGGTTGTTTCCAGCCTTTTCCTTTAATTAGGAGGTGAGGGAAAGAGGGTTCGAAAAAAACAGCGGAAACGACCCTAGAAGAGCTCAGAGGTATGAATAACCACAACTGAAACATTGTAGGATGAAGTCGTGTATTTATTTGTCTAACATACATGTTTTGGAAGGATTTATAATATGAACTATTCAAGCGATATTTGTAAGCGTATGAGTACACAAATCTTGAGATTGGGCTGCCTGTGGGAGAACATGAACAAAACGTCTTCCCATCTTCAGTTTGTCGTCGAAGCGTAGGCACATGAAATTAACATTAGCATATCTAGTGCTCCTACTACGGTTCGCGCTATTAAACTATCCATTAAGTACTGTGGTACAGCATTTTGTGTTCTTTTAAAGGCAAAAGCACATTTAGCAATTCTGGCTTCTTCATAAAAAGGAATCCACTTTAGCGTTGAAAGGATCGAGAGAGAAAACGGCTTGTGAAGAGTAATTTTATGCAACAATGTACTAAGCATACAATGTTTCCTAATGAGTTATGAAAAAAGATATTGGTATCGGGTACAATGAGAAAACCTCGCCATAGTGAAAAATAAGGATTTTATCAGCTTTCCGCTCGGGTGTTGGGATTTATCACCTCGGGTGCTATACTCCCTCGCTCCAGACCAATAACCCTTTGAGAATTCAGAATGCAACAATAAGTACATTTTAGTCGGTCACTGGTTTGGCGCAAAAAAAAAAAAAACAACGCTGGCATTCAGTTCATAGCTTTCCGCCATCATACAAGGCCAACCAAAACGGAAATCCCGGCGAACGAGTACGAACTGGCTTTAGAAATAACAATCAATAAAAGTATAATAATTGAGTACATGGCTATTTCGAGTTCTTCTGAATTTCCACAACAAAACCTTATATGGGCAACTCAAGTGTATTCCATTGCAATAAAATCTAAATGGAAACGAAATGACACATTCAGACTTTATAGAAATAACAATTATGTAATGACCAATGAGAAAGATCTTCTATTTATCAAACTTTATGCCATCATGAAGAAGCAGTTTTCAAATTCAGTTTAAGCTGTCAGTTGATCCTTATTCAGGTACTGAATCACAGAGATTTTACATAGTTTTAAAACAGAGCGATAATTAGAACAAAAAGTACATTAATAGACAGAAAGGAAATTAAATCAAAAGAGTTTACTTACTTAATTAATATATATTATCTTTCGTTTTGGTCCTCAAAGTAAGAAGTTGTTTGAGCAAAACGAACTCTCTGAATTTCTAACGAGACCTGAAACAACCATGGAGGCTGATCAAAGTCGGCTAATCCACAGATCGAATTGGAATTTCGCGCGTTGGTTTTTGTGGAGGAAGGAAAACCCGAGAACCCGGAGAAAACCCTCGGAGCAAGGGCGAGATACCAACAAACTCAACTCACGTATGGCGTCGCTTCCGGGAATCGAACCTGGGCCACAGAGGTGAGAGGCGAAGCGCCACTGCGGTTCCTCTCGACTGCAGAAGTCGCCGCCGCCGAAGCCTTTATCTCGAAGTGCTCTGTGATATTACGTCCATCGTTCAGCTAAACTAATAAAATGTCAATTTATGTACTGTTTTCTTTCATGACGATGAATAACTCATGAAGTAAGCTACCAGTTTGGGCTGAATGAAACGAGCTCGATCTTTTCCAATTTCTCTCTCGGCAGAAGATGAGTATTGGTCTGAAAGTACAGGAGAATGCTTTTGTTTGACTTTTTCAATATAGAAAACGTATTCGTTTATGCTTATGGAGCACATAAATATAAAATTAACTGCAAATCTTTTCAATATCGATTTCTGTGAGCGATTGTTTACCATGCATGTGGTCGAACTGAAGAGGGGAAGTTTTACAAGCAAAAAGGTAAAAGCATGTATCTGAAACATCGACGTAAGCTTTGATTTGACGTCTTTAAAGCAGAAAAGTTCTTTGTATGTGAACATAGAATTCCATACTAGCACAATTAGCTTACTCGCTTTCAGTTTCTATCGGCTGGTAATTACTCGGAGCTACGCTCAGCCGATAGAGACTCGTAGTCTATAGAAACACTGCTTTCAGCCAGGCAGAGCGCGCTTTTTCTGAAGATTATTTCATAATGTTTTTAATATATAAGTATCGATGAAATACCAGTGTTTACTGATCGCTTTCTACAAAGTGATATCTCTTTTTATTAAACATATAATTACACACTATTTACTCCTCGAGTTTAGGGACTCAAAATTCAGCCTTAACGTTGCAAAAGCAGAGGTCATGATCATTGGTTCACGCCAAAAACTCCAAACACAGAATGACCCTCAGGTTAGGATTCATATCGAGGAAAGGGACATCCGAAAGGTAGATCGGCACCACACAGCGGTCAAACGTCTGCGCGTACGTATTACGGTCAGTCTGGTGGGCGGCCGCGCGAATTTCCCGCGCAAAATTAACCTTAAAACATATTACAGTGAACTTCTACCCCAAAAACTTAAGGAAACTACGTGAAAGTTAAGCTTTTTATTTTCACAGTCGACGGGAAATTGAACAAACTTCAAACTGTGAGTTTACCAATTTTTTTCGTAATTTACCAAAAAAGTTCTCAAGGTTTGAAAACGGGTGTGTGAACAGTGACGGCCGCCGGCTCGCTTTGAATTTGTTTTGGAATACAGTTGAATCCCAATAACTCGAACCGTCGGTAACTCGAAGCTCGCGCTAACTCGAACGAAAATTGATTTCCCCTGGATTTGCGTCATACATTTAATGTAATTTTACCCTCCGTAACTCGAACCCTCGATAACTCGAACCTCCCGCTAACTCGAAGCAATTTTTGTTTCCCTTCAGGTCATTTTCTTTATAATTTTACCCTCGAGAACTCGAACCTCGTTCATCAAGACGTAACGAGACAAAACGTACTTCAGAAGATTGAATTTATTTTGAAGCAGCATGTATTCTTTGTGTTAACTTCTCTCGTTTCTTGGTTTGACGTTACATAAAACGTTTCAGTTCAATCCTGTGAGAATATTGTACGTGATAAGCGGTGTCAGCAGGAATCAAAGGGAAACAAAGGATCCATTCAACCAGCTTTCATCAAGCTTTGCCGCTTAGCTGTTTCTTTAAAATGTTTTTTACTCTTTCTCCGTAAAAAACCCTGATTAAATGCAAACTCTTTGAATAGAAATAAAGTATTTAAGCAAAACACCATTTTATTCCCTAATTTCCGGTCATTTGTTCCCATCTCTCGCTAACTCGAACTCCCGCTAACTCGAACCTTTTCTGATTTCCCTTGGAGGTTCGAGTTATCGGGACTCAACTGTATGTTGTTGATGCAAGACTTTAGACGCATGCGCAGACGTTTGACCGCTGTGTGGATCGGCACACGAAGTCTCTCGGGCTTCACATAGACCAAACACTGACATGGACCAATGCATATCAACAAAATCTCTAAAAAAATCTCCTCTGGCATTGGCGCACTAAAAAGAGCTAGACCGTTTATTGATAGAGATGTTGCAGACAAAATATACAAATCCGTCATAGCCCCATTTCGGTTTGGGACGGCTTAACCCTACAGCTATCTGATAAACTACAGAAACTACAAAATTGCGCAGCCAGAGTTGTAACCAAATCGAGCTCTAATACTAGCTCTAAATTGGTGCAGTTGACATGCTCGGTTGGGAGAGGCTCTCTGTAAAAATGTCCAAACCGACCGACCTTACTCCTGGCAAAACAAAAGCTAATTACCATCTATAAAGCTCTTCACGACCTTACTCCTGGCTAAACAAAGGTAATTACCATGTATAAAGCCCTTCACGACCTTACTCCTGGCTAAACAAAAGGTAATTACCATGTATAAAATCCTTCACGACCTTACTCCTGGCAAAACAAAAGGTAATTACCATGTATAAAATCCTTCACGACCTTATTCCTGGCTAAACAAAAGGTAATTACCATGTATAAAATCCTTCACGACGACCTTACTCCTGGCTAAACAAAAGGCAATTAGCCATGTATAAAGCCCTTCACGACCTTACTCCTGGCTAAGAAAAGGTAGTTAGCCATGTATAAAGCCCTTTACGACCATACTCCTGGCTAAACAAAAGGTAATTAGCCATGTATAAAGCTCTTCACGACCTTACTCCTGGCTAAACAAAGGTAATTACCATGTATAAAGTCCTTCACGACCTTACTCCTGGCTATCTTCAGGAAATGTTTAGGCCGTATAAATCAACTGCTATAATCTTTGGGATCATGATAAAAAGCTCGCTTTACCAAAACCACGTACTGACTGCATGAAGCGTTCCTTTAGCTATAGTGGTGCGATTCTGTGGAACAATCTACCGTATAATCTAAGAATGGCAAATTCGCTCTCTGCCTTAAAAGGTATTGACAAACATTACTCTGTATCGGAGTCCCACACGACAAATATGTAAAACAGTTATTTTTATTATATCTATTACTATAGTCTTTTTAACTGATAGTTTTACCGTGTATAAATAAAGTATATGTGTATGCATGTAGGGCTTGAAAGAAAAAGTATTAAATACAGCGGCAAAAAGGAAGAAATACAAAGCCAGTTCCAATATACGCGTGGTTCAATCAAAGCGACTGCATTCCAATATATATAACTGTACTTGGAAAATCGGTTGCTTTTGAAGTTTGTTTACATTCTCTAGACCATTTAGTAATATTTTAGTTTTGGCTGAATCACAATATAATTGACCCATGTTGGTAATACCTGTGCATTACAGAGGTGAGAGCTTTTAAACGAGCAGCAGCATATTGGGGAACTAATGAAGTACAAAATGATAACCGCGTGATAATATCACATGTGAAGATAAAACTGATACTGATATTCTGACGTGAAGATAACACTTTAACGTTTTCTAGCCTTTTTAGTAAGGAATGAAAACTGTTATTTCATCGATAATTATATATTATAAATAAGCATGACATTACGCTTGGAAATTTTATCTTCTCGTGTTGATGAAATATCTTACTCGTTTGCTGCTCTCCCTCGTAATATATGTCATCAACACTCGAAGATAAAAATCGTATGTCTGCGCGGCCATGTAATATCCACTATATAGCAATACAGTATTACACAGGTGTCACGTGACAAAAGTTGGTCAATGAACAGCGCCCTATTTCTGGTTGACAGGGTAACGACGAGAAGATCCCATACATAGAAGGTCTTATCGGATTTCGTTTCCCTAAAGTAGGAACGGGGAAACTGTACAATAAAGTGAACACGGAGTGGCAGGCAACAGGAGAAACAGGACTCATTCAGGTAGTATTGTTGGTAAAAATGAATTGTGGTTTGCATGAAGTCAAGTACAAAAACTGCGAATGCGAAAAGTATATAACTGTCATCTGGGATACCGGAGAATTACGGCATCGAGTGTAAAAAACAATATCGTGCAACGTTTTACATTTAGAGCGGATTTCAATTGAGTGTCGGAAGTGTTTTGGTTTTGGCTGAGAAAGTAAACCAACCAATCAGAATGCAAAGTAAAACCAAACACAAATTGGTTTTGGTTTTGGTTTTGCTTCGGTTTGTCATTGGCTACAGGGAAGCCATTTATGAGGTACTTGTGATTACTCGCTCCTATGATTGGATGGCTGTGGGTAATTTGCGTTTCGTTTCACTACACTCAACTGAAAACCGCTCAGTCTAAGGGTATGTACTAGGGGTATGTTTACATGAGGTTGCAATAAAAACAGGTCCAGTGGTAGGGTCATAGAAGAATGCTTACTACATTAAGATGTGGTAATCACAACCTCAGAATAGAAACCGGTAGACACTCCAACCCTAGAACCCCCCTCGAGCTAAGAACATGCCAACAATGTCAATCAAATGATATTGAGAATGAAGTGCACTTCACATTTCACTGTGAACTATATAATAGAATTAGAAACCAATTCTTTGAAGACATATGTCAGAAATATAAACACTTTAGAAACTTATAGATATCAAAGAAAAGACCTTATTTTTATTCAACAATATTGACCCTCTTGTTTGCAAAAAAACTGGACATTTCATTTTTGAAGCCTTTCAGTTACGGAATCGGTTAATTACACCAAAAACAGTTTAAAATAAACGTTAACTGAAACAATTACTCTTTATTATTATAATTAGTTTATGATTAAGTTTATATATATATATATATATGGTTATATACATGTAATGTAGTGGCAATACCATTTATGTACATGGGAATGCTAATAAATTGTTGTTGTTGTTGTTGTTGTTGTTGTATTACGACCCTCGAGACTGTTTAGCATATCTAGCACAATGCTGCTGGTCCTAGCACTAGGGTTAAACTCCTTTCATATAAACAGGCCCTAAATAGTGCTAATAAACGATAGAAGACAAATCAACTGGTGTGTAAACATGTGCACGACTACTGTTTTCCCTCTCGAAGCCAAGTAAATGACAGGAAATGTACCAAATAAATGACATTATATACCAGTGTATTAGAGCTGCTTAAAGTGCATTTAAGCCCAAATTTTGTAACATTAAAATCGAATCTCCATCCAGTAAATAGTTGAATTATAAAATATTTCTTGATTTGAGTGTTGCGTCTATGAGTTATAGAAGTTTCTATTTCCAGTATGCTAATTATGTGATGTCACAGGAGGCCTCATTTATTATACAAAAACGTGCTGGCAGAGATAATCTTTTTCTAAAGAACCATGTTATATTTGAGCTTTATATCAGTGATTTTGCCAAATATTTTGTGTAAATCAGAAATAGCCTCATTCACAAGGAAAACGAAATAACCTTTTGTTGGCCTCCTGTGACATCACATAATTAGCATATTGGAAATAGAAACCTCTATAACTCATAGACGCAACACTCAAATCAAGAAATATTTTATAATTCAACTATTTACTGGATGGAGAATCGATTTTAATGTTAACAATTTTGAGCTTATAGGCACTTTTATGTTGTGTATGCCGCCATTACTTTGCTCTTTTTGCGTTAGTCTCGAGCCGGCCGAATATACGATGCTGTGTTGACAGTGGCACATGGCCTGAAGAACATGATACGCGACAACATCTCCGTCACAGACCCGCCGCGAGGCGAGAACTTCTGTCGATCAGAAAACCGCACAACACGGCCATGGTCACTTGGATACACGTTCTTCAAAAAACTTCTTGATGTGAGTTAAACGAAACGTAAGGCTGTTTTTACAACTGCAACGCCATGAATATAACTACTAGTTATGATTGGTATTTATAGCATCTCTTGGGTACGTATTACGCCCAACATGTTACAACTACTAGTTATATGTTGGTATTTATAGCATTTTTTGGGTACGTATTACGCCCAACACGTTACAACTACTAGTTATGGTTGGTATTTATAGCATCTTTTGGGTACGTATTACGCCCAGCACGTTACAACTACTAGTTATGATTGGTATTTATAGCATCTTTTGGGTACGTATTACACCCAGCACGTTACAACTACTAGTTATGATTGGTATTTATTGCATCTTTTGGGTACGTATTACACCCAGCACGTTACAACTACTAGTTATGATTGGTATTTATAGCATCTTTTGGGTACGTATTACGCCCAACACGTTACAACTACTAGTTATGATTGGTATTTATAGCATCTTTTGCGTACGTATTACGCCCAGCACGTTACAACTACTAGTTATAATTGGTATTTATCGCATCTTTTGGGTACGTATTACACCCAGCACGTTACAACTACTAGTTATGATTGGTATTTATAGCATCTTTTGGGTACGTATTACGCCCAGCACGTTACAACTACTAGTTATAATTGGTATTTATAGCATCTTTTGGGTACGTATTACGCCCAGCACGTTACAACTACTAGTTATGATTGGTATTTATAGCATCTTTTGGGTACGTATTACACCCAGCACGTTACAACTACTAGTTATGGTTGGTATTTATTGCATCTTTTGGGTACGTATTACGCCCAGCACGTTACAACTACTAGTTATGATTGGTATTTATAGCATCTTTTGGGTACGTATTACGCCCAACACGTTACAACTACTAGTTATGATTGGTATTTATAGCATCTTTTGGGTACGTATTACGCCCAGCACGTTACAACTACTAGTTATAATTGGTATTTATAGCATCTTTTGGGTACGTATTACACCCAGCACGTTACAACTACTAGTTATGATTGGTATTTATAGCATCTTTTGGGTACGTATTACGCCCAGCACGTTACAACTACTAGTTATAATTGGTATTTATAGCATCTTTTGGGTACGTATTACGCCCAGCACGTTACAACTACTAGTTATGGTTGTTATTTATAGCATCCTTTGCGTACGTATTACGCCCAGCACGTTACAACTACTAGTTATGATTGTTATTTATAGCATCCTTTGCGTACGTATTACGCCCAGCACGTTACAACTACTAGTTATGGTTGTTATTTATAGCATCCTTTGGGTACGTATTACGCCCAGCACGTTACAACTACTAGTTATGGTTGTTATTTATAGCATCCTTTGCGTACGTATTACGCCCAGCACGTTACAACTACTAGTTATGGTTGTTATTTATAGCATCTTTTGGGTACGTATTACGCCCAGCACGTTACAACTACTAGTTATGATTGTTATTTATAGCATCCTTTGCGTACGTATTACGCCCAGCACGTTACAACTACTAGTTATGGTTGTTATTTATAGCATCCTTTGGGTACGTATTACGCCCAGCACGTTACAACTACTAGTTATGGTTGTTATTTATAGCATCCTTTGCGTACGTATTACGCCCAGCACGTTACAACTACTAGTTATGGTTGTTATTTATAGCATCTTTTGGGTACGTATTACGCCCAGCACGTTACAACTACTAGTTATGATTGTTATTTATAGCATCCTTTGCGTACGTATTACGCCCAACACGTTACAACTACTAGTTATGGTTGTTATTTATAGCATCTTTTGGGTACGCCCAACACGTTACAACTACTAGTTATGATTGTTATTTATAGCATCTTTAGGTACGTATTACGCCCAACAGCCATTTAGCCATGTTGGCTAAATATAACCAAACATTTCACGTCAGGCTATCGTTCGATGTGATGACGTATAAACGAGCAGTAGTTTTTCGTCAGTCACACGAGGTGCTGCGGAATTAAACATTTAAGGTTCGTTTTACATATCTCACCGCTTTTCTTCCAGGTAAAAACAGCTGGGGTAATGAGTATGATTCGCTTCGCCGGGGTTGGATCCCCTGTCGTCATTCTGTTTGATATCGTCAACTACCAAAATGACGAGGGTTGGGTCAAGGTGTGTACAGTAATCAATAGAGCATAAGTTGGAGAGGGAATCTCCAATACGCGCGCTTGGGCGATGATAATGTCTAATAAAATATATTTTTAGTAAACGGAAGCAGCTGAGAAGTGCGCGAGCGATCGATAATCTCAAGCCGGTTACTAAAATGTTTTTTTTCATCGCACACCGCGCGCTACAAGATTACCTCTTTTACTTATGCTCTCTTGTAGTAACTAATGCTAAGTACTCCATTCACAGCAAACATGTTTAAAACCTGTTTAATTAAACAAGTTTAAAATAATACCATTAACGCCGCATGTTAACTGGTCGCTAAACTAATTTCAAACTGACTTTTCTTAACTAAACAAGCAGTTCAAGATAGTTTCAACACTCAAAACGAAACCTCAATAACGCCGAAACCAGTTCAAGGTAGTTTTCACCCTGTATAACTAAACACATTCAAGATAGGGGCAAAGTAAACTAATTAAACATGTTTAGTTGGTGTGAATGCGTATACGTATCGTATTGGAGATTAGCATTATTTGGTCTAAATGATATGGCAAGAAATCATTATTATTAGTATTGTTTTAGCCACCTTTCTTTCATTGAATGCAAGCCAATACAACTTCTAACCACTCCTACCCAACGATTCTTTAACATTCCCTCCTTCCTTTGTGTAGAGCTAAGGAAATCCAATATCAGGATTGGGTTATATGGAAAAGGTTTAGATTCTTATTTTTTCTCATATCGGACTAATGCGTCCGATATTTACAGGCTCGGACGGTAAAGAGTTAAACAACAATTCAACCAATCAGAACGCACGTTTAGGGATCCATTCAACCAATCAGAATGTTAGTGGAGCTATTCAACCAATCAGAGCGTTAGGGTAGAATTTGCTGTTCTTGTTGTATTGAAGAAAGTGCAAACTAGAAAGTGGAAAGTGGAAACTAGATCGAATAATCAAGATTTACATTCATTACTTGCTAACAAGACTTGCTTCACTCATGAAGGCACGAGACAGAAAAGTCATCGACCCATTGCATAAATGGCGTCCAATTTAAGTAGGTATTGTCCTGGAGACTCTAGCCTCGTGTTCACGTTGCCACTCAAGTGTTTTCATATGAATGTGAGACTAAAGATTACTAAACAATGGTTATTCAAATTGAACGCCATTTATACAATGGGTCTATGGAAAATAGCTAAAAAAAAATAAAACAAAAATCTAAGGGCGCTTTCCATTTACGCGAACTGACTGGTGTGACCGGCCCGTTCTTATACGGAACGCGTCAGTTCTAGGAACTGACTGGAGCATAATAATATATTAGTATAATTTCATCAGTGAACTGATAGAGATTCCCGTGCTTTGATTGGTCGAGAATTACGTCATATGTCGCTATATTCACCAAAATGGCCACTCGCATATTTACCGATGTTTCTCACGAAGAAATAAATAATATGAAAGAAAAAGCTTTTCCAAAACCTACCAAAGAAGCAACTAAATAAGTATGGCTAAACTTGAAGCTTTTTTTAAATCGATAAGCCTTCACAAACAAAGTTTACTTACGAGTTTCGGGTTGAGTTTATTCGGTCCTCATGTCTTCATTAATCACAAACTTTCACAAGGAAATAACGTCTACTTAGAGCAACAAATAACACAACGAGACCTTTTCCTACAAATTTGGGAACGGTTCGACTCAAAACGAGTGTACTTACTTGAGTTATTTTCCTCATGGTTCTTGATAGAAAAACAAGTTCTAGTTTCATTCATGCTGGGAGCCGGTTGCTCTTCTCTCGCTGCTCTCCGTGTAGTTAGTGTGTGTTCGAGCTTTATCTCATACCGCTTTATCTCATACCGTCTCTTGATTTACCATTGTCTTTGATTCTGTGATGGCTATAATCCACAAAACTAGTTCGTAGTTTCCAGCACATTTGCCCTTCGAAGTGAACTCATGAAAGTGGTTCCTTTCGATAAATTTTCACTCGCCGTGGCAGATTTTCAGTTTTTCCCATTTCCACTCATTTTCGCTGCATTCCTCTCTTTGTAACACAGTCAAGACCGCTGCTTCAACTTGAATTATAGTGTGCATTTTTTTCCCCGGTATTTCTTTCCTTTTACAAAAGTTTTGGAAAATCCATTCTTGTCGTCCCTGCAAGTCTCGTGTCGAGTCGGTTTGTGCAATGAACCGTAGCGACACGTAATTATGCAAATGTTGTCACAAAACTATCCTGTCACGCGCGCTTGTAAAACCTTAAACATATAAAAGGGTGGCCGGGAAGTCCGACTATTACTGTCTAGTTTTAATTTCTCTGATATTCACTGATGAAATTATACTAAAACAATTATTCACTTCAGTCTCAGTGACTATTGGTGAATATTTACCTCGATTTCGTCTCGGTAAATATTCACCAATAGTCACTTCGACTTCAGTGAATAATTGTTAAATAATAATAGATTAATCAGTGGCATATCCACGATGTGGCTCTTCATTCACTGATGGGCCTACGTTTTAACGTCCTTTCCGAGAAGACGCGAAGGTCTAACCATTTGCAGCTCGTGAACGAAATTGTCTCACAAAGGCAGCACCTTCTACTCAGTTATTTTAAGATCGTGAGTGTTGCTCCGGTCGGGGTTTGAACCCTCTACCTCGGCACTGAGCTAACGGGAGGCCGTTCTCAGAACTGACACGTTCCATTTAAGAACTGGCGGATCAGACCAGTCAGTTCGCGTAAATGGAAAGCGCCCTAATCATCATTAAGGTATATTTTTTATTTCAATTCTAGGTTGGTGTAGCGACAAGGTTTACATTGAAATTTGCAAAGAAAAGACCAATCGTGTGGCTTCACGGAGGATTAGAAATACCCAAGCTTGCAAGCCTCGCTCTAAAATACAAAAAACTTACAGTGCTTGTTTTTGAGGTAAACGTAGTTTGAATGTTATTCCTTTTCTCGTTTTTGTAGCGTTTAATCAATATATATATTATCCTAAACTCAAGTCAGTGCCGTTTCGTTCCAGTCCCGGCTCAAGTCTACTTTTAAGGGCTGAGCTAGCTTTTTTTATGATACGACCAGTGCGTTATATTAGGCCTGGGCTGGTAATACGAATTTTAATTGTCGAAATTATTATTCTACATCGGCTGACATAAATAAGAGATTTGGATTTTTTTTTCAGAGTCATCCATTTGTTATGGTTAAGAAAAGCAACAGTACGGGAAAAGCTGACCAAGGTAACATGAAGTTCGAAGGGTTCTGCATCGACTTGCTCCACGAACTGAAGAAGAAGCTAAGTTTCGAGTTCAAAATAGAATTAAGAGACTCGTTTGGTAAGAAGCGTACCGATGGATCATGGGACGGCATACTGGGAGATCTAACGAGAGGGGTTAGTATGGAATTGTTGGATTATTCATTGATTTAAATTCTTTTCGTGGCACGGATAACCCGACAGGCTCCTGTGACCAAAATGTTTATCTGTAAATCGTGCTCGGTATTCGCTTAAATTTGGGCCCGATATAAGTTTTTGTCGTGTAAATCAAGAGTATTCACTCAAAACCAAAACTTTCTTTACAGAAGTACTCAAAACGTTTCGGAGGTTCATAAGCTATCAAAATTGGAAAAGGGTTATATGCACTTTAATTGTTCTTGATACGAATTTTAAGAAGTTCCACGTATTCTTCACTTTTGAAAAATATTTATCCAGAAGTGAAAAAAGTTGATGCGGTTTTATTAGCTAACCATGGGAGTCCAAGTTAACTACTAAATAATTATTACCTTATGACACTCCCTATTAAGCTGTGTTTACAGAATTAGTGTCGCATCAATAGACTGCGGCTGCGGCTCAGATCTGTATCTCCGATAGATACGACATGGACAGGAATTTTGTAAACAACTTATGAGCCCATGGATACTTCTTAAACTATCTAAAATGTATATAACAATTTCTGAAAATTTGACAAAGAGCGTAAACATTAAAGTTTGGCGCTATAGTGTGCGTCATGGACATGCGCAGTACTGTGCATAATGAGAGGTCCATATGACGAGATGGTCTGTGTGCAGCAATACAAGAGTTTTACCTTGAGATTTTATCCCTGTTAAAGGGAGGTCAGTGCTCGGTTGTGAGATCTCCCTCTAACTAGCATAGTTTTTCTTGGATACAGAATTGACTATTAAAAAATCAGTGGCTGTATCAGTGATACATGTGTCTCAGTATCAGTGATACAGACAATGATGTTTCATATATTATGTAATATATACAACACTGTCAGCCGTGTTGTATCACATATCCAAACACTGAGAACTGAACTTGAAAAACGACGCGAAGCGGACGGCTGACAGTGTTGTATATGGCTTCTCCAACGAATTTACCATTGAAGAGAAAACGGAGAAGAAAGTTTGGATAATTTATGCAAGTGTTTCATCACATATCCAAACTCCTTCACGCTTGTAATTTTCTTTGTAATATTCTCATTAATTATTCATGCCTTTGAGAACTGTATATCTTATTGATGAGTTCTGTATCAAACAAATGCTAGTGCCTATTAGTGTCTATATACGGAGTATCTAATCTGTTCTGTATTTGGAAAATACAGAGGCTGTCACATGATGTCAGTCAGCGCACAGGAGTGGCTGGCTGCCTAATTAAATATTAATGAGGCTTATAAATATGGCTACCAAACTCATTAATAATTCATGAAGGAAAAAGAAAGGAAATCAATGTGCGATAAGTGATCTGATACAGATTCGTCCTGATTTGCATAAACTTTTGCCTCAGTTTTCTCAGCCGAAATAGGTCGTATCGCCAAAATAAACTGAAAAACACGATTCTATCCGATAAAGCACGGCTACTCCTGCATTCTGTATCTATTACTTATTGGTTATTATGTTATTGATTGTGGTTATGGTTATGTACTGCCTTCTCTCGAACCAGGCATGTGGCGCTTCTGCTAACTCTATACTTATTAGTTTTTCTGCACTAAACATAAAATATGAATAAACAAAGTATAACAGAAGCATTTCCTCGTTAATTAAGATCTGAAACACTCTTTTTAAGGCCGTTTTAAATTTCATTTTAGAAAGCAGACCTCGCAGTGTCGACGTTCACCATCAGTCCAGAGCGGGAAAAGGCAGTGGATTTTACTCAACCTTATTTTAGTCTGGGTTATAAAATCATCATGAAAAAGTCCTACAGCGAGAAGGGAAGTAACCTTTGGGGATTCCTCGATCCATTTGAGACCACCCTCTGGGCAGCAATCGTGGTATCGTCAGTTGTCATAGGAACGGTAACACTGCAATCTATTGTATTATACAAAGTTTAAATTATGACAACAAATTAGAGTAAACGTGGAAGAAGAGCTTTGAGGTTCCAATTCCAATCGTATTAATGTTTCATAGCTAGAAAATGAGCCTATGGATATATGCAGAGGTCTGTATCAGCCTTGGGCCGTTACAAGACCTAGAAAAGCTTTCCATATTGATATTTAGTATATACAACACGGGAACCTACATAGATCATGCAATTTGATTGGCTCGCTATCTCGGAATAATGAGCAATAGCCACCTACAAAACTCGGGATAATTTTGAAACAAAATGGCAGGCGTAAATTCACGTTTCGCGATTGTTTCCGATGCGGAAATTTGAGAAATTCAACAAAATGCAGTGCCCAAAAGCAGGTTCCCGTGTTGTATATACTAAAACAATTATTCGCCTCAGGCTCAGTCGATATTGGAAGTCGAGGGGAATATTCGCCAATATCGACTTCGCCTTCGGCGAATAATTGTTATATAATTGTTCGGTCGGTGAATATATTTTTTCGCTTTTCTGTTCTTAAAAGAAATTTACATCCTAGCGGTTACAGGAAAACTGGACCGGCGGCTGTGAGCAGTCCGTCTTGTGATTTAAACAAAACAGCTTTTATTCGGCACAGATGTTACAAAAGAAATACAGATATAACAAATACAAAGGCACTGAAAAAGATTAAAGTGCCCCTAAACCCTTTTGCAATTTTTATATATATGAAACTTTGAAAGGTTTTGAGTACTTCTGCGAAGAAATGTTTGGCTTACAGAGGATACTCTATGTTTTAGGCTTGTTTGAAATGGTGAAAATGTGACCTTTCCTGACCCATTACCGTGTAAGAAAAAGCCTGGGTCGATTCCCTATCTTACGTCACCTCATTAATGCATTATTGTCCATGATGCCTTTCTATCACAACAGCATCGATATATAGAGAATATACACAGTCTGTGAGATTTTAGTAAAGAAAACAGCTATTTTAGACAAAATGCTAAATATTTATTCAAGTTATTGCAAAGTCGAATGAATTGGATGACGTAAGATAGGGAATCGACCCAGGCTTTTTCTTACACGGTAATAGGTCAGGAGAGGTCACATTTTCACCATTTCAAACAAGCCTAGAACATAGAGTATTCTCTGTAAGCCAAAAATGTCTTCGCAGAAGTACTCAAAACCTTTCAAAGTTTCATATATATAAAAAATGCAAAAGGGTTTAGGGGCACTTTAAGTAAATGGATCGATATGTACATCAAATGCATGGCCAATAATGCTAAGCACGAACGGGACACGAAGACCCATGCTCAGTATATAGCGCCTGCCCTTATATAGTTTAAGACTAATAAAATATTTGTTCACCAGTCAAACAGAATTCTTGATTTCTTGAATTTTGGCCCGACCATAAAAAATATAAATATAAATAATACTGTCATGATATTAGTTGAATTGAATTTATACTTTAGGTTCTCAAAAGTTTCGAGTTTGGAACAAAAACATACTGTGGAACTGTTATATAAGATTGAAACTGAATTGAAAATAATTTTATTCGGGACCAACAGAAAGCCATCTTAGCCTTTATGTAATCAGTAGTGAATTACAAAGCGATAATCCAATTCATAGTTCAGTCTTGACCCCCATAGTCAAAGATAACCAAGCCTTTGGTGGCATCGAGGCTGGAGTTGACTCATGCAGCTTAGTCAGAGGCCTGTATCTAGTTAGCATGATAATCAAAATCTAGCCATGCATATTCGTAGATAGATGGTTTGTATCAGTGTGGGGTCAACTCCATCCTCCATGCGATGCTAAAGCTAAAGCTCTTTTAAGAACTACGAATTGGTCGATTAAGTCAGCAAGCTGTTGATTGTCCTCCTATTCTCGTGTGTATTTATACTAACGAACTGCCTTTAAAGAAGCTGTCGGAGCTACCACGCCAGTCACATTCCTTCAACATGTTCTGATATTTTCTATTCGAGGTTGTATGGATCTACGATCGCCTCAGTCCTTACGGATACTATGGCCGCGCAGTCCAGTCCCCAAATCCAACCGAGGAGGAATACCAGACAAGAAATACATTGTGTCTCTTCAATTCATTCTGGTCAGCGGCTGCTTCCTATCTTGAGCAGGGTCCAGACGGCACTCATCCGATATCTCATTCGGGAAGAGCAACAACGCTAGCTTGGTAAGTAAAATATGGGGCGAGGAGTATGTGATATTCACCGATGGCAATGCATGAAGTAAATATATCATATACCCCTTACCGGAAGGCGATAAAGGGCCAAATGTTTTTACAATGGAGAGGTTTTTCTCATTGCAATAACAACATTTATTTTCATAAATCATTACGAAGCATTGCTTACTTATTATATTGTTGCATAGCAATTACCGTTCACAAGGCTAGGCTTCGTATTGTTGTTGTGTTTTCGGTCTACCTTATTGTGGATAGGACAGAGGACTGGAAACTAAGTCGAGTTCGAGTGTCTTTTTTTTTGCAATCTTCTCCTTTACTTGTACGTACGTAAAGACTAAGTAGTACTGAATACTCTGATGATATTGCGAAGGGAATAAGTCGAGGAGAATATGTTGCAAGATTTCCTCTGGTTTTGGAATTAGGCAGGAGTTAAGAGAGAGATTCTCCGGTAGAAAAAAATAACGAAAACCGAGCCATGATAAGAACAGATTGGAAGCGAATCTACCTCTGCGATTTACAAGCTCACTAGATTCACTGGTAAGGCATTACGATATAAAGCAGGTTTTGTTTAAGTAGGACGAACATACGGTTTGTCCGTAGCCTTACCGTAACCGTAGTGTAACCGTAGTGTAACCGTAGTGTAACCGTAGTGTAACCGTAGTGTAACCATGCCGTGCCGTAACTCTGTAATGTTATTGAATCAGAAATCGAAGGACAAAAACAATAGGGAAACAATTTCAGTGTCACGGCATGTCGTACGGTAACCGTGCTTTAAGTCATTGCATTAACTTTACCACTCGTGTGGAATCGGCTCTATTGCCTTACTACTTATGCACCTATTAATGTTAAGCCGCAGGGGGGCTTGACTTGGAACTAGAACAATGGTGAAAACCCTCCCTCTCTTCCTCACAAAGCCTTTTTCTTCAAGGGAAGGAAATATCCTGTGACAGTCTTGCTTCAAAAATGATATACTCTCATTTTATAATTAGCAAGGCCATCGCTCCCACTGCTCAAGCTAAATTCAATTCCCTCTACCCTAATTCTCAGTTTTGTTGGAGAGAAATATATTTATTACCTTTCACAACTTGTTTAGATACGTCATTAAGGGTATTTCAGTACAAAATGCTAAACCGTATTCTGTATGCTAATAAGATTCTGTGTAAGATGAAAATAGTCTCCTCTCCACTCTGTACCTTTTGTGAAACTGCAGACGAATCGCTCGAACACATTCTTTATCACTGTCATCATGTTTCTACATTCTGGTCTTCAGTACAGGCATGGCTTGGTAGTTTGGGTGTATATGACGGAATATTATCCGGAAAGGATGTTATATTTGGCCTTTGGAAAAATTATGAAAAATATCTGCTTCCAAATTTCGTCCTTTTAGTAGCTAAACAGACAATTTATCAATGTCGATTTAAAAAACTGAAGCTGAGCCTTGCAGTGCTGATTGATTTTTATAGCATCGAGCTCTTTATAGCCAGGAAAAAAGTCTCCTGACGCATTACCGAAAGTGGGAAAGGTTAAACTTATAAAATATCGTACAGCCACCTATTATGACTTTATCACTTTTTGTATGTAATTTTTCTAATGTATATTTGTAGTAGTTTGACTTTTATAGCTTTTCTTTTTGTAGACTAGTATTGTAAAGTTTTGCAACTTTGTCTTTGTAATTAAAAGTATACTTCCAATAAAGGGGGGGGGGGGGAAGGGCCGGGCATAGGTGGGGGATTTGAACTCAGTTTTTTTTTTTCGTTCAAATGCCCCACCCCAGGGAGTTTTTCATTCGTCAAAACAGTATCGATTGCCCCTCCTTCAAAGAAAGATATTGATGAAAATACATTACGTAATAATATCTGATGCAACAACTGACATATGTACAATGACATGTCACCTAAAAATGCGATTCTGATAGGTATCAAAATAATAATAATATCATAGCGAGTCAAATCATTAGTATTGATGACAGGAGCCCATAACCAGGAGCGTCCATATCTCCTATATAGCTGTCACAGCGTTTTCACAAGTTGGGCTATTTTAGATCATTTTTGCCGCCAATTAAGTGGGTTGCACCAGTGGCGGAACAAACTGCAACCCAAGAATAGCGGGAAACCGTTCTAAAAATAACCTAACTTGTGAAAACGCTGTGACATTGGCCTAGTATGCGGGATGGACGCTGTGACATTGGCCTAGTATGTGGGATGGACGCTCCTAGTTTCGGGCTCCTGTTGATGACCAATCTTGCCTTAATGGGTTACTTTTATAAAAGAGAACATTAGGTAGCATTACCTTTAATTTCTGAACCTCGCTGGCTGCCATTTTGGATGCACATGCCGAAATGCGCGTGTACGGAATAAGCAACATCTTTCCCAGGAGCCTCTGCGCCTAATCCAAGATGGCGTCTTGATTGGAGCCCAAACCTCCAACTGCCGAAAGTCAAAAGACCCGACCCCGGGGCCTCGCAAGATGATCAAAATTCTCCACCACGGCCGACTTCCTTTGTCAAATCCTCCACGTATGCCCCCCTGCGGCTTAACATTGATAGATTCATTATATAATAAAATGCACGAAACTAAGAGAGTACGTGTGACTATTACTTAGGTGGTTTGCGATCTCCATATTTGGTGCTACGTATACAGCCAACTTAGCGGCCTTCCTCACAGTTAACAAGTACGAACATCCAATCAAAAGTATCGATGACCTAGCCAATCAGGACAAGATAGCCTATGGAACAGCTCCTGGACAGTTGGCAGAAATGCTTAAAACAGCCTCGTTACCAGTCTACGAGAAGTTGTGGCGGTATATCGAGACCCACGGAACACTGGAAAGTAATGCGACATACGCTATAGACAAAGTGAGGAATACTGAGGATTATGCATTCATCTGGGACTCGGCTGTGTTGGACTACGCAGTACAGAGTGAACCTTGTAACACACTGACTATCGTGGGAAGGTGAGTCGGTTATGTAGAGTAAATCGAATGAACGCGAGTGCGATACGGGATTTCTTTATAGGCACTGAGTGATATTTTGAAAGTTCTAATAATTGCACGAGCCTTTATGCGGATTGACACTTTCTTTGACTACTGTTGACTTTGTGAATATTCTAGTTCGCGATAATAAAAAATATAACAAATATGCATGCTTCAGACTGTATATCGTTCAATTCAGCTTTACAGACCATTGAATTCCACGTTCTATTCAACGCTTCATCAGCCAATCAGCGCGCGAGTTTGCGTAGTGCTATGGGATTCTAAATTTAATAGATATGTCAGTTGGTCGGCAGGATTTAATACTGCAACTCCTACTTTTTTCCCTCAGGCCATTTGGAAGCATAAACTACGGGTTCGCGTTACCTTTAAAGTCTCCCTACACACACAACTTTAGTGTTTCCATGCTCGAGCTACAGCAGGACGGCTTTCTTGAACGAATGACAGAAAAATGGTTCCGTTCTCGTAGTGTGTGTGGGGCCGAGACAGAAGCGGCTGATGCTGCGGCAACAGAAGGAGGAGAACAACTCGGGTTCACTGACATGGCGGGAGTCTTCATTACACTACTTGGCGGAGTTATCTGCGGGATTGTTATACTCCTTGCCGAATGGATCGTAGCATCCTATAAGGATACGTTGTCAAAGGATAGAAGGGTGAGTTGAGGTTGGCAATACTTTGTGATACAAACCTGACTCCGTACAATGTCAACACAAATGTCTTCAGCCAAGTGATTCTTGATTTCTTAAATTCACACTACTCCAAATGTCAAGCGAAATTCATTTTTCTTGATTGTTGCTGTATAATTGTCCAACGAGTCCATGAAATGTTGAGTCACAGGTAGTAATTTCGGTTCTCCCTTCATGTAGGTAGACATGAATTACTACCAAATTGTATTTCGTTCTATTGTTTTGTATTGTGTTATTTCTATTGTATTTTGATAGCAATTCATGTGTCGCCTACATGAAGGGACCACCGTAATTTCCGATTGACCCTTATGAGAATACTATTCAATTGCAGGCTCCAAGTAACTTCTTCCAAGCGCTCTGTCAGCGGATGCGAAGGGCCTGGTACGGCATTCTTAGCTTGTGTTCCACGAGGGAACTGGGGCGAGATAACGAGTCCAAACCAAAAATGAGAAAGCTCGTGGAACAAATACCCCTGGACATGAAGCAACGGAATTTACTACTAAGCGAGAGATAGCCAAGCAAGCACATAGTTGGGAAAGATGATATTTAGTCAATATCTATATATGGAAAAAGAAACCTGGATTGTGATATCGTGGTCAGGGAAGAACGGCAAAAACGGCGATTCAAGAAATGAACACCGGTGGAATGGATACCAAAACGTATTACGACAGAAAATCATACCAGAAGTATTAGAAATGATGACAAAAGCGTAATGGTGCACCGAGCTTCAGCAAAAACAGAATACTGAAATAAATGACCAATTATGGAGGACAAGAGGACCAAAGTTTAATTAACCGATTTAGCTTGCCTCTTTGTTGTCCCATGGATTCATCGTACGTTTTCGGGCCATCCTGTACCGCTCGAAACGAGCCACAGCATTGGCTTTCCAAACAATACAAAACACCCTAACCCTCAGAACGTGCAGTACGAAAACAATAGAGCTACAGTATAATCAGAATACAGATCTCGAGCGGTACAGGATTACTGACGTTTTCTCCCAATCTTATAGTATTTAGGTTAATTTTAGAGCACTGAGTCTTTGTTTCTTTATCGGTTCAAATATAATTCGAATGTGTTAATTTTTAGCATGATTGTAATGTAAGAGCATTACGACCTGCGCATAATTCTCCAAATACTTTTCATCATTATTATTATTATTACTGCCAAAGATGTTTGCACTCAATCCCCAGAGATTCAAATGACAAAGGGCATGGCGGCCATGTTGGTGTACAGAACAAAAGAAGCTAACGAAGAATCTATTGTTAACTGTACACCAATATGGCGGCTATGACGTCACGTGCAAAGGGTCTATTATTTTAGATCACCTCAATTTACATTGTATAATGTTTTTTGTTCTGTTTTTCTGTATCCCATGAGGAAATGCATAAATTTCTAGAATTCTAAAACAAAGCTCTGAATCCTCTGGAGAGCTGTCACGTGGTCTGAAACGGAGCATCAAAGAGGCATGCTGATTGGTCTATATACCTTTAGCACGCAGCGGCTATTTTGGCTACAGATTATAGCCTTTGCACTTCCAACTACATCTCTGCTTCGAGTTTGGAAGTGCAACAACAAAGGTTACTAATCTCATGGGACGCAACATGACCGCTGTGTGATCTGAATTGGAGCCGAGTCCTGTCTATTCCTATGCACGACTGGTTTTCAGGCCCCGGTTAGCGTCATTGTCTAGCTGTTGAACTAGGTAAAATATTGTCGCGGGGACAAAATATTGTCCCCGGGACTTGTCTCTTCAAATCAAACTGGTTTGAATTGAGGGGACAAGTCCCGGGGACAAAATGACAAGATTTTTCCCAGTTCATACGAGGGCACTTGTACCTGGGACTTGTCCCTTCGTGTGTACGCAACAAGGGATTTGTCCTCGGGACTTGTCCCTTCGTGTGTGCCGACCTTAATGTTTTCTTGTTTTTCTATATCCCAAGAGAAAATGTACAAATTTCTATAATTGGAAAATAAAGCACTTAATCCTTTGGAGAACTATCACGTGGACTGAAATGGGGCAACAAACAGGCAAGCTGAAAGTGTCTATTATAATCCAATTGTAATCTAATAGAACATTTGCATGATGCTTCATTTGACTGCAACGACCAGTATCCTTTTCAATTTTTGTTTCTTCAGATTTTCCAACTCCTTTGAGAATACCAAGACTGATGATCTAAATTAGAGGAAAAAAAGAAACCGCGCAAAGGATTCTGGTAGTTGAAGTGAAATGACGCCATCATGCAAATGTCCTATTGAGAAATAGGAATTGGCATTATGACGTCAATTTACTAAAACTACCAGAATCATTTTCAAATTCTATTTCTCATTCAAATTTATCAACTCCTTTGAGAATTCCAAGACAATGGTCCAAATTAGAGGAAGAAAAGAATCCGCGCAAAGAGTCCTGATAGCTGTAGTATGTGACTCCCATCATGCAAACGTCCTTTAGACCCATTCGAAAAATGGCGTCCAATTTTATTAACTATTGTTTAGGACTGACTAGCCTCACTTACAAGTTCAAAAGCTTTTGTGTGGACTGACTAGCCTCGTGTTCACGTTACAAGGACAATAGCTTTTTAAATTGGACGCCATTTTTCGAATGGGTCTCAGTATTAACTCCGTCATAAGAAAGAGCCCATCAAAATTTACCAAGTTTGGGGACGTTTCATTGGATATGTGGTGAGCTTTCAAGAAATAAGAATCGTTTGTACATGTATAGAGGTTTGGAGGGACGCTTGTCCCTCCAATCCATACAAACGTCTCTTTTTTTTTGTTGTTGTTTCGATTTTTGAAAGCCCGCTATTAAGTTTCTGTTTACCAAATCATGCTCAAACTTGGTATTCTTACTAATTCCGATGTGGTCTTTCTTGAGACGAGATTTATTTGTTCATTAAATCAAATTTTCAAGCCAATCAAGGCACGGAAACAGCACAACAGGTTAGTTTACGTCCAGGGATTCAACCCCGCGGCCTTCCTCACACAAGACCGGTACTCAGCACAACAGGTTAGTTTACGTCCACCTCATATAGATTAGAGACAAGGCCAACGGCTTATACGTCTCTGCACAAGAACGCGGCAGGGATTCAACCCCGCGGCCTTCCTCACACAAGACCGGTACTCACGAATAATTAAAAGTAGAAGAAGTAGAAGCATTTGACGCATTCATCGTTGATATGGGAAGAACAAAAGTTAAAACATGAGAGCAGGCACGAAAACATCCGGCTCAAGCATTTATATGGATTAAACTTTCGGATACTTATCCGACGGATTCTCAGTGCAAACTGTCAGGTTGTGTCATGATAACGCTGCTGGCGATCGAACAAAAGGAAATCACAATAAAAGAAAGTCAATATAAAGGTATATAGGTGATACGAACTCTTTGTTTTAACCATTTTCTCAAACAGATGATCTTACGTTGGTCACCGAGAATTTCGAGATAACTTATTCCACTTTCTGGCATAATATAAGAAAATAAGACGAAAGCATAAAGAGTGGTTTTACTTAAACGTGAAACAAAAACTAGTCTGTATCTAATGGTCAAGTAGAACAAAAGAAAACAATGGCATTATGGTCTAATTGTGCCTATTAGTCTAATATCTATTTCACGGGTTAAAGTGCCACTACGACGAAAATTTACCATTTCGATTTGCCACTTTTTCAGTCTCAATAGGTCCGATCAGTATTAGAAATATCCGAAATAGTAAAAAATATTCCCAAATGGGCATGTTAAAGCACAAAATTTTAGGAGAGTTTACCTGTAAAATCCTGTCCGCCATTACTGGAAGCCGTTCTCAGTATTCAGCGGAAGTGATGTCATACACTTAACACGACAACCTCGTGGCGAGAAATAGTGTGCATAAAAAAGTAGCCAACTGCTCGCAAAGATAAATATGACTTTCTTCTTATGTACGTGAAGACGTTTTTAGTAGAAATATGCCTCCAGGCGTTGTGTTCTGCAGGCAGGCGAGTGTTGACATCACTTCCGCTAAATAAACCTTTGAAAGGGAACGGCCTCCGGTAATGGCGGACGTTTAGATTCAATATTCGGAGCTCAACAAATAAGACTTCCTGTCGTTGTATCGAAAAACAATTTGAACTGGTAATAATATATCAACTCTACTTTATGAATATGTAAAATCATTGATATGTCAAAATTTGATCGTAGTGGCACTTTAAGTAAAATCACTCTATACGAATTAATTAAATTCGATAGAATATTGGTAAGGTAGAGAACAAACTCTTTCCTGACATTCAGATATGCGTATAGTTCCATGAAATGTTTAAAATTATGTTCGCTTTGCAGAAGTTAAATTTTGACTTCAGATTTGTTTTGATAGCTCTTAAGTTATCGAGAGGGAAAATGAGACGCAAAAGTATGATATATAGCTTCGTGTGGAGTAAACTCGTTAAATCCGACAAGCTGTCTGTCCAAAAGCAGTTCAATGTGCGAGAGCTGCTGTGTATAACGTAATGTATAGATTTTAAAACAAGTTACTATAGTATCATAACGACCTGATCGTATGCTTACTTTAGAGAAGTACATTTGTGTATTGGTTTATCGTATACAGGACGACTACAAAACACTTACACTTATCGGTACAAACAACACCCATAGGCTGGGTGACATATTCAAAAGAGAGTACAACGTTCCTTTAGTCCAGTTTGCGGTCATGCGCAGTAGTACAAATCATTTGTTGATTTGGTGGGCCACCAGATGTTGGCATTCGGCTTGATCGTGGAGTTGAAGCACGTGCGTTTGTTTTGATCGACTCGTTGATTGGCTGATTCAAAAAGACCCACATAATTAGAATTCCTTTGATGTGATGTCTGTTGTACTATGTTAATCAAGCTCTTGAAGCAAATTACCACGTCAGTGCCGCAAAAGGGTACATCAACACCGCCTCCCGGTTAACTCAGTTGTTAAGCTCCAATCTGTCGAATGAGAGATCGTGGGTTCAAACCCCGGTCGGAACAAAACTCAGGTTCTTTGAATAACTGAGTAGAAGGCGCTGCCTTTATAACTGAAGACAAAAATTCCAGAAATGTAATAACAATCAAACCGTCTCAGATGGTAAGGTCAGGTGGCGACTGAATTTTTATTTAGTCAACAACAAAACATCACTAGGAGTACACCAGAAAGTCTTACAATAAGATGACTTATCTACCAGATTCAACCAGATTCATTGACCACTATTTTGGTAATGTCTCGTACCAAACCTCGCATAATTTTTAGTGAGGAAGGTAGGTCAGTCATATTTGATCTGGTAGTGTAATTCATTACAAATAAGTTACAAATTGGTACCAGTAATCCCTGGTTCGGGATACCATCTTGCCTAGATTATGAGTCTTATCACTAAAGTCCATTGAAAACAATGACTATTAGTATCGGACACAATTTGCTTCAAGCGATAATCGCGAGCTTCTACATACATGTAGGCCATTTTTCCATCTCTCCATTAAAAATGACGGGGATAAACAACTGATGAATCAGTAGGTTTATAATTCGATCAGGTTGATACACTGATCAGAAAAGGAACCATTGCCTATATGAAGTTTGTTTTTCGGACCCAACAAAATTGGTCATGTGAGAAGTTATTAATTTGAAGCCGTTAAATGAATTCATTTAAAAAATGAAAGATATTGAGTTGGCAGCTAGTTCTGTTACTCAAGGGGTACTATTTGGCCTCCTAAAGGACGCCCTTTTTTAGTGTGCAAACAAACAAACATAAAATAAAATAATATTTAACCCACACCGGAAATATTTCCGTTGATGTGGAGAGCTCAGTACAAGTTCAACTGCTTAGAGGTCCTTAAACCTGTTTTTTTTCAGGATTCAGGTTAAATGGTTTCAAGGATCACTGCCATTTTATGGGATTTGTCGTTAAATTTGACTGATACCAAATCTCAGTCACAAACCTTGGATCTATTGTACGAAATTGTTCATGTCAGCAGAGCAATTACAAAATTGTCTTTGCTTGCACGAAGCCAAAATAGGCATATAGTCCGAGAAGCAACTCATGTGACTGGTTGCTAGTTTTTTCAGCCCTTCCTACTGTTATATGTAATATGTTATAACAGATCCATTGAGTTAAATGAATCTGAAGCGTTATCGGAGAATCCAAACTTTGATCAACACTATCATTTAAGCCTTCAGGCTTCCTTGGATCCAAATTGGAGTACAAATAATATTCAAAGTTTATTGAATGGTTATGTTTCGACCATCATCAAATTGATGTGTGCATATAGAGTGCGATGCAATACAACTGGCTAGGGAGCGACCAATGGTCTACACATATATTAGCAGCTCTTAACATGCTTTTTGTTCTCAACTTGTACAATATTCAGCTTAGACTTAAGCTTGACAACTCCACTGCTGTTGCTTACATTAATAAGATGGGAGGCATGATATCGCCTTGTATAGATTCTTTAGCAAAATCTTGCGGGAGTGGTGCATTGCAAGGACTATATATGTTTTGCCCAGGAGAAATGAACTTCATACCAGATTATTTATGTAGAGATTTCTCACTCAAGTTGGATCTCTAGACACTGTTCACTATCATTATATTTATTTCAGCAATACATTGTTTGCCTGGAGGTTTAATGACAAGACTAGTCAATTTATTTCTTGGCATCCGGAACTCGGTGCCACGGGCGGCTTTTGACGCATTTAGTATTTGCTGTGTTATTCGTTTTCAGCATTTATTTTGGCCGTGTAAATACGCCACGAAAGAGCCCTAGTGCTTCTTATTACTTCAGGGTGGACCATCCAAGCATAGTACCTCCTTTTACTGCGGTTTTGATAAACCATTTTGTTTTCCTACCAGAGTAGGACGACCTTCTCAACTTTACCAGTCTGCAGCTAGCTGCTTAGATATGATCTGGAAATCCCTCCCAGACCGTGGATTTTCTGATGAAGTATAATCAAGATCACCAGAGTGTCATTATCATCTGGAATTGATAAGCAGTACAACTCAGTCTACCTGGTATGGGCAGAAACAGATCAATCAACTTCAGGTTCCTATACCACATGAGGCTGCAAAATTTTCTGGCATAATGCTATGTTGACTATTGTACTGTAAATACATACCGCTCATCATGTATCTGTTGTTTCGCATCCTCTCATTACAACACCAGTCTCGGTTGTCTTCGATATGGGATATGTGTCAATTATCAATAGTCGCCAATTATGTCAATATATTGTTCCCTTTGGAACAACTTGATTTAAAAATCCTAATACTAAAGACAGTAATGCTTGGTGCATTAACATCTGCTCAAAGATTTGCGCATTAGATTTTAACTTAAAAAAAACACTTATATTTATGTCCTAGATGACAGTACTAGAATATGTTCGTCGTACGACAGATCTGAGATCAAGTCCAGGTTTGTTTGTATCAAAGTATCAGTTCAATCATATCCTTTGTTCGCCACATAAGCCAGTGTCTATTCTCACCATATGTAGCGAGATGGATTGAATCAGTATTACTGCTGAAGGCGTAAATTATAAATGCATCGATATTAAGGCTCATAGCTAGCCTTCGAGGAGCATCTGTCATAATGATAGATACCTATGTATGTCAGGATGTCCTTACAAATGGACACACCTTTAGTAAAATAATATTCTCTCAGGTTTCCTGTAGAAGTTGTCTCTGCACATGCAGGTTTATAACAATTCCCCTTGTGTTGTGAATATATCGTATACTGGCTTCGGTACTTTAAAATCGCATAATTATCCCATAATGTGGGGCATATCGAAAGAGAAATTAAAATTAGACGAAAGGTAACCTACCTTGAAGTATAATTGTAGTTCTCTGAAGATATGTGGAGCATTATGGGATAATGTACCCTCCCTGTACTAATATGATTATCCCACCTCTCATCCACATGAGACCTTCGCCAGCTTATTATTGCACTCCAGAAAGAACTGATTATTATTCATTGCGTCTTGGATTTTATATAGTACCATTTGCATTTGAAAGATTTAAACACGTGACACTGACCAGTAAGTTAATTAGGAAGTATGCATAATTATCCCATAATGCTCCACGTATCTTCAGAGAACTACAATTATACTTCAAATTAGGTTACCTTTCGTCTAATTTTAATTTCTAAGGCTGAGAGTTGACTCAGAGCTACGTTCCTCGTCAACTATCAGCCGATAGAAACTTCGAGCTCACGGTCTAATTGTTAATTATTATAATGTACCGTATTATTTAATGATAACTATAACGTACCGTATTAACAATTCCGCTGCCCTATTGTTCGCGGGCTTTAAGTGGTCGAGAGTTGAAAGATGAAACACGATGACGTAGGCTATTCATTTACATCTCCAGAAGAAAGCCCGTTCTTCGTGAAACTAATAATAAAAAATAAACATCTGTCTCCAGAAGCTATAAAAATGTATTTTTTTCATGTGATCGAGCGTATCTATGTATCCATGGTCACTACACGACAGACTCTTGTATGGCGACATCTGGCCACTGGCTTTATAGTCAAGAAACTATAAAATGACACCGATTATCGTTCGGCTTGAAAGGAACTCTATGCTGATCATTTTTATCCAAAATCTCGTTGTGAATGGCACCTAAAGGCAAGTTCAGCAAGAAGTAAACACCAAATTTCGGGAGAAAACGATTTTCTACGTTCCGTCGTCACAGCTGTCGTAATGGTTGCTTATAAGGTCCACACTCTCTCAAACTATTGTGGCTGGAGATCAGTTATTAAGCTAGTTCTCAATAGCGACATCCACAAGGAACATAATCAAAATCATAGACGCAATCATCAACATGAGAAAATGGTCGAGTATTTTCTTATGTTTATGATTATGTCTATCAAAATGATAATCAGTCTTTTGTCGCTACTGGAATTCTTACCGTTCCACAGCCGAACAATTACCTCCTCCCCTCTTAGTTACTGTTGTTATGGCGCACCAGCTATAAAAATTAACCAAAACAAATTCAAAACAAACATGGTGAAAAGCGCTGAGTTCGCCGATAGTCTTCGTAACATTCTGAATGAATAATCGATTTCCTATCTTTCGCAGTGAATTTCTTGTGGGACAAGATGTCGGCCGTATTCTCCCAAGGGAGCATTGCCATTGCTGCGTTGTGATTGATCTGAAATGTTTTGTAATTGACAGATGTTAAATTCGATAAATGAAATGCTCTAGACGACTATGATGTCATTGACACGTGGTTATATGGCTACAAAGCTGTGATATTACGTGCATGGCAACACGAATCTGACACAAATATTTATGCGTTGGCATGAAAACGCCGCAAAAGAAATAATTTTCAGTCCCTAATTTATTCAAATAACAAGAATGTTGCCAGGAGATATTGTATAAATGTTGATGTACTATATTCAAGGAAGACCAAAAGTATTTGTTTTCCGTTTCTGGTTACCGTCGCTCTCGTTCCAGCAGCACAAGATGTCATTCGATAACAAAGAACAGAAAACTCCAGTTTTTCAGCGTCGAAAACGAACTACAGAAGGCAAGACACCAGGGTGTCCACGTCTGAGTGAAGACGAAGAGGAACACACCAGTATCGACGCACTACCAAAATCGGACCGAGAAATAGAACACTGGGTTCATAACCTGTCCAAGACAAATTTCAGAATGAATAGAAATCGTTTTGAGAGGTGAAGGCCTCCTGAACTGTTGTGGCTGGAGATCAGTTATTAAGCTAGTTCTCACTAGCGACATCCATAAGGAATGATAATCAAAATCATAGACGCAATCATCAACATGAGAAAATGGTCGAGTATTTTCTTATGTTTATGATTATGTCTATCAAAATGATAATCAGTCTTTTGTCGCTACTGGAATTCTTACCGTTCCACAGCCGAACAATTACCTCCTCCCCTCTTAGTTACTGTTGTTATGTCGCACCAGCTATAAAAAATAACCAAAACAAATTCAAAACAAACATGGTGAAAAGCGCTGAGTTCGCCGATATTCTTCGTAACATTCTGAACGACTTATCGATTTCCTATCTTTCAGTGAATTTCTTAAACTGAAGTTTGTGTTTTCATCTTGTGGGACAAGATGTCGGCCGTATTCTCCCGAGGGAGCATTGCCATCGCTTGCGATTGATCTGAACTGTTTTGTAATTGACAGATGTTAAATTCGATAAATGAAATGCTCCAGACGACTATGATGTCATTGACTATGATGTCATTGACTATGATGTCATTGACTATGATGTCATTGACTATGATGTCATTGATCACAAAGCTGTGATATTAAGTGCATGGCAACACGAATCTGTCACAAATATTTATGCGTTGGCATGAAAACGCCGCAAAAGAAATCATTTTCAGCCCTAATTTATTCAAATAACAAGAATGTTGCCAGGAGATATTGTATAAATGTTGATGTACCATATTCAAGGAAGACCAAAAGTATTTGTTTTCCGTTTCTGGTTACCGTCGCTCTCGTTCCAGCAACACAAGATGTCATTCGATAACAAAGAACAGAAAACTCCAGTTTTTCAGCGTCGAAAACGAACTACAGAAGGCAAGACACCAGCGTGTCCACGTCTGAGTGAAGACGAAGAGGACCACACCAGTATCGACGTACTACCAAAATCGGACCGAGAAATAGAACACTGGGTTCATAACCTGTCCAAGACAAATTTCAGAATGAACAGAAATCGTCGAGTAATTTTTTTCCCTTCTTTTTTGCTTTCCCCTTTTTGTTTCTCCTCGAAAATGACAAGTTGTGGTCCCATTTCTCCTTTTGTTGATATTGAGGAGTTATCAAATGCATCTGGTAGGAAACAAAATGTTTTTCTTGCTGCCATGAAAAATAGCACCAAGTCTGCTAGTTTCGACTTCGAATTCAAGAAAGAAAGCTACGAAATTCCGCATGCGGTAAAATGTAAGAAAAGCACTCTTCCCACTATACCAGAAGATGAGATTCTGATATTAGGGAACCTAGAGACAAACGCTAAGCGGTTTGGGTATCGAAGACTGATTGAAGATGTATGTCAAGTCCCACAGAATCCGAACATCTTGATGGCAAAAGAGCAGCGGAAAAAGGACAAGTCTGAAACCGGATTAACACAAGAGCTGTCGACCTCTCAACAGGCAGATGATGGAGCAGAAGTACAGTGGAGAGAAAAGAACTTGGTTAGACAAAAAAACAACGGGGTCAAACAGTGGGGACAAAACAACAAGTCAAGGCCTGCGTACAAACGGGACAGCGGTACAAAGCCAAAAGTAATGAAAGAACAACGAACAAGTGGCTCGATGTTTGAATCTATGGTTGGTAGGATGTAGACTTCAGGAGCGTTTCAGCCGGTAACTTAATGACCGCGAGATTAATCACGCGCGCGTGCGGCAGTTTTGGCGGGATATTTTGCGGGCGTTCGAGACCCTTCAATTCAATGATGACTGCTAGTAAGGTAATCGGAAAATTGTTTATTTTTATTTAATTTTTCGTAACATCAAATGTAAATTTTCTATAACTTTAAAATGTGGTTTTGGAAAAATATTTGTCTGCTCTACGGCATAAAGTACTGAGGAGGGATCCCCAAGATTTACGTCTGTGCTTCGGAATTGGGGATGAAAGTGAGCAAAGCAACCGACAAATTAAATACAAGTTCAAGTAACATATAAGTCTAAAAACAAACAATGGATGGTCAGCGATTCCAATGGAATCGCATTTTCCGTATCTGTGTACCAGTCCAAAGCAATGTCTGCTGCTCATTACAAGCGAGATTGCTCAGTTTGCGGCAATGGTATTAGCCATTTCGAGGTTGCGCAAGGGATTGGGTCTAGTTTACGCGTGCGTTGACTTATGGGGCTGTTTTTGAGGACGCTAATTGCAAAGGCAACAAGAATCCGTTTTCAAAATATCTGCTCAAAAATGGGAAAATTGCACTAACAACTGGAGGAATTCTCCAGATATGAAGTTTCACACACTGCCAAGTGATACAAAAGTTCGTGAGCAGTATAAAATGTTGATACGAAACGCCAGTTTGAAAGAGGACGCTCAGAATACAAGGATTTGTGGAGCCCATTTTCCAGACGGAGAAAGAATGTGCAGAACACCACTGCCTTCGATATTTCCATGGACATCTATACCAGTAAAGCGTCGAGTGATAGAAAAGCATGATTTGCCGATAAAGGTTAAGAAGAGATTGGTTATGGAGCCCAAAGAGAATGAGAGTAATGCAGACGAAGAGCGTGGATCACAAGAACAACATATCGACGAGACAGGTGAACGCGGCTGTCGAATGGAACTACCGTTAGAACTCGAGTCCGAAAACAAAGGCTCAGGTGAATGTGAAAGGGAAGACATCGGAGAAAAAGATCTGAAAGATGAAATAAGTTCTTTGAAGAAGGAATTGTTAGAGATCAAACAAAAGGACAATCTATATTGACGGCAACAAACCAAAATTTGATATCGAAGATTTCAAGCACAGCGACGAAGACATTTCGTTCTTTACGGGCTTTCCGAATTACGATACAATGGTTTTATGCTTCGATTTGCTGAAGGACAAAGCAGATAATCTTAGTTATGGTGGGAAAATCAGGACTAATTTTGATCCAGATTCACGGAAGCCTGGTACTAAGCGAAAGTTGACTACGTGGCAGGAATATACAATGATGCTTATGAGGCTAAGGCTAGGTTCCTTTGAAAAAGACTTAGCAGAGAGATTTAGGGTGTCAGTCTCTACTGTATCCACTGTTTGTAGAACTTGGATACAGTTTATGAGAAAGGAGTTGGAGCCAATCTGTATTCACTGGCCTTCAAAAGAACAGATCCTGTTTTATATGCCTCCTGTTGTCAAATCATTCTATCCTAATCTGGTCTCTGTAATTGATTGTACTGAACTACAGATGGAGTCCCCCTCCAGTTTAGACAAGAGGTCTCTCTGCTACTCCAGCTATAAATCAAGAACCACAATGAAAGCTTTGTTGGGCATAATCCCTAATGGAGTGGTTTCATTTTGCAGTGAACTGTACTGTGGATCCATTAGTGATCCTGATATTGTCAAGAGATCTGGCTTCCTTACCCATCTGAATAGGGGAGACCTGGTGATGGCTGACAAGGGATTTACTATTCAAGACGAACTTGCAAAAGTGGGTGCAAAACTAGCTATACCTCACTTCTTGAAAGGAAAGGCTCAGTTTACCAAGCAGGAATCAGACTACAACAAGAAGATTGCAAGTCTGAGAATACATGTGGAACGTTACATGGAGAGACTTAAAAACTGGCATTTCTTTGACCGCCCAATCCCAATCACCCTATCTGATATTGCTTCAGATGCCTGGATAAGTAATAGCATGTTTTTCTAACTTTCTCCCACCAATGGTTTGTTAGTGTAGGTAATCGCATGGGGCCCGAGTGAAATTAAGGTTTAATTTGACATATGTTTTCAAAATTGCCCAAGTCGCGAAGCGACAAGGGCAATTTTGAAACTTTGAAAACACAAGTGAAATTAAACCTTAATTTCACGAGGACCCATGTGATTACTTGTTTATAATATTAGAGGACAAAATACTGCCCTCAATTAAGAAAAAAAAACTGTTATTAGCCTGCACTTGTAAAGTTTTTTGGCAGATATATATAATAAACAACTTGTTAGTCAGCTACATGTAACTAGCTAATATATGCCTGTGTATTTTTAGCCAACTAATATTTACCTCTAGATATATTAGAAATACTGTATATCAAATAAATGTAGCCCAGCAATATCTCAATTGTAAACCTGTCATTTATTGTCATAACGTACATGTACATAGTTTTCATCTAAAGAAGATTAACAAGCCTTTCAAAATTCAGAATGTCAGAGGTTCAAAATGGGCCACTGCATTTAATTTTTGTACCCCCACCCCCTGGTTGGGATGTTGGAAAACCTGGGTGTGCACACCACTAAGATGCTAGATTTCTTCTTCCAATGTTTGAAATCCTTGGGGGTTCATAGTGAAAAGTGTTTTCTTAGGGTGTTTTCCTGGGGGAACTTTACTTCATTTCAGGTACTCAATACAAAAATTATTGTTGACCAAAATTGTATCAATATTAACAGCGACTAGCTTTCAAAACTAACAGAGCTCAGTTTACATTTGACACAGTTTTCTTTGTTATTCATAGGGCTGTATCTCTGATATAGACTGATTTAACAATAGAGTAATTCAAAGCCCAGGAGGGATTTACACACTCAGTCCCAGTTCTTTATCACTTTACACAATGGCTATTATAATTAGTGAATGTAATAAATACAATATCAGGTGCGGATCCAGACCCATTTACACCGATTTACGGAAATCGGTCAGATTTTAAGCAATTTGCAAGGCTCCATCCAAGGAAAATTTAACTTGGCAATATCCTGTCCGACGATTGACTCGATATATAAAGGAGGAGATCTAAAAATGTCATTGGAAATCGGTCAGCCTTTTGTCTGGATTCGCACCTGATATATATATATATATATATACATACATACATACACTGAAACAAAAAAACTCTGCAAAAGACTTATATATATGATATATATATATCCTTTATATTTCCATCAAACTTTCTTGACAGTTGTTGCTTTGGTAGACACAAACAAACATAATAGGCTTTGTTTTCCTTTGTGTTTGACTGTAATGAAGTAGCAAGTTCAACCGTGAAACTCTGCCATTTTGGCCTGCAATGTTTTGATCACACATTTTTTCAATAGCAAAAGCGGTAGCCGGTCAGTCGCCTTTCTTTAGTTGCTCAATAATCTAAAGGCCGGTTTGCACGACGCGTTTACCGATCCCGGGGCAAAATGTGTCACGAGCGAATCGTTTATATTGCAAGAAAATTGCGGCTTTTGAACTGATCCAAAATACCCGTGTTGAACCTAACTAATTTGTTTTGATTTTTTTTATTAGTACGACAAAACTAATTTGTGCACCCATCTGCCCATGGGTTCAAATATATAATACAGAAATGAACAAACGATACTTTGAGAGTATTTTAGTTTTTATTTCGTTAAAAAAACGGTGCAGCGTTTAAGGCGTCTCGATTGAAACTCCGAAGCCACTTTGCGAATTTAAACAAAATGTCAAAACTTTTAAGATGTTTGCCTAATTCTGCTCAAATGTTAACAAATAGTACACAATTTATTAATACAACTGATAATGTCAAAATCTTGACTTGGATCACACATACTAATGACGTAATTGTGACGTACAACCAGTTTCTAACAATCTATACATATTTTTACAGAAATTAGTTATCGCTTGTACCCCCTCACCCCACTCTAGATGTAAGCAAAGCACTATCCAAAACCTAGGCTCTGATGTGCTCCTCTTTGAAAAATTATTTCTCCAATTGTAGATATTTCTCAGCGATAGGATTTGGTGTATTACTCTTATGAAAGATTGAATTTATAGCTTTTTTGAAAACCTGAAATTTGTAGATTTTGAGTTTTTGCAATTTTTCCACTTTTCTACTCTATCAAAATAAATATTCACAACTTTTGTTTTGTTCAGTTTTGGTAGCACGATTTTGTTTGCTATCAAGATTTACTAAACTTAGGGTAGTACTTTTAACCAGCTTGGATTTTAATCACTTCCATTGACAGAAAGCTACGGTCCTTTCAACTTTGACAACGTTAGTAAGATGAGAAATTCACAGCCCAAATTTTGGCCAATTCCGCCCAAGGGTTTCGATACAATTTGCACTGTGTACGTGTGTTATAAGTTTGAACAGTTTCCAGTTGTTTGAAAAAAAATCGTTCGACTAGATTTCGAGTAATTTCCGGCTCAAAATGTCAAAAAGTGGGGTTGCCTTACGTCACAATTACGTCATTAGTATGTGTGATCGGGTCAACTTTGGACTTTATCAGTTGTATCAATAAATTGTGTACTGTTTGTGAAGATTTGAGCAGAATTTGGCAAAAAAAATTAAAGTTATGACGGCTTCGGGGCTCGAGTTAAAGTGCCTATAGATAAGCCCTAGCCAGAAATCATTTATTTGGGCGCAGTAAAGTTTAACCAGTAAAACATGTTCAACCATTTTTGGGGCGATTTATGGTCGTTGTATTGCTATAAAAAGCATTACAAATCATTGAAATGACGTCATTTAAGGGACGTTATGCAAATGAGTTGTCCTAAACTCGCAGAAAAGCTAGTCAGAAGTACTCAACTAAAGGCCTGTTTACATGACACGTTTAATCCCGCGTCGTATTTCTTATCAAATTTCTTTATAGTTGAATTATCATCATTCCCTGTAAAAAAATGTAATGTTATGAGAGATAAAGTCATACACAAAACAACTCATTTTCATCTCGTGACACACCTTGCCCCGGGATCAGTAAACGCGTCATGTAAACCGGCCTTTAGATTATTGAGCAACTAAAGAAAGGCGACTGACTGGCTACCGCTTTTATTATTGAAAATGTGTGATCAAAACATTGCAGGCCAAAATGGCAGAGTTTCACGGTTGAACATGCTACTTCGTTACCGTCAAACACAAAGGAAAACAAAGCCTATAATGTTTCCTTGTGTCTACCAAAGCAACAACTGTCAAGAAAGTTTGATGGAAATATAAAGGATATATATATATATGATATATATGTCTTTTGCAGAGTTTTTTTGTTTCAGTGTATATACATATGTATGTATATATGTATATATATATACATGTTTATCAAAAAATATTAATTATCTAGAATTAATTAAGATGACCTTGGAAATTGAAGAAACTTGTTCCATCGTGTTTCACCATGTAGAATCCTTGGATAAACAAGTTCTGGAAACATGTGTTCAAAATAAAAGTTCTGAAGTTTGGGCAGTGTTTCATTCCAAAAAGCTGTGTCAAAACCAATAACATCGGTGTGCATTTCAATTCCATTAGAAACAATAAAGTGACAAACCGAACGTTTGCTGCAATGCAATTGTTGCTGAATCTGGTAAAAATATTTGTGATTCCTGTTAATATGAAGTTCAGTTCCATCTTTCTTATAAATGCCCTGTCTGCACATGGCTTCATCAAGGGTCTCACCTTCTTTCAAGGCAATTTTCTTGACTTCAACAAGATTGTCACCTTCTGTAATCCCATCAGGGGATGCTCCTAGAAAAGGGTGGGTTTCAGATACCAGAAATCCTGATTTGGTTACTTGGTGACCAGTCTCTTCCTCAAATCTTTGTAGGATCTTTGGCTCCCATTCAATGCCTTCCTTCATGGCCTTTGTCTGTACATGAGGATTGTACAATAAAACTTCACTTACTGCTTTGGTTGGACTCGTGGTGGGCTTTAGTAAGCATCTCTTACATTTGGAGGCAGTTATTCTTGGCTGGCGCACATTATACCAGACTCTCGTTTTGTGCTGCTCTAATGTGTCCTTGGCAATAGCTTCAATATCCTTGACAGAGTTGTATAAATTCTCTTTGGATCTGAGTGCCTTATTTGCAATGTCATCTAGAGAAAGAGGGCCATTTTTAATTGGAGATATTATCCCCCATTTTGCTGCCTGGATGTCTTCAATTATTTCTTCTTCTGGCACTGGGGGTTTCTCTGGAAGGCTGTGTGGAATAATGTAACTAAGTCCCATTTTCTTGCCAGTTTTCTGTTCAATTTGCTTAATTTTTCCAAAAAGTATTCCTACGTCTTGGTCCTGCTGTCTTTGGTGTGGGGCCCTGACATCCTTTTCTACATTATTAGATGCTGGTGTATCATGTTTTGCTTTCTTTTTCCCCCAGATGTGCTTTTCAAACTTAATATCTTGAATTGGGGATGGCTCTGTGCGTCTTTTTCGTGGCACACTCCATGCACATGGCTTTGACGCACATGGCAGTTCCTCATCGGCATCTTCACTTTGTCTGGTACTGTTAAGCTTGCCACACATATCTTCTACAGCGAACAGAGTTGCAGCTAAATGGTTGCACCGACCATCAACTCCTGCTGGACAGGGACAGTATGCCTTGTACACATCAGAGTTCGGTTTGATTATAAGTTTCACTGCATATACAGAGCCAGACTTACTGTATGAAGGCATAACTTGGCTCTTTAGGTAAAATAAATTGTTTTCAGCTCTGCTGTAAACTCCTAAAACTTTGCCAGATTTGTAAAAGTTATATCCTTTTACTATAGGTTTCTCAACGGAAAGCTGTTTCTTTAGTTCGACGTCTTCGATCAAATACTTCCATATTTGAGAGTAACCAATTTTAGGAAGGCCAGAAATTCCAACTTGAAAGCCATCAACAGGGAACTTTTCATCAGTCAAGGGGCTTACTTCTTCGTCCAGACCGAGTCTGAGTCGCTTCTTCTGTATATTTATACCTCCATCGGGATCGATAATATTACCAGCAAGACCGCCATTTATATAATTGTTTACCCTAAGAGAGTAGAAGAAACCATGTTAAGGCCATATACTTCTCTAAATCAAGTAAAGTTTGGCGAGAGTGCACGTGAGAGTGAAATCGACTAACCTTTGGATCAAGTCACCACGTTTCCCAGATACTTTTGCCCCTCTGCATGCAAGCCATCGCTTTAAAATTGCTACCGTACAGTGCTCTGGTGGCTTTGGAAGTAAAGCACCTGGAATATCGGTTTCATCGAGCTTTAAATTCTGGTTTATATCGCTTTCTTCGTTCCTATTTTCGTGAGACACCATCTTGAAATAGCGTCCTCCAAAACAGCCCCATAAGTCAACGCACGCGTAAACTAGACACAATCCCTCGCGCAACCTCGAAATGGCTAATACGGTAATCCACATGGTCTTGTTGCTTGGGTTCAAAACTATTGTACAAACTCAAGAAGTATTCCACAACGACACAAAAACTGAAGGATCTCATACGAAAATCTTCATTCGATCTCAAGCGGCTTCGTGAACAAGAAGTGTGCCTGTAAAACTATTGCAAGTCGATGTAAGTATTTCCAAATGTGGTTTTATTTCGTCGAACATGATCAGGCAGTGAGTTATTGAATCAGGCTTTCATGGTTAAATCATCTGCTTGCAAATCTTTTCTGCCTTGAATGAGGATGTAGCAACTGGTTAGATTTTGAGCTATCCATCACCAACCACCTTTAAGTAAAAACTAACTTTGTTAGAACCGCTTCGAGAGAAATGTCAATATTTGAAACTTTGTCATTAAGATCGACATCACAGCTGGCATATCCATGCAGTTAAACGTCCAAATAAGTTTTCATACGGGTATAATTGCATCATCAAATCCAAGCTGATAATAAGGCCTCGAAGAAGTACACCACAATCCCTACTGAACCACAATGTTTCAGTTGTCTTGGAATCTTATTATCTTGTCCTCGATACGTTTTGTCAGCGATTTTAGAAGAAACATATAGGTACTTCATATATGATAAGTATAATGCACCGTATTATTCCGTATTAGTAGAAACCAACTAGCGTTCTACCACCAATCCTGCAATCTGATTGGCTAAGCTACTCACTATCTATTCTGTGATAGATGGTGAGTAGCGAAAAAAAAAACGGTTTTCAATAGCAAAACAATGGCTGCGAAGTCGTTAAAATGTTAAAAAATCTTGCTTCAGTTTAAGATTGAACTACTTGTTGGTTTCTACTAAAACAATTAGACTACTCGCTCTCAGTTTCTATGGCTGATAACTCGGAGCTCATAGTCTAATTGTTAATTATTATAATGTTCCGTATTATTCCGTATTATTTAATGATAACTATGACGTACCGTATTAACAATTCCGCTGCCCTATTGTTCGCGGGCTTTAAGTGGTCGAGAGTTGAAAGATGAAACACGATGACGTAGGCTATTCATTTACATCTCCAGAAGAAAGCCCGTTCTTCGTGAAACTAATAATAAATAACAAACATCTGTCTCCAGAAGCTATAAAAAATATATTATTTCATGTGATCGAGCGTATTGTCCTTTTATATCTATGTATTCCATGGTCACTACACGACAGACTCTTGTATGGCGACATCTGACCACTGGCTTACTCAAGAATAACAAGACAAATCTTCAAAACAGTCGAATGATCATGAGCTCCTCTGTAAGATATTTAGAATCCTAAACCGAACGGCTTTGTTTCCACTTACTACATATGTCTGCTTGGAACAGCTCTGCCGTTGTACATGTCACACACAGCCAGTAGCTAGTTAGTGGTTAGCTCAGCTGGTAGAGTGGGGAGGTCGCGGGTTCGAATCCCGGCCGCGTCCTTGGGCAGGAACGTATAACTCGTTCGCCTTCTCTCCTTCCTCTTCTAATCTATACGAGGGGACGTGAAAGAACCTGTTGTGTTATTTCGAGAAAGAGTAGGAGATTGTCTCCCGATACAGCAGCCTGCGGTATACTATATAACATTCACTCATGATTGTAAACTGCATGACACAATAGCAGTCCGTATAAAAAAAATAACCTTGTGATACGCATTTGAATATATCCATATAGAATTTGCGCTATATAAATGAATACCTTTTTTACATCTCTGCGTACACGTCACTGAGACAGCCAGTACAGTACTTTGTTTCCACTTTACATCATATGTTTGCTTTGAATAGCACTGTGTACACGTCACACAGCCAGTAGAGTACTTTGTTTCCACTTTACTTCATATGTCTGCTTGAACAGCTCTGTGTTCACGTCATGCATACATGCAGCCAGTAGAGTACTTTGTTTCCACTTTACTTCATATGTTTGCTTGGTACAGCTCTGATGGTACTTGGCTGTCTCCAGCTCAGTGAAACACAGTTACACATGATTAGCCGGATTGCTCGTCCGAGTCTAAAGCTAGGTTTTCACGAGGTTTCCAAAAGACATGCAAGCATGTGAGCTACTGCTCAGGACGCTGACATAAACCAGCGATGTGCGTTAATCTTTAATTTCTAAGACTGACCAGTAGTAAAGCTAAATCCATCGACAATCCACTTACGAGGAAATCTGACCTTCATTCATAAACAATAGATATTGGCTTAAAGTGCCACTACGACGAAAATTTACCATTTCGATTTGCCACTTTTTCAGTGTCTATAGGTCAATCAGTATTAGAAATATCCGAAATAGTAAAAAATATTCACAAATGGGCATCTTAAACCACAAATTTTAGGAGAGTTTACCGGTAAAATCCTGTCCGCCATTGCTGGAAGCCGTGCCCTTTGTTCAGCTTTAAACAAAGGTTTATTCACCGGAAGTGATGTCATACACTTAACACGACAACCTCGTGGCGCGAAATAGCGTGCATAAAAAAGTAGCCAACCTCGCAAAGATAAATATAACTTTCTTCTTATGTACGTGAAGACTTTTTTAGTAGAAATATGCCTCCAGGCGTTGTGTTCTGCAGGCGAGCGTTAAGTGTAATGACATCATTTCCGGTGAATAAACCTTTGTTTAAAGCTGAACAAAGGGCACGGCTTCCAGTAATGGCGGACGTGTAGATTCAATATTCGGAGCTAAAAATATAAGACTTCCTGTCGTTGTATCGAAAAACAATTTGAACTGGTAATAATATATGAACTCTACTTTATGAATATGCAAAAACATTGATATGTCAAAATTTGATCGTAGGGGCACTTTAAACTGAACCTTTACCGAGGGTGGCCGCGCCTTTACTGTCGAACAATTAAAGACTGGAACTTAACTATTGCCTTAAAACAGAGAAAGAAACATTAAATATTTCAAGCGCGTTCTCTTGAAGGCACTACTGCAGTATCAAAAACAACACTTTGGTTCTCCTAGTAAGATTGTGCATACGCAGTATAGCTTTTAAGAACTTCGTCTTTATGGTTGAGCAAAATTGCAAATGGTCTGTCCAAACTTCCTTTCACAATTTGTATCATGAGGTTATATAGTCCTTCCGGTCAAACTACACGATAGTGAATGTCCAGTGAGGATTCCTCTTATGAAATAAATAAATTGTAATCGATCTTGAAGCTTTACTCACTTGTTCTTTGTGTTGTCCGGTTTAATTTTTTTATTCCCAGCAATAAGAAAGAATAGAAGGTACCTTCTGTACTCGCTTGCGGTTCGAGTGACCTCCCACTAAAATGCTCATAAATCTCTTGAAAATCGTGATAATGCCAAATTTCTTTCGGCAAATGCTTGAACAAACTTTCCTTACCCTCCCGTTAGGGTTACAAACAAACTATTTTGAATCCTCACGGCAAGTTTACTAAGGTGTCAACTAAATCTGTCCCTCCCCGGATGGGTTGGATTTTTCTGAACGGCTGTCGAAGACTGATGCCGAGGGGCGCATCTTCGTTTCATCGGTAGATAGCGGAAATCAAGGAAATAAAATGGTAGTGTGAGACATGTATTATCATACAATTTCATCCACTGCATTTGTATGATTCGGAAAAAGGGTCTCAATCAGAGATTTGTTTAATTTATAAACTTTCCATTAGGTCAAATATTGCTTCCTCACAGTCATACCTTTCGTGCCAAAATCATGTCAATCACGAACTAAGTCAGTTAAATACCTCGGACCTCAGCATCAAGCCTGATATGAGGGTCTGAATGGGGTTAACCGACTACTGACAAACGGCCTTAAAAATAACTGACACGAAGAGACCCCCCCCCCCCCCCCATTCAGACCCTCTGATATACCGCAACAGTCGGGCCTAACCCTAACCCTACGGCCTTCGTGATGTGTACGGATTAATGTCTCGTTTGTCTGTATTAAAGTATGATTTTCAAATATAGATTCCTAGATAGAATATATTTAATTTAATTTATCCCGGAGCCTTATATTGAAACCTTTGGGCCATTGCACAAATGTATCTCTACAACGTCCAGTTGAGTTGGAGATCGATGTCCTCAGCGCAGTCGTTATGTAAATACGTGGCTTCTCTCAAACTCTCAAGCAAAATGCATCCAAAGTGAGACACGTACAGACAAATGGCCCGATGGCGTCATGCATGGTCGGTTTTTGTTATGATGACAACTTCGGACTTTTCAATCAGAACACTGATTGGTTCTCCGATAATTGTCTAACCAATCAGAACACTGGGTTGGCAATCAATTTGCTCGGGATTTCCGGAAATTCTCAGGAAATTCTCCAAACGCCAAAAAAAAACCGCCGGTCGTGAGGCAACACGAAGAACGTCCATTCAAAAAAACATTACAAACTGAGCTTTAGAAACAACCGGAAGCGTAATCAGAAAAGCAAGAAATCATTACCTAAAAAATATATTTCTTTGTTTCGTCGGTCTTATGGTCACGTGACCTTCGAAACACCAAAATACCGATCCTCAAATGTTAAGACACGTGATTACCGCCTAATTGCAGATTTCTAGAGTATTTGATTTCAAAATGACAGAGATAGCGAATTTAGGGTGTTTCATCAGAATTGATCAATAAATTTCATTAAAGGCTGCGAGGACCACTGTTAGAAACAAAAGTGTTGCCGGATCTGTGGAGATCAGGGTCAGCAAATTTGGGTCAGCAGAAGGATTATGAAGACTTCAACGCTGATCGAACGGCTGTGCAATGTTATTTATTGTACCCTATATTTCGGTTCGGCAAAACGAACCTTCTTCAGGGGGTACGTGAGCTCATATAAGCCCTGAAGAAGGTTCGTTCTCCCGAACGGAAATATAGGGTACAATAAATAACATCGTACAGCCGTCCGATCAGCCTTGTCATATATTTCTCAATAAACCATACCTTAACATGCTAGAGTTAATTCATTCCATTCATTCCGTTTATTCACTCCATTTATTCATTCATTCTTTCATTTATTCTATCCTGATCCATCCATTCGTCCCAGCCCATCATCCCATCCCTTCATTCCATTCATTCATTCCAACCATTCATCCCATCCATCCATTCATTCCATCCCATCATTCCATCATCCATTCCATTCATTCATATTCTTTATTCATTCATGCTCATGTACGTTAGGCCAGAGTTTGACCTTGTTCTCGCACTTAACGTGTTATTGTCTTACTTTACTAATAGTTACTATTTTAAAATTATAACGTACAATTACAGGATTTGACTACTGCTCCTTAAGGTGATCACGTGATCAGTGACGCCATAGTACAGAGAAACACATAAAGAATGGGGCCGCGAGGTTTATACATCGGAGAAAATTGATCACGAAAATAAGATTGCTTTAACAAGTCGAACAGAATCGCGATTAGATATCTTGTTTTTATTGATTAGGGGATAAGATAGTAAGGGGAAAATGTGGTCACGTGATATGTTTTCTGAATATCCCCTTAATAGTAAACGATAGTCAAGTTCTCTAAGCGTGAGTTTGTATAAATAGTCCAGTTTCGTATTCGAAAATTACCGCTGAATGCAATGACTACAGACGCATGTACTCAGGCTTAGCCTCATTCTGAAGTTAAACATTCTTAAATACCAGCGAGAAGGTGCAAAATGCGAAACTACAACAATATGCAGAGTTGTGAATAGCCCACCTTCTCGCTGGTATTTATGAATGTTTAACTTCAGAATGAGGCTAAGCCTGAGTACATGCGTCTGTAGTCATTTCATTCAGCGGTAATTTTCGAATACGAAACTGGAGTATTAGTCATCAAAATATACTGGATATAGTAACTTATTTACTTGATGAAAACTCGCTACCTCATTTTAGAAGGAGTTTCCCTCTCTGATATTCGTGTTACCAGGTCACGCGATCACCCAAACTTCAAAATCACTAGTTAAGGTTGTTTATCACGTGAAGTTCTATTGTTGTACTAAGTCTCTCTTATTTTTGTCAAGGTACCAGCTCATAATTTTGAAAAATGTGTTTTCCTTATTTTCGGTTAAATGCCCAGGCCTTAACATACTTGAGTATTCATTCATTTATATATTTATTAGAGATGGGATTTCTTTCACATCATCGTGTTCGTGGCTGCCAACGAGGAATTGTTCGCCATTGAAGTTTCTTCCCTTGTCTTATTACTCAGGCTGCCTGTGGGCAGGCCCGAGTCAAATTTTGCAAGAGTTTATAAATTTTCCACGTCGAGAATTTCAGGAATCTCGCTTATTTTTTGCCGTCAGCCAATCAAATTGCACACGTAAACACTATAAAGCTGGCCGATGGCGTCATGTCAGATATGTGACGCGATGTCCTCTTTCTCTACTGGCATGCCATGTGAGAATTAATTTAGTCTTCAGTTTCTGTGCTTCAATAACCGAGAGAAACTGTTAGAAAAAGACTAGAGAAGTTGTTAGAAAAAGACTAGAGAAAGACTGCAGCATTGCGTTATTGATTTTGTTGAGAACGCTCTTCTTACCAGCCCACACGCAAACGCTGGACTTGACATAAATTAATTTGAGCGATTTTAATTGTCGAGTTTGTGTTTGTTTATCTGATTTTTAAAAGCATATTTACGCTCTGCATTTTCTCCAAAAGCCAAAGGCTTATCGAGGGAGCTTACGCAGAAATAAAATACAACTAGTATAAAAGCAGCTTCACACACGCGAAAGGGAAAATATTGAAACTGAAAAACAAGAGCATTTTGAGATTACATTTACTCTCTTGATTTAGTTAATTAAAATATGTGCCAAGTTACAGCGAATTTCAGCAAAGTTTAACGGTCATTTGTATTTGAAACGGGAATCAATATTATACTCGGAGGTGTTCGTCATATTCGCAAGATCGCTTATTTTTTTGTTGAATGATAGTCTACTGCACTGCGCTAGCTCATGCAAGCGCACATGTTTATGGTTTCTAAGCAACTAAAGCTCCCGCTCCCGATTTTTTTGACCGATATTTTAGTGTGACATATAAATTTAAAGTTTAACACCTGGGCTACAAAAAGCCGACTGAAGGTTTTTTCCTGAGTTTCATAGTTAACGAGAAAAAACGACTTAGAAGTTTAGCGGTAAGACTTTTTCATACAAATTTTTTACTAAAAGTCACCTTGACATAGTAGGTTTTTTAGCGGTCTGTAGAAAAAACGAGCCCTCAGGGTCAATTGGTGTTTTATTAATAAAAGGCAGAGTGAAGGTTTTTTTAAACGAAAACGAAAGCCGTACCAGTCATTTTCATCCGGCATTTTCACGCAGATTCGTCCATTTATATGTATTGGAAACTCCCGTTCAGTAGTTAATGAGCTTGACGCATCACTGAATTCGGCAGTTAATGAGATGTACATATCGATATGTCCAGCCATTCTTGGCGTTTCGCACCATACGTCCATAGAACCCACCCCACCAAGGTGCCCGTTCAAGGATAAAGTGCCATTCGATTGCCCTCCCTGTTGTATACTGCTGTACTGTTTCATCCTCAAACAACCTTGTGAGCTCATTCTTGGCGCGCTTAAAGTGCCTATCACAATTTTGATAGCTTATGAACCTCCGAAAAGTTTTGAGTACTTCTTTGAAGAAAGTGAATACTCTATGTTCTACGCTTGTTTGAAATCGTGTAAATGTGACCTTTCCTGACCCATGACCGCGTAAGTAAAAGCCTGGGTCGAAACCGGGTAGACGTCTTCTCATTAATGCATTATTCTCCATGGCGCCTTTTTATCACAACAACATCGATGCATAGAAAATATACACAGTTTATGAGTTGTTAGTAAAGAAAAAAAGGCATTTTAGTCAACATGTTAGGTATTTCTTCAAATGATTGCAAAGCCGAATTCATTATATGACGTCAAGATGACGTCTACCCAGGTTTCGACCCAGGCTTTTACTTACGCGGTCATGGGTCAGGAAAGGTCACATTTACACGATTTCAAACAAGCGTAGAACATAAAGTATTCACTTTAAATCAAAACTTTCTTCACAGAAGTACTCAACATTTTCGGAGGTTCATAAGCTATCAAAATTGCAAAAGGGTGATAGGCACTTTAAAGGTTTTCACGTTGTCAGATGTGATGGAACTTGGTATCCCTCTTCTTCCAATAAATTGAGAGAAACACCTGTTGAACGCCTCAGCAGTCAGGTCTGGGGCTAGCTCCAAATGTAGAGCCCTAGATGCAGCATATGTGAAGAGACATGTGTACGTCTTCTGTATACCCTTATTAGGGTCTGGTGACTTTAGATATAGGGTCCAGCATACTCTACTCCCACGTTTGTAAAGGCAAATGTTTCGGTCAGTCTGACTGCTGAAAGGTCCGATCTTGCCAGTGGCTTGTAAGGTGGCCCTCTCAGCTTCTATCACAAAACACATTTAAACAATATCTTCCTCACTGACTTCCACTCTCTTGTAACTCAGAAATTGACTTCGGAGCTCAGTTAGAGTTTCCTTGATTCCTCCATGGAAAACATTCTTGTGACAATGCTCAACTATCAGTCTCGTGACATAATGCTCTCGTGGCAGTATAATCGGGAACCGTGCTTCTGCTGGTAAAGGGGCTTGAGACAATCGTCCTCTACATCTTAGTACATTGCATTCATCTTTAAATAGTCCAAGTTGCCCCTGCAAGTCCTTGAAGTTCCTTTGCTCCTTGAGCACCTTCTGCAGCTCAATCAGCCATAGCCACTTGGCCTCCGTCATTTCATCTGGGGTTACGGCGTCCCGGTAAGTCTTGCAGTTCTTCTTCCTTTTCTTGAGATTGTTGGCAAACCTTACGCTAATGCAGTTACTCTGATTAACTTGTGGTAGTCACTGTAGTCTGTAGGTTGGATTACCTCTATTAGCCTCAAGGCTGACCTTGCCTTCTCTGTTATTGCTACAAGTGATGTCGTAGGCATGCTGTTGGTCTGGCACTGTGAGAGTTTCTGTTACGCTTTCATCCACATTCTCCAGTTTCAGGTTTCAAGTCTTCTAGGTTCCGCTTTCATTTTATCCAATGAATCGGAGGGAGCAACATCTATAGTTCGCTGTGGAGGCCTTGGCAATTGTAACCAATCAGGGCCATACCACCACCACCACAACTTTATTTGTACCAACATGTAAAGGTAATACAGATAAGAAAAAAAACGATAATTTGACTTGAATAACTGTAAACCACTTGGGGTTGTTGCTCAATTCTGAGGCCTTGGCACCCCTCGAAGGGATGTTGGCTGGGTTTTCCGGTCCCGGACAGAAGTGCCACGAAGATACGGGTACATTCTGTCGTGTTTCGTCAACCTTATTCTGAACGAATTGCTTCCATAGTCTTGTCTCACCAAGTATCCAATATAGAGTCACCAGTGAGTCTGTCCAGCAGTACAGTTCACTGATTGGGAGATCTCTCTCTTCACACAGGTAATCAATCTTGAGAGTATGAGCGCTGCAAGAAGCTCAACTCTTGGGATGCTGTGCTTCGCAATAGGAGCCACCCTTGTCTTGGAAGCGTCAAGCCTCGTTACACATCCTGATTCGGTAGTGATTCTCAAATAGACGACAGCAGTATAGGCAGAGTTAGATGCATCACTAAAGTCACGGAGCTCAGCACTCAGCATGTTATCACGTGTGGAGGCCAAATAACATCTAGTAATAACAGCGTGTTGAGTGTTCCATAGTTCTGCTAGCTAATTCCGTCATTTCATTTCAGTTTCCTTATCAAGTGGTTCATCCCACTCACATTTACTCTTGCACAGCTCTTGAAATACAATCTTCATTGGAATCACAATTGATGAGATCAGTCCTAGAGGATCACAACCAAGGTGCGCTTTGTCAGCGTTAGCCTCGATGCCAGGTCAGTGAAGCTCTCAAATCTCATAATCAGGTTGTCTTCTTGGTAGCTCCAGATAACCCCTAAAACCTTACACTCGTCATTTGCTTTGTCACTTCATGAGATCCTGACACAGACTTAGCATAGCTTTCGTCTTCTTCTGATACAGACTTGCTTGTTCCTGACCTTACTTCCTCGTTGTTTTCGATCATCTTCATCAACTCAGCAGAATTTGATACCCATTTCCGTAAGTTAATCCCACATACATGATTTCGCCTTGCAGTAGAACTGAAATGCTTCTTAAGTGTCGTTCGCTCTAGACGTCAATCAACATACAAAGCACGAAGCATCTTATCAGCAAACTCTGGGTCGGATTCCATGTACCTCGACAGATGATGTCTTATAGTCCCATTCAAGTGAACTCGAGTGATTACCTGCGAACAATCAGGTTAGGATCCTCCTTGCTTATATCATCTATCCACAGGAAACGCAAGGCATCCCGGTCCTCTTCATTAACACCCCCCATTAACAATGCTTTCTCTATATCTCCAAGCAATGCTACTCGATGCATGCGGAATCTCATAAGAATCTCCCTAAGGTTTGGAAGGAGAGGTGGTCCTGTATGCAAGCATCTATATTCAGAGAGACACCCTTGGTTTCTGCAGATGCATCATAGACTATCCTTAGCTTAGTTGTCTCTTTATCCTGTCTGATCACTCCATAATGGGAAAGATAGGGAACATTTCCTTGTAAATACGATGGGTAACTAGTTCCTGTAAAAACTAGGGTTGGTCTGCGTCGGCGGAGAAGGTAAACACTGGTATAATCAACTGAAGTCGATTGAGGTATGCTAACCGCAGTGGAAAACAAGTAGCAGCTACTTGTATTCCTTGTAAAGACTTGGGTTTCTCTGGGGGTTTTCAATGATGCCCTGCTTCTCTTGCCCTCTGATCACATCATCATACTGTTTGAAAATCTCGGGTTGTCGTCGATACTGCCTTAGCAAGAGATCAAGCCTGTCGAGGCTTAAATTGTAGTTATCTGGTAGAACTGGATGAGAGTCCTTCCAGGGCAACTTAATTCACTTCACATCTCTCCCCATCAAAGTTCAAATTAGCCAGGACGTTGTCATACATAAGGACACTGTCTTACATAATGCCTATTGATTCGAGTTCCCAGAATCTTGACAGTTCCTTGTTTAGGCTGTCAGACATCTTATCTACATCAGATCTGTCCTGTACTACACTTGTAGCAATTCTGAGGGTGTGTGCACTGGCATTGACTGCATTGGTTTGCATATCTTCTAAGTTTTCTACAGGGCCTGCCAACACCCTCCCCAGCCTTGTACTTACTGCTACAGGTCCATTCTCTACCCTTTTAACCTCTCCAGTGAGAAAATTCCAATAGAAGTCAGATCCTGTTAGGATGTCAATCTCAGCTGGCTCCTCAGACATGCTATCAGCAAGTGTTAGTCCATTGAAGTGACGGTAACTCTGGTATGATACTATGGCTTGGTTCTTCACTGGTGCACAAATAACCGGTACCATATGAGCAGTTCGTTAAATGTTGAGGTCATCATGCATACCTTTGACACATATGACCTTTGACTACAGCTATCAAAGATAACCTTGACCCTAACAGCCTCTGAGGGATTGCCGGTACTAGAAGCTAATGCCTTAGCTGTCTGTAGTAAGACTGATGTTTTTGAATCTATCCATGAGTTGTACCCAGTTGTGGATAAGTATTTCTAGGAGAATGGCTGCAGAGTTATCTGTTTGGCCTGCATCACGCGATGGCTCACCTCTTTGCTGACTACGACACTGCTCACTGCCCCTCCCTTGGGTTCCATTTGTTTCCCACAAATGCTGACATGATGTCTCCCTCCACAATCTCTACACCTGTACCTTGACTGACAATTCTTTGCTATGTGTTGTCCCCTAAGACATATATAGCACCGACCTCTTTTCCTTATCTTCTGTCTGAAGTACTAAACACTGTTAGACAGCTTGCTGAAGGGTGTTGCAGTCTACAGTAGATGCAAGTTGACCTAGCTTGGTTTGTGGCAGAGGATGCTGAAACCAGGGATGCCACTGTTGTAGATCCTGGATCCCTAACCTTGCTGGTTTCAGTTGTACTAGACTTTGCCATGAAGTTGCACCGTTCTCTTGCTGCAACCTCTTCCTTAAACACTTCAAGCAGCTTGTCTAGGTTCCAGACTCCTCCCTTAAACTGTCTTCAGTTGATATAATCAGTCTAAGTTCCTCTGGTAACTTACTCATCATATGACAGGAACTAACAAATCAGATGGTATTCCAAGGGCTTCCAATCCCATAACATTTACCTCATCCTTGTCATAAATAATGCGTATTTTCTTTATGTCAGCAGTGACAGACGAAACAGATAGAAGTTGTAAGAGGGAATTCATATGAGAATTGACAATCAGTGGCTTATTACCAAATCTGCATGTCTTTCAAAATATCTACGGCACTCTTATAATTGGATTCTGTGAGTGAGAGATCCATGGTCGACGCCAATAAGCTTTTCAGGTAATTGAATTTATCAATGTCTGGAACCGATGTGTTTGTGTGAACGGCTGAATTAAATGAATCCCAGAATGACTGCGAACTCTTCGGTACACCCGAGTACTTCTTAATGAATAAATTCGGTAATTTTGCTCTAAGAACTGGATTTGACCCACCTGAATTACTTTCGTGTTCTTCATGCTCTTTATACACAGTATCTTTTGGCTTCAGGATTAATTCCATATATACTTCGAATGGCATCCATCATATGGCAGGAAAACTTACTCGCCTTCTCGATTTCTAAATCTGCCGACTCATCGTTGCAAATCAAGCCGATAATAGCATTATCCAGCTCCTTTTGCTGCAGAATTCCTTTATTGGATTCTTGTATTTCCCTTGACGAGGGTTCGGCGGGATTCTTCAGGATTTCTTCCGTTGTGTGGAGAATTTTCTTCACATACTTCGGCATTCGCTCCTTCTTCATCATCATCATCAACTTTATTATACATGGTATCCATCATTATACGGAAGTAAATGCTCTTCTCATGTATAATCTTAAATATCCTGTTCAGCAGGAGTTCCTATGGAACTTCTTACCTAAGGACATTAGGCTATCGGCTTTAAATCGAGGCTGAAAACTCATCTTTTCCGCATGGCACATGATCAGTTCTTTTAGATCGATGATGTACTTTTCATGCTAGGTTAGTGTTTTTATATATCATATCACTGGGTTAGATTTTAATTATTAACGTTATAATAGATTATACATTAAGTATATAGACATACTGTAATAGCTATTTTTTGTAAAGCATATAATTCTTCTGTAAAGCGCAACTGGGCATTTATGGAAGGAGCGCTATATACATGTAAGTAATTACATATTATTATTATACTGCTAGCGAACTTGACCGGCCGGTGATTGATCCGGCCCCAGGGATTATGATTTTAATCAGTTTAAATTAACATAACTAAATAAAATTGAGGACTTCTATTTCTCTAATAAAGATGTTGGTACACGATATCCGAAAAAAAAACGGTGGCTCGTAAGGGTCATCACAATTTCAATCCACATTTTTCTCTAACTCGTCAAAAATGACGAGTTAGTCGCTAACTCTTCAAAAATGACGAGTTCATTTTGCAATCCACATTTTTCGCTAAATGCGATCATAGGCGACCATTCGGTGTTGAGGAAAGCGGACGAGGTGTGTACAGGAAACAATGGTTGTAGAAAGAAATACTAGTAATAGATTACATGCAGAAGCCTCGCGACCATTGTTGTCATTGTTGTAATATGTCAAAAACATGCAGGAAATAGTTATGTGGGACACTATAGCTCACTCCCCAAAAAAGTCTCAGTAGAATTCTGTACCCTTAGCGGTCACCCTGTGTAGGACCGTGCATATAGCCACCAACATACTTAACCAATATGACTTGACGCCTTCGGTGCCCACAATCAAAAATTACGGCTAAAATGGAAGAATGACGACATGTAAATCAGAACCCAAAATAAAATTTATCAGTAGTATTTTGAACCCTTACTGACCACCTTGTGTAGTACCGTGCCCATGGCCACCAACATACTACCCTAATATATATTACCCCCTTTGGTACCCAAAAACTAAAATTAAGAATCGAATACGTATTATGGTTCTATTAAATGGTTCCCACATAATAGAATCCTTATATTGAATCCATGTATTGCGTGACATTATCGGAAAAACAGGAAGTCAATGATGTAATAGAACGGGACTTTCCCTATGAAATGAGTTAATCAAGTCCATATAATGGTTCTATGGTCTAATATCCATACGGAAGTGTTTCAATACCTGATTCTGTCTTGGTCATACACTTCTTATTGTAGCAAAGTCTAAAGTCTTTTTCATGATATCTGTTTACAATTTGTTTTGTCCTTGCATCGCGTGTAATCATCTGTTCATTTACAATTGTAATCCTGTCCTTCTGTTTATTGATTATTGACTTCATACCATCCATATTTATGTACTGACTATTCTCGTGATTCAGAGTGAATCATTTGACTTTACAAACCATCTTAACTTTGGATATTAAATACGAATAACGTTTTGGACCGCTACCTACCCACTCAACAATATGACTGTTCATCTGTTAATTCTCCAAGCATTATCACCAGTCTCTATAGTTGCACCACTTGGTCGTTCTATATACCAAGCTGAATCTGTATCAAACCCTAACACTTGATAACCTAACTGATCTAAGGCAAGGGCACCCAACGAGTACTTTTTGAAATTCGTTTGAAACCAGTTGTCTGGGGCTCATCTAGCCATTTTAAGGCGCCTACAATGTCTTTTGACGTATTCTAGAAAGCTATTAGCTGTTCGGATTTTCTAGGTGGAAATCGCGTCAACCGAAAATACTATGGCAAAATATTCCCGGTCTACGAATTTCTTAGTAGTCTAGAACATAAACAAGAATTTTCTAACCCAAGTAACTTCATGTTGCAAAGTTTTATGGAGGTACGAATTTTTTATGGGTTCTTTTGCATCGTCCTGACTCTATTGATCAGACGAATTGGGACGTACGAATATTTTAGGGGAAACCTTTTAGTCTCTCTTTTCTTCTATAATTTTCTAGGGATTGAAAACAAATTTTCTCGCCAGTATTTCAGAAAACAACTTTCTAGGGAAATTTTTTTCAAATCCGAAAGTTTGAGGATAACTTATTCTCCCGAACAGCTTTTTAACCGAAAACTTCGTTGGGTGCCCTTGCTAAGACACCATACAACATCATCCAAGTTCCCTTCCAAAAATGCATGCATGCCAGCATGCATGCACAAGAACATGCTTTTTAACCGAAAACTTCGTTGGGTGCCCTTGCTAAGACACCATACAACATCATCCAAGTTCCCTTCCAAAAATGCATGCATGCCGCATGCCTGCAGCATGCCTGCAGCATGCATGCACAAGAACATGCATGCATGCGCGCATGCATGCAGTAGATTTGCATGCATACAAAGCATGCAAATATGCATGCATGCATTCATGTAATCTGAATGTGCATGCATGCAACCTCGAGTGCATGCATGCAAACTCGAGTTCATGAAAGTGCATGCATGCATACTGAAAGTGCATGCATGAAAGCTCAAGTGTATGCATGCAGATTAAGAATGCATGCATGGAAATCTAAGTGCATGTATGGATACTGAAATACGTACAGAAGACTATTTTACACTGCAGACATATTATAATTGGACTAAACCTTGAATAATTAAGAATATGTACATTAATGATAGCTATTTTAAAATCACAATTAGATAACAATTTATTTACTGGTCTAATTTGGATATTACGATTTACATTACAGTTAGCAATTAGTACTGCATAATTAAATAGGCCAATTTGTTCACTATTTGTCTATCGCGATCTCAAAAAAAAATATTTCTGATACGCGATCAATACAATTTATATTTCCTATCTAGTATTACCTTACTTAAATGTCCTGAGTTTTATAAAGGGATTTGGGTTTCTTGTGTCTCTATCGGCGATCGAAGGGAGAGCACTGGAGTCGAGAAGAGGAGAATATTTCCCCTCCCCTCCCCTTCTCTTCCCTTACTCGCTACAGGCTCTCTCATCTTCGCCACAGAGATAACCCTATTCCTGAAGAGTTACGAGAAAGTTCAAATTACACATGTATACCATATGTTTCTTTGTACTAAGACTCCAAATCAACATTCTTTCTTACTTTATGGACTTTATGTCGTTGATGAAATCATGTAAAAAGTGCAGGAAGAAGTTACTTAGGCTTACAAAATAATATTACAACAGGTCCAATTCGTATACAATTGTATGATAAAGTTATTCCTGACGGTTCAAAAAATATGTTCTTAACTTCCAGGCCAATAATGTCCAAAGGACGTTAAGGATTTTTTTTTTGATTTGTCGATGAGCCCTTAGCAGCTGAAAATACCAAGGTATTTACACCGCATGACCAACAATACACGTATTTCTATTTTTGATACGACTGTATAAAAATATAATCCCTATAATGGAATGAACGTTACAACAACTAAATCACAAGAGTGGAATTTACCCCTTTCGCCGGTTCATATAACCTTATGCTGATCATACAATTAAGGACACCGGTCCTGCACAGCACGCTTCGCGAAGACACCACAGAAGCCCAATTCTGTTTATGTCAATTTGATAAAGGTCTGTAGTACTGTTTCAAAAACTTGCAGCAGTGTTTTATCAGATTTACAAACACGAGGGGGCTGCCCGATTGTTTGTAGATCTGATTAAACTCTATTATTAAAATATTTCCCTCTCTTTACCTTCTCTTCTTGTTAACCTGTGAACCCTAGCTCTAGGTGAGTGAGAACCAGTCGTTTACCCGTGAACTCGTCCGATGGTTAGGGTTCGGTTTGTGGTTCGGGTTAGGATTTGTCGTAGGATTAACGATTATCATTATTTCAAGCGTGTTTGCCATTTAAGGATAATTGTTAATTCAACGGGGAGAATGCGTTGGCGTAGCAAGCGTTTCTGTGGTTTATCGCTTTTTTGGCCGCGCGAGAATAGGGCGAGCGCAAAAAAATAGAGGGAGGGGGAGGAAAACTTTTTCTCTTCCCCCTTCCTCCATTTAAAAGCGAAAAAAACAAAACAGAAACGGTTGCTACGCAGGCTACAGAGGAGGCTATATATTGCATTTCGATATTTTTTTATAAATTTGTGAACGCAACACCGGCGAGATTAAAACAATGCTCTCTTATATGAGGGGTATCCGGTAGCCGGTGCTCGAGGGCGCAGGCTTGGTTACCGAGCAGGCTTTTAACGGTTGAGTTCGTGGCGGGGTGTTTCGAATTTCGAAGAAAGGAAATGCATTGTTGTGCCTGATGTTGCAAGGCTGGATTTGAGGAAAAAGCGTACTCACAAGAAAGAGCAACCTTCAGTTACTGGGCTTCTGTGGAGGATTGTGGCCGCGAGAGTAGTTTAATTCGCTTCGAGTGGCATTTAGGCGAAACCGAAGGGAGTGTTGAGTATTTGCCTTGTGGCAGTTGTGCTTTAAAAGACGAAACTGACTCGCTGAATTGCCTTATATCGGCTGGATTTGAGGGAAAACCGTACTTACAAGAAAGAACAACCTTTTTCCTGGGATTCTGTGGAGGACTTGTGGCCGCGAGAGTAGTTGATTTCGCTTCGAATGGCAAACCGAAGCTGAAGGGAGTGTTGAATTGGCGTGTGCTTCCTTGTGCTTTAGAAGACGACACATAGGAAACGAAAACTCGCTGAAATTAATACCTTATATCAGCTCGATGACCAAACAAACAGCAAGGTAAGGCATTTGTGTTCATAGATCTTTCATATTTCTAGCTCACCGAATACTAGTATTTAAAAAATACATGTAGTTATGATATTGAATCATGTTTGCCGCGTAGCACTAGTAAGTGTAAAGAATGTGATATAAAGTGGTAAGCTGTAGTGCTAAGTGTGCACGCCCTACGTAGGGCGTGCACACTTAGCACTACAGCTTACCACTTTATATCACATTCTTTTAAAAATACAGTTTGTTCAGGGAGAAAGCTGTTCTGAAATGTACAATCAACATGCAAATTCCTGAATGTTCTCTGAAATGAACAATGAAATCCACACATTCATTTTCTGAAGTTTATAGTTATATAGTCTGATACTTTTAGTAAAGGAGGTGATCAATCGAGATCAGGGCTTTGACAGTTTTATGAACTTGTATACATAAATATTGTTAGTAATAGCCCGTACATAATACCTCCTTCCGACGTTTGACAATACTATTCATATCCTATAAACTATCTAGAAAAGATCCGGTAGGTCCTAATCTATGGTAGCTCTGCATTTATTAAATTTATGTCTCCATTGCCAGAAATATGAGACAAGATGGCGGCGCACATGCGCATCAGTGTCTAAAATGGCTGTCGATTCGTATAAGAAAATGTATGAAAAACATAAAACTTTTCAAATTTGAAGACCTTCTAAGTTTAATTTCATATTAGTGCGCATCGAGACCAATAACTTACCGATTACGCTGTGTAATGATGTCACAAACAATCCCTCAGATCGTCGGCAAAGTACTTCCCTGAGAAGTCCATTTCGCCCTTCAAATTCTCCTCGTTCTCCCTGTTGTTGTCTGTAATCTGGCTGAACCCATGCACAGTTTGAGGTACAACAGTACGACAAGTCTTTGGTGAGGCAAAAAGGTGCGCCTCCATGTCAATAAAGCAGTGTTCAATGTATCCAAAACGCCAATAAAACGTACAATAACACTCCTCCAAAGTACTTCCAAAGACGTCTGAGTTTCGTCGAAATAATGTTAGTGCCAGGACGCCATGTAGGATTACATTTTCGAAGAAAACTTGACGAGAAATGAGAGAAACGTCACCATTTGTCACCATATTGCTTTCTGTCCGCCATCTTGTTGTGTTAACCTAAATCCTGCAATGTTTGCTGGGATATAAACTGGTTTCAGGCCTTTCTCCTCTAAATAATTGCCGCCAAGCTGCTGGACTTGGACAGACAGACGCCGGAGAGAGGACAAATCCAAAAATGGCTTTTTAATCACAATGGCTACGTTTAAGCTAATATAACTCTCGTTCCGCTTCTATATTCTTATTTCATCACAGAAAGTTTCGGTTTTCTTTGCGTTGGAAGGTCTATAAACAGTATAAAGAACCTACTGAGTCTCACTCACTATAAGCCGCCATTTTGAATCGGCTAAAAGGGCGCCCGCAGTACCTTTCCGCTGATGTCCATAATTTCTGGCAATGCTATAGAGAAGAGCTAGTCTAGAGAACTTGTGATATCGTCAACAGACTTAATCCTTTGGGAGTTGTAGCTGTTAGTGTTTACAGTTGAACTCGAGGAATGACAATAATAAAACTGAACCAATTAATGTTAAGCCCGACATTTAATAAACGCAGAGCTACCGTAGATTAGGACCTACCAGATATTTTCTAGATAGTGATTTCGTCAATGCAAATTGTCAACAGACTAATTCCTTCGGAAGTTGTAGCTGTTAGTGTTTACAGTTGAACTCGGGGAATGACTACAATAAATTATTATAAAATAACCCACAGAAAATACGCACTCTGATTGGTTGAAAGCCGTGTTTCTATAACTCTATAGAAACATGGCAAATTATGCCGGCATCGTGGCCTTGAACTCAATTTGAAACTCGGCGAAATAATTCCTACACTTTTCTAAAAACATTGAGCACTAAATTCAATTCGACGAAGAACCAGCTACAGTATTGTAAGAAACGACAATGTGTTGTTAGTTTAGGAACAAGCCGATGTTTTATTGAACTCAAAACAATCTCAAAGTACGAATTACAACATTCATTTCTGTGGACAAAGTTGAGTTGCTCGCAATTTGTGCGATATTAAACAATCATTTTCGCCAAAACAGTCTATTTTGGCTGACTAAGCTCAATTAAAAACTATTGTTTGGTAGATTTAAGCCGGAGAACTTAAAAAAAAAATTGGCTTAAATATTTATAACATGCCTCTAGATGCACAAAATAGAGGTTGAAATAGAAATAGAAATCAAAAGTACAGCAAAATGTGGAGCACAAACCTGACAAAGTTAATCAACATCCAAGTGCTACAGTCTTGTACAACTCCATCCAACGCCGTCCCTTTCGACTACTCTTGGTTAATTGAGGAATGTACGGTTCAGTATGACTCTCTACAGGTGCCGTAGAGGATGAGAATGGCAAGGAAATCTGATCAAGCCTGAAGTGTCTGATGAAAACAACCTGCCGTCCGTATGCGACCGCATGAGGCATGACACACGGCAAATCGACGAAGAACTATTCTAGTCCTTGGAAGACAGAATGTACAAAACAACTGATGACCCGAGGGATGACTTCCATGCTTTGTATCTCTATATTTTAAAGAGAAATCCAAAATATCCTCCTTTCTTGCAACACGTCTTGATCTCCTGCAAACTTTGTTTGGTACGAAAACCGGCGCCCGCTTGATCCACGCCGTAAAGTCCATGAGGCAAAATGAACTGTTGAACATTACGTGCTTCCGTGTATAGTGTCAGTCCAGTTTTAGCATTAGTCCACAGAGCTTCTTTTTCTTCATCATTCTGTGTAATTTTGGGCTCCAATTAAAAGGTTTTTCTTAGCTAGGGAACTGTTTTCAAACTCACTGAATCAGATTGACAAAACTGACTGATTTAGTCATGTGATAAGTTCATGACGTACGACTGCACGAGTTAGGAGAATTTATGTTTTGATGATCATAATAAACGCGCGATTTTCCTTTGTTGTACTTATTTTCTGTGGATTATTTTATAAAGGAAATAGAAAACATTTCCCCTTGTTTCTATAGAGTTATAGAAACACTTGTGGAAGTTTGGAAGAACTCGAAATAGCTGTGGAAACACTCGCCCTTCGGGCTCGTGTTCCCACTGCCATTTCTCGTTCTCCCAAACTCCCACTCGTGTTTCTATAACTGTATAGAAACACGGGAAATATTTTCTATTTCTTAAATGTAGCCCGACATTTAATAAACGCAGAGCTACCATAGATTAGGACCTACCAGATATTTTCTAGATAGTTTAGGGGATGTGAATAGTATTGTCAAACATTGTAAGGAGGTATTATGTACGGAGATATTACAATATTTATGCACCATGCATTAAATATGATGATTTTCATTATACCCTTGCACCAAAAGCCCGGTAAAAAGCCCGGAAAGTCCGGAAAAGCCCGAATTTCCCGGACTTTCCGGAATATTCACCGTGCTTTTTGCATTAGACTTGCGCGGTAAAAGCCCGGAAATCCCGTTTTTTCCCTGCTTTTCACAGAAAGCCTGGAAAAAAATTCCGGGCAAGTCTGGAAAGCCAGGAAAGCCCGGTAAAAAATCCAGACTTTCCCGGTAATGTCTGATTCATCAGGCCTAAAGCTCGGAAAAAGGCCGGAAAAATCGTTTTTCCGGCCTTTCACAGAAAGCACGGAAAAAATTCCAGGAAAGTACGGAAAATATCATGTCGATTCTGGGGTGAAAATCAGACTTTCCCGGTTACATGTAAATGTCTGATTTAATACATGAGAAGACACATGCACCAAACCTAGTTCTCCGTATTTTCTCCCTGCATTTTCAGTTTCATGGAAAAACGAAATTATTTAGTGCGAAAATCGATTGCATTAGAAAAGCTGGCAAACATTCTAGACTTTCCCAGTAATTGTTTGATTGATCTAAAGATATACGAAACACGGGTAAAGTTTTTTAATATTAGATTATTATTAAAGACTGACAGCCGTCACTAGATCACTCACTCAGTCATGGAAGAAAAAAGGCCTGAATGGCGTACTTACCCTCCAAAGGCTCTATCACCAGCCAAGGCGTTTTTCTTGACAAGCATTTAGGTGCCCAATATAAAAGCTTTCTTCAAGTTGTACCAAGAAAAGCATTGAAGATATTTTCGTATATAAATCTTCTTCCAGAAACGAACTGTTGTCCTTCACGTTTACAACACGTTGCCGCCATATTGATTTGGAGGGAGATGCGTTTCGTGGGCAGCGGATGCCCTTCTCGTGCTCAGCTGTCAAACTCTGTATCAAACTGACTATAATCGTACTCTGATTGGTGTATGTTTCAGAGGCGGGAAACCAAACGCGTGTTTTTTTAGCGCGAGCGCGCATTTACTTCCAGTATCGGTAATGTAGTTAGTTCACTTGGAGAAAGATAAAGAAAGATGGACGTTCTCTGAGTGTTTTGTCTGTGGAATCCTAACAAACAGCGAGCTTATAATTCTCCAGCGGTCCTTCAGGGTTCCAAAGATCAGTACTACATTAACCACGGTAAGTGAACAATTTGTCAATTGTCATTTTGCCTATCACTCATTTCTCGGCGACAGTGTTTTTAGGAGAAGATAATTTGAACAAAATCGCGTATATATTGTGAGTAGTAAGGTTGCCCGGGCTGAGCACTTTTGCTCTCTCCTGATTGGTCTAGAGCAACCTTGTGACGTCACAGGTTTTGATGACGTCACAAGCCCCGCCTCCTCAGGGATACGGCTCAATACGGGTCCCTGATTGGTCGGGATTTTTATACGGCTCACTACGGCTCCCTGATTGGTCGGGATTTATGCGGCTCACTACGGGTCCCTGATTGGTCGGAAATTTATAGGGCTCACTACGGGCTCGGGAGTGGTGGGATTATAGATCCAATCCAGGGCGGGGATTGGCGGACCGGGGAACTACCCGGGCGTATAAAAAAGTGAACCTTTTGGGAGAAGGCATTCATGTTGTTTTGGTTATTTGCCGTTGTGTCTATGCTCTATCGAGAGTACCATATAGTGTGGACTCTTTGGGAAGATGATCAACACGATGAAATTCCTATCGGTAGACGAAGTGGATAAAGCGAGCCGTGAACAATTTAAAGCGTTGACCCAGCATTTGTACGTGGCTTTGGTGACCGCCGACATTTCACAATGGAAAACAATTCGGCCGAAAGAGGGATTCGCCGAGAATTGGGAGAAAGCTCGCCAAGGTTTTTCGCCGGAACACCTGAACGAATTCCTGCCCTATTTTGGGCAGATGTGTGCGTTACCCGTCACGCAAGAGATGAGGGACGAGGTGATGACCAGCCTGAAACAGATCACGACCGACCAAGCGTATGTCATTTTGCAAACGTGGCAAAGCAAACTGTGGGAAAAGGGGACGGACGACATGTCCCAATTGTTTGGAGGGTTTCTGCAGAAGATACGCCTCATGAACACCGAGACGAGGCATAGCGACCTCCCTCCCATGAGTCCGATGCACGTCACGTTGGCCTCCCTGTACATGGCGGTGGTCTCCTACGCGAACGGGGATTGTTTTCAGCGGGTGCAGCAAGGGGCCCAACGGGAGGGCAAACGCAAAGCCTTGACCTTGAAGATTCCTCCGCGTGGCTATAACGCGGAGGACGCGTGGTTGTTCAGCTACGACGATAACAAAGTACTCATGTTCAAGTACAAGGAGGACATGAGGAGTGTGTGCCGGGCCCTCTTGGCCAAATTCTACCAAGACCTGATGAGCGAGAGAGAGATCTGGGGCCGGCAGTCGGTAGAAGAGACGGTGAAGAAGGAGTTTTCTGTCGTGAAGAAGTTGCTGGAGGTGCGGTATTTGAAGGAACTGCAACACATGCTGGCGGGGTGCGTGCATTACTGGCTCAGCATAGATGTGGACAATGAAGATCGGGAGGCGCTGTACGCGATGATGTACGCGTTGGTCCTGATGGAATTCAATTATATGAACGAGTCGGCCGTGTGCCACCATCTGGGCGTGGGCGCCAAATGGTCCAGTTGCTCCTTGCATAACAATTTCCTGAGGGAGATGACGAACTTCTTGTTCCGCTGGTTTCCCCTGAAGGAGGGTCTGAAGCTGACCTGGGCCGAGTTGTGCGAGACGCGAATGCGTGAAGACCTGGTCTGGGGAGAGCAGGGTTGCTTGTACCGCAACCGTACCCTAGGCGCCCGTAACGACAGGTATTGGTACCACGCCGAATCCTACGATGCGGAGAAGAGGGTGGTCCGTAGTCTCATCTCTTCCCGCTACATGAGGATAGAGTCGGCGTGCCAGTCCCATTTCGACCAAAGCTTCGGCGAACTACTCCCGGACCCCTACGCCCCAGAGCAAGAAGCCCGGTACACGAGAGAGCGCACCATCATAGTAGAGTATCAGCTCTTCCTCGCTTACCTGTACTACCATTTGTGTGAACGGTACAGCCGGGCCACCCTGCACTGGAACGACACCCACAACCTCGGTCTGAGTTTTGACGAATGCCAGACCCAGGTGAGGAAACATCACGAGAAAACACTCAAGGAGTTATGCCCCCACGTCATGAACGAAATCCTGGATGTAGAGTACGATCTTCTGTTGCCTATCTGGGACCACCACACCACCATGCTGTTGCACCAACTCCATGACTATTCGGAGTTTGAGTTGTATCACTACGTCCAGGGAAGGCGAACCCCCTCCTGGAAAAACGATCGCCTGTACCGCGTGGCCTACCACCTCAGCCATTCTATGGTCACCACGAGCCTGAACCGTCGTAAAGTGCGTGCCTGTGTCCTTCCTGTGACGTATGAGGAGGAGGATCGGTTGACCCCCGCGAGGAAATCCTGCCGTGCCTTGAGGGAACACTTGATCACAGCCCTAGGGAAGTATAAAGTGGAGTGGGATAATGAATTATCCGACGATCGAAAAGAAGATGAAGATACCGCCCAGAGGGCCGGGTATAGGAAGATGATATTGAACAGAGAAGCCATGGAGGAGGAGGAGGAAGAAGAAGAGGACGACGCTACAAAGAGTGCCAAGAGAGCCAAGAGAGACAAGAGGTTGGAAGAAGAGGAGGCGTATGACGCTAGGATGGACGAGAAGAGGGAGTTGAAGAGGCCCAAAGAAATTCTGCAGTGGTTCGTGACGGCGGTGCGGTACTTTGTGGACCGGTTGACCTTCCATATGCTGCAGAAGCGTGGGGTCCATCATTTTGACCCGCATTTCGCACTGACCCAAGGCAGCAAGGCTAGCCTGGACGACTTGATCATGGCCACAGAACCAGGGAGGAAGACTTGGGAAGAGATCATGGAAACGAACTACAAGGCGTGTATTCAAGGCACCTACTACGTTATGCAGGAGGAGTTGGTCGCCACCCTGATCACCCACCTATTCCGGAAACGGAGGATCTCGACTAGGGACAATCCCCTCTACGACAAAGTGAGGCGTTTTGGGATGCATTACGTCACCGGCATTCACGATACGTACCCCAAGGAAACCATGGAAGCCCTGTTGTGCGAGTTACCGGACAAAGTGACGGACGGGCTCTTCCCTTACCTCGACACAGTGGCCCACAGTTTTGCGTGGGGCCTCTTCGAGGCGGATGGAGAAGACAAGAAGCGGGGCCCTAACTTTGCGCAAGAGCTATTGATGAAGGCCTTGAGGAAGGTCCACTTGGATGTAGACCAAGGGATCTGCGTTATCCAACTAGCGGCGGTCGTGTTCACCAACCCCCCGACCTACACCTACAAACTGTATGAAGACAGTGGGAGGACGGTTTCGTTCGAGAGCAAGCACGCCACGACTCAAGAAGCCGTCGAAGACGATGTCCCCGTGGGCCCTCTTGCCTTCGGCTTCTAGTTTTTTCTGTAAAAAAAAAAAACAATAAAAATAGCCAGGGAAAAATGACGGTGTCTGTCGTCTCTAGGGAGGGGAAAAAGTATAAGGGAGGTGTCGCGCGCTAGGTTCGGGGAGAGTACAGAATGCCTTGCGGTGGAGGAGGAGGTCCGTCCCTCAAGTGCCATGGTATTTTGAAACGTGTCCGTTGTCTCTTGGCGTGTTGCGGAGGAAAAGTGATTATCCAGGGCTCTCATTTTGAGGATTATGGGGCGCAAGAAGGCGAAGAAAAAGAATCCTTCCGCGCTGCTCGAGGCGTTGTATTACGACCCCAGCAGCCCTGCTGCCTTTGGGGGTGCTGCCCGTCTGGTGAAAGCGGCTAGCGAAGTGGGGGTGACGCGCACCACCACTTTAGCATGGCTGAAAAAACAATTGACCTTTACGTTGCACCGCCCTTTTCGAAAAAATTTCTGCGAGGGCGCGTGCGCGTGATGGCCCTGGACGAGCAATGGCAGGCAGATCTGGTGGACATGCAAGCCACGAGTGCCTTCAACAAGGGATACAAACACATTTTGACCATCATCGATGTGTTGTCCAAGTACGCGTGGGCGGTCCCCCTGAAGAACAAGACGGGGGAGGAATTGGTGCGCGCCTTTACCCAAGTGTTCCGCGAACGGAAACCGTTGCGGTTGCAGACCGATGCCGGGACAGAATTTACCAACCGCAAGTTCCAGGCCTTTTTAAAAAAGAATGACGTGGCCTTTTTCGTCACGTACAACGAGACCAAAGCCCAGATTGCCGAGCGGTTCAACCGGACGCTCAAGGGCCGCATGTACAAATATTTCACGGCCACCGGGAAGAAAGAGTATTGGAAAGTCCTCCCTCAATTGGTGCTCGGGTACAACCGAGCCGTTCACAGCAGCATTCGGCGCGCCCCCATCACCGTCACGCCCTTCAACGACCACGAGGTGAGGGCCGTCTTGTACCGGGAAAAGCAGCCGTTAAAGAGGAAACCGAAGAAACCGCTGTACCGTCCCGGCGACACGGTACGGATTAGCAAGACCAAAGGCCATTTTGAAAAAAGCTATCTGGCCAACTGGTCGGAGGAAGTGTTCACGGTGATAAAACGGCTGGACTACCGCACCCCTCCCGTCTACCGGTTGGAGGACTTGAGCGGGGAGGCGTTGCGGGGAACGTTTTACGAAAGTGAGATGACACCGGTGGCCGTGGAAAAAGAAAGTCTTTTTATCATCGAAAAGGTGTTGCAACGCCGCCCCGGCAAGAAGAAGAACCAGGAAGAAGTCTTGGTGAAATGGGAAGGGTACCCCGCTAAATTTAACAGCTGGGTCCCGGTCACTCAGCTCCAGACCCAAACGTACGGGTGAAAAAAAGAAATAAAAGAGTTTGTTGTTCCGACGGACGGCTTCATTGTGGAGAAAGAGAGGATGGAGGAGGAGGAATTTTACATTACCTTAACCCACGGGGTGAAGTCTTACGTCTCCACCTACGTCAATGAACCGTCCCGGTTCCGTATCCACCTCTATAAAATGTACACGTTGTCTCGAGACTGGGAAATGGCGGTCACGACTCTGGTCTTCCCCAGTCCCCAGAAGAAGACGACCTTGTACATGTACTGTGATTTGGTGGAACCCAGTATTGTGGGGGATACGAAAGTCCCCTTGTTGAGAGTCCTTTTTTCAGGGCCAGGGGACGGTGAGGTCTACGAACGTAACTTTGCCCCCCTGTACTACAGACGGTTGGCCAAGACGGTGTTTGAGGATTTCGAAATCCTTATAACCGACGAGCAAGGGAAACTTGTTTCATTTCCACAAACCTCCAAGGTGGAAGTGACCCTCCATTTCCGGAAAGCATGAACCCCGACCGCATCTGGATGACGCTGCCTAGCGTGGCCAGCCGGGATACCTTTCCCGATAACACAGGCTCCCATTTTCGTATCCGGCTCCCGGAGATGTTGGTCTTGGACCGGCAGTGGGAGATGGCCCTCTGCCACCTGCAATTTCCCCGCGCCTGGGATGAATTGTTCCCCCAAGTTCAAGACCGCCAATTCTCCATGATCCACGAAACACTGGATCCAGAAGTAGAAATCTCCTACGACCTCCTCCCGAACATCACCTTTACTCCACAGTCTTTCGAAACGGTTACAGAACTGGTCACAGCCATGCGCTGGGCGATGTTGCAAGGGGGCTACTCTTCGATCATGAAAACATTTAGCGTCCGAGTGGAATCTTCCAATAATGCCATGGGTAAAACCGTCCTGGAATTGGTTCAAACCCCAACGGGCGGCTACATGTTAGTCCTCCCCCCTAAACTGGCCTACATGGTCGGCTTGGAGGACGATCCCAAAAAGGCCACCGCGCATCCTGCGCACCTGCTGAAAAAAACGGGCCCTCGCACACCGGTGTTGTCCAGTTTCGTGAAGACGACTATAGGGGAGGCGCAGAATGTGAAACCCGTCCTGATCCTCGCCTCGGTTTTGGAGAGAGAACGGACTGTGTACTACATCACTAACGCGAGTACGGGCAAAGGCGCTAACTTGTTTAGAGGCCATCGCAAGATCGCAAAATCCTTTGTGGTACCGACCGGGAACTACGCGAACCTCATGGCCGTCCAAGCTACCCTTCCGATGAAAGGCCCTGATGTGTTATGGCTTTGGTACCAGACTAATGGAACCGCTACGTTAACCCTTCAACTCAAGGAGGAGACCCAAATTGCCATGAGCCCCTGGCTGGCCAATCTGTTTGGGTTTGGGCAAGGAAAGCCCGAACACTATCCGGCGGACGACAACACACCCCTGGTGGGGTACCAGCCCGAGTGTTGGTCCACCTACTATTCCGGTCTAAAATTCCGGACGCCCACCCCCTACCTGCTCACCCGCGATTTTAAACACCAACCCGTGCGCAGTTTGTACGTGTACTGCGATCTGATCGAGCCGCATATCGTGGGGGATGTGAAAGCACCCTTGCTGCGTGTCGTGTCGGCCCAGGTCGCGTACAACAAGGTGGTGGAACGAGACTTTCCGGTCATGCGCTACTTCCCGCTCGCCAAAACGGTGTTTGACACGCTGGAAATCCTTATAACCGACGAGTCCGGCCAACGCCTCTCATTCGCCTCAACAGCTACCGTGGTGGCGACGTTGGAATTTGTGAAGCGTGCTCTGAAAAAGTAAGGATGAATGGAGCGTCTGCGGAATCTATGGCACTGGAGTCATCTATGGGGGACATGGCTGGCGGAGGGTCTTCGATCCCTGTGTTCCGTGCAAAACCCGCACCCCCCACCACTCGACGCATGCCCTCCTCCATTCCTGTCTTCCAGGGGGGTCGCGGACAGCAAGGCGGTGGCGGACTCCTCCCTATCCGTTGGAATGAACTCGGTCGTTACGAACCGGTCACCAATCAAAAGGGTGGACTCTTACCCTTGGCGCTAGCCCCCTTGGCCGTCATGGCGGGCAAAGCGTTGGCCGGGACCGTCGCGGGGGCGGTGGCTAAAAAAGGAGGACAAAAGATACTCGCTAAACTGAAATCGAAATTTGGCAAGAGGGTGGTGAAACAAATCGTGAAGGACACGAAAAAAGGGACAGCCCGTGTGCTCGGCAAGAAAACCAGCAAAACGTTGATCCAAGGCCTGGAAAAGATAGCGGGGATAGCGCCGAAAAGGAAAAAGACGAAGAAGCCTGCCACGGTCAACAAGAATAAAAGAAAGCAAAAACAGTCTCCCTCTCTCATTCCTTCAACGACCGTCAAGCGTGCACGTGTGGAGAGAGATATATTTGACGACGATTATTGATGGCGACGGTCGCTGGCATGGGCAAGCCGCCTCTGCCCAACATGATGGGCGGCTACAACACTCATTTGGATTTTTTCGGCAAGGAATTGGCCCAAGCGGTCGAAGAACGAGGTTATTGGTCGGAGCACGCGCCCAAATCGGCCCTCTTGCCCGGGTCGCCCGTGGAATTTTACCTCCCAGCCAGCCCCTATTACACCGTGCTGCCTAGAAGTTACTTCAAGGTGACGGCCAACCTCGTGAAAGCTAACGGAGAGGCTTTGACCGCCGGTTTGGATCTGGGCCCCGTCAACAATTGGTTTCATTCCTCTGGTCCCAAGTAGACATGGCCTTGAACGGGGAATGGATGACCATGAGCACCAAAACCTACCCCTACAAAGCCTACCTCAGCACCCTCCTCAACTATACTCCAGCCGCCAAGAAATCCTACCTGACCTCGGGACTGTACTACAAAGACATGGCCGGCTCCATGGATGTGTTCGACATCGCCGGGGCCAACACAGGGTTGACTGTGCGGGCGAAATACACGGCGGAAAGCAAAGTGGTGGAACTGACCGGGATGTTTTGCATTGACGCGGCCTTCTCCAACAAACTGCTCCTCAATGGGGTGCCCCTGGAATTCCGCCTCACCCCCGCCAGCAACGCCTTCGCCCTCATGGGGGACAGTGCGGAGGCGGAAGTGACCGGGGCTAAAATCGTGCTGAAGCGGGTCACTTTCTTCCGCCGTGTCAGTGTTTGCAACAAGGACTTCATGAAGAGCATCGAAGTGAAACTCGTGTCCCAGCCCGTCCTCTACCCTTACAACAGCGAGGAAGAACGGATGTTCACCATTTCCCAGGGCGACACCACCTTTGAGAAAACGGATTTCCTAGGCGGGCGCATCCCCCGACGCATGCGCATTGCCTTGGTGGAGAGTGGGAGCAGTTTGGGAGCGCTGAAAAAGAACCCTTTCCATTTCCAAAGGTTTGGGATGACTCGCGCGACGGTCACGGTCGACGGCACGCCCACCCCCTTCTCCCGCGTCGAATTTGCGGACGGGAAAACCCTGGACGGTTACAATACCCTGTTCCTGGCCCAAGGCGCCATGAACGCCAACCATGGGATTGACATTACCCGGACCGATTGGGACAAGGGCTACGCCATCCTGTGTTTTGACTTCACTCCGGACGGCAGTGGCAACGCTGCGCACATGAACATACAACAGTACGGGACGGTGGGCATCCGCCTTCAGTTTGCAGCAGGGGTCGCCCAGACCTTATCGGTGTACGTGAACTGCGAGTTTGACGCCGCGTACGAAATCAGCAGCAGCCGAGAAGTGAAAAAGTTGTAAGATGACCACCTACACGTCGCAATTGACGGTCTTGGCCCGCCACGATTGGTGGCTCCGCGCCTCGTTTCGGGGTGTGTTTCCCATGGACCTACGGCCCCGCCGCGTGACCCGCCCCGCCTCGTTCATTCTCAATACCGACAACGCCGACGGACCAGGCACCCATTGGTTGGCCTTTTATTTTCCGCGCCAAGGCCTGAATGAATTCTTCGACAGTTATGGCTTTCCCGCCTCTTATTACGGGTTGCAAGAGTACGTGAGGCAGGGGAACGCCCAGCATAAGGAAAACAATGTGATGTTGCAAGGGAACAAGTCCAACGTGTGCGGCAGTTATTGTCTGTACTACCTCCTGCGCCGAGCCCACGGTCGATCCCTGGCGGAGGTCCTGCAGAACCTCCAGCAGTGGAAGACCAAGTCCACCAGGGACCGGGCCCTACAAGCCTGGCAACGCCAGTACCAGCGCCGGAGTGTGGCGCGGTGGCAGCGGCAGCAAGACCTTCACGATCAATGTGTTATCAGTTTGAGACAAAGTGAAAAAATAAAATAAAACCAGGAAACCCACCTCCATGTCTTGTTATTCTTGGGAAGGGATGAGGCGTGATGGATGTCCGTTTCCAAACGCCCTGCAATATCTTGATCACGGGTCAGAGTCAATCGGGCAAAACGGTGTTCACCGAAAGAATTCTGCACCATGCGAAATCCCTTTTCACCCAGCAGCCCCTCACGATCGTGTACTGCTATGGCAGCGCTTGGCAACCCCGGTTCACCACCCTGCAGAAACAATTGGGGGTGAAATTTGTGGAGGGTCTCCCCGACGACCCGTACGCCCCCTTTCGCGGCAAACCGGGCCTCTTGATCCTGGACGATTTGATGAAAGAAGGCTCCAAGGACGAGCGGGTGGTGGACCTGTTCACCAAAGGCTCGCACCACCGCAACATTACGGTGCTGTACCTGACCCAGAACATTTTCCCGCCAGGCAAGTACGCGCGCACCATTTCCATCAACGCACACTACCTGGTGGCTTTTAAAAACGCTCGGGATTCATTGCAAGTCCGGAAATTGGCCGAGCAGGCCTTTCCGGGGCAAGTGCCGGCGGTGATGCGGGCCTACCAGGACGCGACCCAACGCCCCTTTGGCTACCTCCTCTTCGACCTCCACCCCCGGACCCCGCCCCAAATCCGGTTGCGCACCAACATTTTCTCCGAGGAGGGAAAACAGCATCGCGCCTACGTGCTGGAGGAGGATCAAAAGGGGGTGGGCAATGCGTTGGACCTGTTGAAACTCCTCTCCCAAACCCCCAAGGGGGTAGTCCCTGGTTTGTCCTACCCCAAGCTCTACACCAAACTACAAAAGCACCTCGTAGGAAAGCCACTGCCACTAAGAGAGCAACGAGGGGGTATTAAGAAAAAGAAGACGGTAAAAAGAATCCAAGAGCTTCAGGGGGCCGTGTGGAAGAGACCCAACAAATCCCCCTTCCATCCTCCTTTTCTAGGCCAGAGACAACGTGCTTTACGAGCCCAGAAGTCCCTGGAGAAATCGAATTGGTTAGCTTTATAGCCTAAGTCCCGCAGGGAAACCGTTCAGTTGTGGTGATGGCCTCCCCCTTGCTTCAACGTCACGCGCTGTTCATCCGACAATTTGCCAAAGCGGATCTCGGTCAGAAAAAGAAACTCATCCGGGCCGCGAGTCACACTCAAATCAACGCCGTGAGTGAAGTGGTGCACAACGCCTTGCGTGGAACGTTTCCGATAGGGGCCCGCGCCAAGAAAGTCTTTGCTCCCATCAAGGTGAAACTTCGAAAAATAGCCAACAAAGCCCTGCCGCCGGCCGTGAGGAAAAGGATTCTGCTCTCCTCCTCGACAGCGGTGCAGAAAGCCAAGCTTAAAAAGGCCGTGGGCCAGCGAGGAGGCTTCATTTTCACGACCGCCGCTCTCATTGCCGCTGCCGTTTTTGCTGCCAAAGCGGCCGCCGCCGGAGCTATCAGTGGAGGCGTGGCTTACGGAGCCAAGAAAGCTCTGGATCAAGCCGGAGGTTATATTAACCCAAACTACTCTAACCCCTACCCTTCCCCGCAAGAGTACGCCCGAGAACTGAGTCAGGCTCATATCTGGTCCTGAATGGTCCAACCCATCCGCAACTGGCCGGTGCCCGAGGGTACAGATCCGGCCCGGTGGCAGTTGTTTCTAGCTCGCCTGCGAAAAAGGCAACGCCAAACCCTACCGGGAAAAAAAGTCAGCAGGACCGTGAGGGCGGCGAAGAAAATCCAAAGAAAGTATAAGACGCGACCGCCCAAGAAGAAATCCCAGACAGGGAAAAAGAAGCGGACCCCACACCACCCTCCAGCAGCAGCCCCAGTAGGAATTTCCGTGACGCGATGGGAAGTGAAGCGACACAAACGAAAAAAGCCATGAAAGAGGCCGAGGGGAAGAACCCTATGCGCATGGTCTTGGTGCCGGAAGAGTCTATGCGATGGTTGGAACAACAGCTTCGTGTGGACACGACCAAAGGGGTTAAAGTACTCAGTCAGTACCAAACGGCCATGGCGCAGGTCCTAGAAAACCCAGAGAAACCGGCCAGTGCCGACCAGTTTCAAGATTTACTCCAAAAATACGTCCGGCGTCGTGAAACCCTTGAGCCTAGTCCCTTCACGGCCGTGGCGGCCAAAGTGTTAACCCAGAGCCAAAGGGGCGCTTTGCGAAAAGTTCCCCCCTCCAGCAAACCTTTAGCGTCGGTGCTAGTCAATCTGTTGAAGTTGAAAGGAGCCCAGAAAATTACCTGGAATGCGCAAGGGGAAGTGAAACTCTACGGGCAAACCCTGCCGGGCAGTCAAATTTCCGATCTGATTAAAGAAGCGGTGCATCCTTCTTCCACCCGCACGTCGCCCGGCTACCGTGATTTCATGCAATTTCTAGCGGAAGAAAAAATTCCTAAAGATCTCGTCCGCCACCCCCGGGATCTCATCTCCAAGAAGAAAGAGTACACGCCCCGGCCTAAACGCACCGCCACCGCCTACCAAGAGGATCTCCCGCCCCAGCCCTACAAAGATCTCCCGCCGCCCCGCCGAGAGGAAACACCGTTCTCCAGGACCCCCTACAAAGCCTTTTCCCGCGGGGGTCCCCGTGGGGGTCCCCGTGGGGGTAGCCGCCGCCTCTCTTTTGGCCCAGGTTCCGCCCAAAAACCACCTTTAAATTGGCGTCCTTTTTAAATCCCCCTTCATTAACGCCATGGCACGAACCCTAATGAGACCCGCGGGGATGGGACAAGCCCCCTGGCAACGCCGTGTCGCCACCGCAGGGAAGACGATGGCCCGGAAGAGGTTGCCACGCCATACCGTGGTGGGTAAAAAACCCAGCAGGACCGCCCGGGCGGTAGCGCAAATACAGAAAAAGTATAAGGCGCAAAAGAAAAAGAAAGCCCAGACAGGAGGGCTGCAAACCGTGCGCAAGATCACGAGCCGCAAATCGAAAGACGGCCGTACCGAAACAACGATCCGGACGACGACCACATCGGGCAAGCGCAAAGGCAAGAGTATCAGCCGGTGGACCGTCAAACACCTGAAGAAAAATACTTAAAGAAAAAAATACTTTGGGGACTTTGGGATTGGCCGGAAATTTATACGGCTCAATACAGGTTCGGGATTGGTCGGGATGTATACGGCTCACTACGGGTCCCTGATTGGTCGGGATTTATAGGGCTCACTACGGACTCGGGATTGGTGGGCCGGGGGAACTACCCGGACCGTATAAAAAGTGACCCTCCCTTGTAAATTTCAGAACAAAATTCTCACTCATTACGCGTTGCTCTTCAAGCGGTGAACATCATGGGTCTAGATATTACTTTCTATGGAGCTGAAGGCGGCGGTGATGTCATTGTGGGCGAGTGCCACATGTGTTATTCTACATTTGGGAACTGGATGGAAGAATACCTGAGCGAAGGCGAAAGGAAGCAGTATGTGGTGAGCGACTGCGAAGGAACCTATTATGGACACTATGTGATGTTGGTCTATCATATTTGTATTTGGGAAGGATTCCTGCGCAAGCATCCAAGACTCCAGCCTTACAAGATGGAGTTCCTCTAAAATAAAAGACTGAGACTTTGGTATCACAGCTCAAAGGAACTGAACCATTTATTGCAATAAAAAAATTCTTCTAGAGTCTCTTTGTTTTTCTTTAGTAGCCGTAAGGGTAGCTCTGGTAGCCGTGGAGAACCCTCTTGTCGTAGGTCACCTTGAAGGTCTTGGTCTCTGGGCGGGTGTGCAACGTCCTGTCTTGGGTATTGCGGTGGATGGCGTGCGGCGTCACCACCGTCCGTGTGGGTTCCCCTTGGCCTTGCACCATGGCTACCATGGTCTCGAGGTTGACGATCGCCCGATTTCTCACATTGAGGCGTAGTCCTTTCACTTTGCAGACGGTACGGCCTTGATTCGTTTCATACCCGTAACTCTTGGGCCCGGTACAGGCAAAACGGACAATCTGTTCGCCTTCTTTCAATTCGTTGGTCATGTCGCCTAGAAATCGACCGATCGGGGGCGCCACTTGGCCTGCTTTCTGTGTGAAGTAGATACTGTCCGTATCGTGGTAGACGATACGGTCCTTCAAGAGATCGAGGTAAGAATACAATTTCAGGCGTGCATGGGCTGTGGTGTAGGCGGCAAACACAACGTTGGCGTGGGGGTTGGAGTCGATGTGCTGCGACGTCGCGGTGTAGTGAACTTGCACCATGTCTTCGTGCACGAACAGAATGTCTTGCACTTCTTTCTCTTCGCTCATCATGAGCTCAAAGTAGCGGTCCAGTTCGGTGACGTACTCCGTCTGCCGAGGGTTCTGTTTCTGGCCAAATTTTCCCCACAAGGTGTTGAGCATCCATTTCGCCAGGGCCCGCATCCCCGCGTTGAACTCGATCTTGTCCCACTCCAGCAAGATCCCCGTGGCCACCCGGTAATTCTCTATAAAAGCCGCTTTCTCGGCGTCGGTGTTACACCCGGGTGGCCAGCCACTCGCCTCTTGCTTCATCTTAAGAAAGGTGTTCACGTAGTCGGTGAACAACCCCTTGGTGTCGGTGGTGGGGTCGTATTGTTCCGACTCGGAATAATGCCACACACGGTAGACTTCCAGGACCCGGTAGCCGTAGCGCAGGGCCGCGTGGAGTTCGTGGCTCACCCAGGTCCCTGTCAAAGCCCTGGCCTCGTCCTCGTGCGTACAGGGGGCCTGGTTCTTGTCTTCGGCGCAGGTCCGGCAGAGGGTAAACAGAAGTTTCTCCCCCACGTGCGTCGGGAGGACGGGGAAAAACAAGAGGCGTGGCGGTAGAATCTTCAGATGAATTAACCCCTCGTAGGGTAGGGTGGGGTCTAGATTCTCGGTGAGGATTTCTGGATGGCCCAGCGGAAACCGTTTCGTCTTTTGCACCCAGGGGTACAGGGAGCACACATCCAGCGCCTCCATCCATTCTCCCTCCTGGGCTTCCCAGTAGGTCCTAATCCCGTTGGTACGCCCCCCAAAGAAGGCCTTCTTGGGGTCGAGTGGAATCTGGGTTTGAGGGATGGGTGCGAGGGCGGCGATGGTAGGGTCCAAGGCCATGGCCACTCTGATGTCGCACTCTCTGGTCTGGACCACGCGATACCCTTGCTGTTCCAAGTACGCGACTTTGTCCCGGGTGCGGTCGGTCAACGTTCTCATGGTGCAATGAAGTAGGGGATGAACTCTGTCTTGGTGGTTACAACGATCACATCCATGCCAGAAGCAACCTTGGATTTCGTAGGCCGTGTGGGTGGCGGCGTGGTACCCATCCAGTTTGTAAGGCCCCACGCGCTTCTCTCCCAAATTGCCCGCGTGCTGGATCTGAATCCCGTCCCGCCGCTCCACGTGGGCCAACCATTGGAGGGCCAGCGTCGAATGCGCATCCTTGGGGCGGTAGCCGAGCCGTGGCAAGACCGCAATGGTGTTAGGGCGTAGGAATTTCTTGCGGAACACTAAGTTGCACATAGAGGCGAGCGTCACGGTCCTGGTAAAGGGATCTATCTCCGCCGCTTTCATCATGATAGCCCGGAACGCTAGACAGGCCCTTTGTAAGATGGCCACATCCCGGTGGCAGTAGAGGGCCAGTTCTTTCTGGAAATCAAACACCGTCCCCTTGCCCCGTTCGGTCGCGTGCCAGGCCTCCAGTTCTTGTTTGCCTTGAGGACTCAGTGAATCCGGTTCGTAATAATGAAGGTCTGGTAGCGGTCCCACGTACTGCTGGTGTTCTGGTTTGTTAAAAAAGATGGGAAAATCCAGCTTGTTGAGGTTTTCTGCTTGGAAACCGAACGTGACGGGGAATTGTTTTAGGGCTAGCGGGATGAAGAGCAGAGAGTCCTTGATGACGAGCTTGTAGTCGGGGATGGTCACCACCATAGCCTTACCACCGCGGAAGAGCACTTTAGGCTTGACGGCGTTCTTAAACAAGTACTCCAGGATAGGGTAGGAATCGTACCCCATGGCGTTGTGGGCCAGGCACACGTAATTTTTGTGATCCCCCGAGAAGAGCCAATCACAGAATTGGGTGAGGGCCGTGGGGCCTTTGAATTCTATTTTCCGTGGACCGCATTGAGTGCAGGTGGGTAAATCTGACGTCACACAGAGCTCACACACTTTGGAGACTCCCGCAAAGTTGACCACGTGCTGAGCCTCCAGGGGCATGGCTTCGAAGTCGAAGAAGAGGTACCGGAACTTGTCCTCATTCCCCTCGTCTTCCGCCGCGGCTCTCTCCGTCCCCTCTTCTTCCGCCAGAAGTGCCGTGTAGGCCTCTTCTTCTTCTTCTCCTCCTTCTTCTGTTTCTACCCTGGGGGCTTTCTGGTCAGCCACTTGCATGTAGCACAGATGGTCCGGGGGGACAATAGTGTTGCAACTACGGCAACGGTATTCCCCACACACGTGGACCCCTGCTTGTTGACGGCTCCGGCACAGATGGTCCACGGTCACCCCACACTGGACACAACGGGTGTACCGCTCGCAAGAGCTCCATTCTCTTGTGCACAGAGACCCTCGACCCGACCGGCGGGGTAGGCGACGGCGGTGGTTCTCATAGCATCCTTCACTCTTGAACCACCGATGGCAATGGTCACACTTTTTCCAATCCCATTTCTCTCCAGGGGGGAGGGGGGAACAATTCTTGACGCCACAACAAACACATGTCGTGTCACAGGCGTGATGTATAGGACTTGTGTAGGTCTTCTTACAGTAGGGGCAAAAGTGCTTGGCGTTCAACAGCCCACACATGTTGTTGATGACGTCATAGTGATGGTCCTCTGTTTGGTACAGGTAAAGGCGGTGTTGTGCCCCGGGGAGGTGTCCTGAGTAGATAATGCTGTTCATGTGTACACGGGAGACCAGATTTACTTCTACACCTTGAGGCCTAAAAAACTCCTGGAATTGCTTAAGCTCTGGTAGCCCACACGGTTGAATAGGGACCCCCGCCTGACAATGGAGTTCCAAGGCTAGAGTCCGTTGCATGGGTTTCCCCTGACTTATGGGTCTGTACCGTGGATGTTGTTGGGCCTTGGCTAGGGCCGTGACCAATCCTCTGGCCATACATAGTTCGTCTACATTTCGTATCCTCACAATACTTCTTTTAATTTTCTTGAATTTCTCCAAGTCGGTAGTGGCACAGCGGGCCACGCGACCTCTTCCCGCCCTCGGTATTTCCACGTGAAACACGTGGACATGGAAGTTGCCCTGCATGATGAACTCTTGGTTGGATTGTGTGAGCTCTCCAATTCTGGCCATGACCAGGGCGGGGGTGAGGGTAGACCTCATCAGGTAAGGAAAGGAAAGGGGGTAGTCCAAGCGTGGAGCATCTAGGGTAATCCTAACCCGATCTTCTGGGTTTGCGGACCCAAGAGTGGTGTCCAGGACCCTCTCTATAACGGCGGTCACGTCTTGAAGAGCCTGTACAGGAAAGAAAAAAAAAATCATAAATAAATAAATTTAAAATAAAATTTTTTTTTTTTAAAAATTAAAAAAAATTAAAAATATAAATAAATATTTTTTTATTTTTATTTTTATATAAATGAATAAAAAAATGAGGCTCTCTGTAGTAAGGGAGGCGAGAAAGAAAGAAAAACAATTATAAAAAAAAAAAAAAGAAAAAAAAAATATCTACGCGCGGGGGTTTGAACCCACTCCTTTCCTTTGAGATTCCAAACAGGAGAATTAGAGCCATGCGCCACCGCGCGCGCGGTCATGACAGCACATCAAAATTAGTGTAGTCTTGCTTTCGACTTACCTCAGCCAGAGTCGCGCGGGCCCGTGTCTTGATTTTCAGTTCGTAGTCCTTACACGTTGTTTTGAATTTTTTACAGGCTCTCGAACTTGTTTGAACCAGTTCAAATTTTTCTTCGTCGTCGTCCTCGTCGTCATCACTTTCTTCACTTTCTGGGACGATTGTTTTTGTCTTTTTAGTCGCCCCGCCACCCCGTTGTTCTGCCATGCGTTTCCGAGTTGTGGAGGGAAACATTTCGTTTAACCAGGCGTCTGCATCCCAGAGGGGTTCGGTCTCCTCGGAAAAACCTTCAGCAAGTTCTTGGTCGTTATTTTCTGGTAATTCGGTGGGAAGGGGCCACGCCGCGATTAGTTTCTCGTCGTCCTCCTCTTCGGTTATTCCACCCAACTCTAGCGACTCCCCCTCGACTTCCATGCCTTCCTCCTCTAGGTAGTTTAAGGTGGACATCGTGGTGACGGGTTTTGTTCTGACATTTACAAGGGAGGGTCACTTTTTATACGGTCCGGGAAGTTCCCCCGGTCCACCAATCCCGAGTCCGTAGTGAGTCCTATAAATTTCCGACCAATCCCGAACCCGTAGCGAGCCCTATAAATCCCGACCAACCCCGAACCTGTATTGAGCCGTATAAATTTCAGACCAATCCCAAAGTCCCCCAAACACTCCCACCCCACCCCTTATTCTTCCGAATTTTTGTGGGCCCTCCCCCCGGGAGACCTCACGTAAATAGGGACGGTGTATAAGCCTCGGCTCGTGATTGGAGGGTTTAGGCTCCTTTTAGGTTCGCGCCAACACTCCACTGGTTTCCCGAGGGACGCGTTGGGGTTTCAGACGGTTTAGGAGCCCTTGCCCGGAAAGTGTGAAAGGGAAAACAAAAACAAAAAGGGGGAAAACTAAGAGGTCCGTGAGAAAAGGGTCTGTAGAAAATTTTAGAAAATTTCCCCGATGTTTTCAGGATGAATTTGAGCTTCTTGGACTTCCCCCAAAAATTCTGGTAAACAACCTTGACCCGAAGTAAGAAAAGGGTGCGTAAACAAACTACGTCACGCCTTGTGATTGGTTCGTCAAAAATCCGGTAACGTTCAACTGGTTTCCCAAAGGTCATACAGGTTTCGGGGCTCCAAAAATACCTTTCCCGGGTCGAAGGAAGGGGGGAAAAACGGGGAAAACTAAGAGGAGGTTGAGAAGAAGACCTCCAGAAAAAAAAATAGCCAATTTCCACAATGTTTTAGGGTTGACTTTGAGCTTCTTAGGGGCTCAGAAAAAAAGTTTGGCAAAAAACGTCAAAACCGGATCGAACGTCCACCAATCCTAGAGCCCGTGGCGTAAAACGGGCCAATCAAAACCCGAGAAAGTGCCCCAATCAGGAGCCAGTATAGGATCTATAAAGGATAGGGTTGAATGAAGTTCGGTGCCTTTGCCACTGACGCCTCGAGAAGGTAAGTGTACACGGAATTCGCTCTTGAAATTCAACACGCTTGGTTACTAATCTTTTTTTCCTTTGGTTTCCTTTTTATTTCTACAGCTTAAAGAAGAAGCTAAAGAAAAGAAAGAAAGAAAGAGTTGAGATGGCATACCGCGGGCCCCATAGAGAAAGAGAAGTACGGTCCTGCGGAATTGATTTTTATCTTGGGACACAACCACTAACTTTTTCTTTTTGTTTTTTATAGAATGTACACGGAGTCGACATCATCGACATGGAGCCTGTAAGTTCTTCTCCGTCCCGTTCCCCCTAAAAGACAGTGTGTAGCGGACGGACTCTGCTTAACAGGACCGTTCATTTTTATTGGCAAAAATCCCCCGACGCACAATAATTTGATTAATTTTTTTATAGGTTTTCTTGGAGGTCCTCTCGGGACCTGCCCGCTCTCGGTAAGAGCGCCTACACACAGAAACAAATTCCTCTAAAGCATTATTCATGGCGTACCTCTTTTTAATTTTAATTTTTTAATTTTTTAATTCTTTAATTTTTTCCCCAAACCAGACTAGAGTCAAACAACATTTCTATGCACATGCCATGGTGCTTCGTACCACCGGACTCCCTCCCGAGATTTTGGCGAAAATCGGAGAGTACGTATGTACTCAACAACGCGTAGATAGGAGGAAGGAGAAACACCAGGACCAATTTAAGCCAACCCTATTCCTCCTGCAGTATATACCGACGGGTATCCGGGGGGACTATTCGTGGAACAACTCGCATCAAACGTTGCACTTCGACAGAAATTTTATGGCGTGCACTGGCCCCCACGCGGCCATGCACATGGAGCCCATAACTGAATATAGTTTTGATTGGTGTAGCTATTGCAGGTCTAATAAGACTGTCGTACGTATGCATTGTCGGAAGGGACTCGCCTACTTCCGTTGCCGTCACCACCCAGTTTATTTTGATCTGGGAGACTGGGATGGTTGGGGGCGCTTTCAGTGGGAAAAATTATACTTCCATGTTACTTCATAATTTTTCTATTTTCCTATTTTTTATTTTATAGTGTTTGTGGTGCGGTGGAAACATCGACCGGGTTAACTTACCGCCCCTGCCCTGTTGTGGGTCCATGTATTGCAAGTCTTGTTTCATTTTAATTATCGCCAAGGCAATAAGAGAAAATGTTCATCCTCGTTGCGGGGTTTGCTATTTAAAAATGCAGCATTCCTTTTTTATTCGCTCGGGGAGCGTGGTTGTATTTAGGCATTGTGTCACGTTGGCAAGTTTTCATTTACCCCTACCACATAAATTTGTAGAATATTACACTTACATTTCCCCCTGAAAGCTCGGAAGTAGGGGAATTCTATTGCCATGGAGAAAAATGTATTATCCTAGCCAATCTTTTTTTTATTTTTTTATAGTGTCTTATCTGTGGGGATCTCCCCAGTAATCAATTACCACCACTACCGTGCTGCGGGGAGCAAGTGTGTACCCCTTGTTTTATCCGATTCGTGGCAAGATCCCTAAGATACGACAGAGTTCCTCTCTGTTTCTGTTGTTTGAGCCCGATTGAACATTCTTTTTTCCTGAGGGTAGGTTCCGTTGTCCTGTTTAACCATTTAGGTACTTTTGGTGTCCTCACTTTACCCCTACAAAAATGTTATGCTACCCACTACCATATGATTTAACATTTTTCTCCATGGCAATTTCCTTTTTTATATTTATCACACTTTTTCATACATTAGAGCAATTTGCTCATTTTTAAAAAAATTCCAACTTTTTCAAAATAATAGGGCAATAGCCTACTATATGTAATTTTCAAATAATAGGGCGATAGCCTACCATATGTAATTTTTCAAATAATAGGGCAATGGCCCATCCATTCGATGTAATTTCTCTCTCTCTCTGTGGGGCCCCGAAATAGGGCCCCCTTGCAACTATTATTTTATTTTTTGTAAATTGTATTCTGTTCATTGTTAAGCATTTGAAAACAAAGTTGTTTTTACCAAACACATGCCTTTTTTATTGTCTCCAATAGTGGTTGAATCACATAAGACCACAAGGTATTATTACATAGTGGTTGCTTCCTATAAGACCACAAGGGTAAAATCCCGGGTAGCCGGCTTGTCTCCAAAATCTAGGTCTTCTCGGATCCGCGTGGGACTGGTCCCGGGCTGTCACTAGGATGGGTGGGTGGGGATATGTCCGTAGGGAAACAGGGGTGTCGGTGTAGTCTCTAGGGGTACCCCCATGGGGGAACCGGTGGGGGTCCCGGCGGGGGTCCCTGTGGCATCTCCGCGGGGGGGAACCGTATAGGGCATAGTGGCATGGGGACTTGTCCAAGCGACGGGCGGCGGACCTTGGGGGGCCTGTGACGTCCATGGCGAAGCGTAGAATTGGGCTTTCTTGGGGGGTGGGGGTCCGTTTGCGGTAGGTTGTGCGGCAGGGTCAGCCCACATAAATCCAAGTGGCCACTCACACTTTGGGTTGGGCGCCGGGGCCGTGCACGTGAAGAACACGCGGTTCGGATTTTTCTCACTTCGGCTTATGCCCACTTTCATCCACAAATTGTGGCCACACTTGGGAAATGTGTTGTATAAAGTTCCGACCGGGATAACCGCTTTCACCAAAGGAACTTCTTGCTCCGTAAAATAGAAACTACACGGCAAAACTTGGGGTTTCGACTTGTAATCCGCCGTTTGTCCACACTTGTACACACACTCTGGCGTCCCTGCCAATCCTTTGACGACTTTGGCGTAACACCCACAAAAACAAGTAGGGGGCATCGTTCACACTGAAATTTACAAGGGAGGGTTACTTTTTTATACGCCCGGGTAGTTCCCTGGTCCGCCAATCCCCGCCCTGGATTGGATCTATAATCCCACCACTCCCGAACCCGTAGTGAGCCCTATAAATTTCCGACCAATCAGGGACCCGTAGTGAGCCGCATAAATCCCGACCAATCAGGGAGCCGTAGTGAGCCGTATAAAAATCCCGACCAATCAGGGACCCGTATTGAGCCGTATCCCTGAGGAGGCGGGGCTTGTGACGTCATCAAAACCTGTGACGTCACAAGGTTGCTCTAGACCAATCAGGAGAGAGCAAAAGTGCTCAGCCCGGGCAACCTTACTACTATTGTGTGCCAAAAACTAACAGGCTAAAGACGAAGTTTTGTGCCGAGCTAAAAATCGATTTTAGCAAAGATTTCACAATATTTGTGTTGCTTTTTGAATGGACTGAAAATTAAATTGGAGTGTTAAATAAATCCAAACTAAGCGAAAATTTAAAACAAACTTCTCTCGTCAGATAAGTGCAAGACCTGGCTATGTAGCTAACAAAACTTGAGGCGGTTTATTTACAAAGAAAATCAAGAAATTAACTTCGTGCCACGCTAAAACAGTTCATAGTCAAGAGTTTATGTTATTTTTTTATTTTTTTGTGACTAATGAAATAGTAATTAGAGTGTTAATCCAAAGCGAAATATGGAATTCAAATTAGTCTGCGGGTTAGTTTTTGGCGCTTTTTGCAAATAATACATACGCGACAGTTAGAAAAATCCTCATCATGCAGCAAGATATTTTTTTTTGGGGGGGGGGGGGAGAAGGCCGGTTTGCTTTACACTCAATAGCAAATATACCGTATATAGTAGTTATTATACACTGTAAATTATATCATCTATAAGAGATTTAGTGAAACCATGTTAAATTTAAAGCACTGTTCGGCCAATTATTTTATTGCTGCTGCGTGTAATTACAAAGATGCAAACCTGATAACAAAGCACAAATGGCATGTCATCTGGCTTCAATGATCAAGTCCACCATCCCAAAACTGGAGAGAGTTTATATGAATGCAAACATTACCGCGGTAAACGTGCAACTGTCCCAGTGCCGAAAGATTCAAAGAGAATCGATTATCTAAGATCGTATACTACTCTTAATTTGTGTTTTCCCCTCTCTGCTGCCTAATCTTTATTGAGTACTCACGTTAGCAATTGTTCATCATTAGCCTACAATCACAGAAATGCGAATTCTGCCGCTCATTGGAAGAATAATAGCAACTTATCATGACCCGTACGGCCCCGCGCTAGGGTTGTCCACATTATGCTCGAAATTTTTACTATTATGGTAATTCCTTATGCTAAAAAAATATTACTATTATGCTCAAAAGGTCTCACTATTATGCTCAATTATGCTCAATTTTTTATTCTGATTAATTAATTAATTAATTAATAGAAATTAACTAATTAATTGATGCATTCATTACCTGCATAATTATGACGGTTTCCAGAATATTAAACAATTATTCACCAACACTGAGGTGAATAATTGTTTTAGTATATACCACACTCCAGGGCCAGGTTGTTCAAAGCCCGATTAGTGTTAATCCTGGATTAACTCTGCACAGAACCTATTGGTTGTCATGGAAATTAACCCTGGATTAGCACTAATCGGGCTTTGAACAACCCGGCCCAGGTGAATAGCCGGCACCAAATAGTTATTTTGTTTTCTGTCAAATGGACAAAAACTCGCGCGAGATGATCGCTGCTTTGCTCGGAGGTGAATATTAAATCATATTCACTGTTTGAGTAGCCAATCAGAGTGCGCGAAAAGTGATATTCACTGGTGTGGTATATACTAAATGTAATTATTTCATGTTATTCTGGATCGTGATGGAGCTTTCAATGTAGTCTTCCAGCCTAGTCCCTAGGCCTTCTGGCTTGGTATTTTGTCTGAGTGGGTTAATGGGATCCCTGTAGTTTGTAATGGCTTGTGACGTCACCAACTGTCAAACCAGAAGGCCTAGCAGAATTCGCCCAGCTGGGCCCAAACATTCGCAAAAATGGGCCCAAGATGGCGACCACTCTTGATGAAAAGGGGGAAGATAGTTTAAAGACTTGCATGCATCAGCAGGGCTGTCCACATTATGCTCGAAATTATGCCAGCATAATGTGGACAACCCTACCCCGCGCGCGCTTTCCTTTCAAAACCATTTACAAAAGTCACGTGATGTGGGCCGGACATGTATCGCGTGAGCGGGCCGGAAAAAGCCTTCCGGCCCAGCACAATTTTTTCTTGCTGTTTTGCGGTTTGATCTACAAAATAATATGGTCATATGATAAAAAAAACTATCGACTGAGTTAGGTCGGGCCGGACGGGAAAATATTTGGCTCTCGGTCATTTTGTACGTGCGCTCGATCCGTACGTCATAACCTTGAGCCAAATAGTTTCCCGTCCGGCCCTCCCACACAGTCAATATAAGTACCTATTACTCGTTCCAGCAGAAAAGGTTAAATTTTACTTGCAAAGCTGGGGGAAACTCTGCGAAAGCAAATAACATTTCCCTAAATTTTTAAACCCTGGAAAATTGTGGATTTCCTAGAATTCGGAAATCCGGGAAAGCACGGAAAATTCTCGGGATAGCTAGGGATTTTCCGGGCTTTCCGCGGATTTCCAGGTTTCCTTATATTCCGTGCTTTCCCGGAACATCCCAGATTTTTCCGGGCTTTCCGCGAAATTTTACTCGCGCGGAAAGCCCGGATGGTTCCCGGGAATGCCCAGAATATTTCCCGGGCTTTTTTCGCGGAAACCCCGGATTTTTCAGGTTTTCTTGAATTCCGTGGTGTCCCGGAATATCCCGGATTTTCCCGGGCTTTCCGCGGAATTTTACTCGTGTGGAAAGCCCGGATTGGCTCCGGGAATGCACGGAATATTTTCCGGGCTTTTTCCGCGGAATACCGCGGAATTTCCGGGCTTTTGGTGCAAGGGTAACATGTTTAAAATAGCTGTGGATCCATGAGACATATTTGACAAGTTGAGACTCACTGAGCCAGCACGTCGTGCTTAAGAGTTCCCAGTTCATAGATGTTGGTTTGGTTCTGGAAGCAGGCAGCCTTTTTGCATTTCTCAGATATGACCACAGTCACGGTAACCGGTGCGTGCACTCTCAATTCACTGGAGTTTGTTCAATAATAATATTGGTCTCATGAAGTAAACAAAAAATAGATAAAAAGTAATGTTATATACCGGCTGAGGGTTGGTCTTACTATAGAAGAAAACTGTGTGTGCAGTTTTGAAAGTATTGACCTCTGCCTGTGATCTCGGTCAGTACATTTCAAGATGTTGCACAGGCACAGTTATTCTCTATACAGACTTCTCAAACAGTAAATTAATAACTCATGTATTTTACCAGCAAAATTGCGAATGAGGATAAATACACAGCTGTAAAATGGCTGATTAGATGGATAATAAGTTATTTATTAGGCCAAAAAAGAAATGTGGTTCCAATTTAACACTTTGAAAAAGAAAATGTACTGTAGATACAGTAGGTACATTGTAGGTAGATGCACTATATGTAATTTCATATTTTTTTCAAACTTTCAGCAGTTGGCCTTAAATGTTCTGAAGATTTCTAGAAAAACATACATGAATTTTAGCCATTCTTAATGTCAAGCTTTTAATTTAAATTTTGTTGGAAAAATGTTGGCAACCGGACTAGCAGGCCTTGTGTAATCGAGCCCTTAATTACATAATCACAATTATAATAACTATTTGTAATTTTAATTACATGAACAGGTTTGGGGGAGAGTTGGAGTGGATTTGAGGTGAGTTTTAGTTTCAATCATAGTTAATAGAGTGGAATGGTTAGGAAATCCGGCAAACTTCAAAAGGGCTAACAAAGGTGCTGCGATTTATGTTGGAAGGGGTAAGACAAAAGATTGTGCACGATCATAGTTCATTAGCGTTCCCTGAACGACTGAACTCACACGTTTCTATTGGCTGATTGATTAACATGTTGGAATTTCTATTGTGTTTTGTGCACGGTAGTGGTTGAAAAAAGCTAACAAAGACATATAACAAATAAGGTCCCTGAGTTTCCTAACCATTCCACTCTATTAACTATGTTTCAATTGATAATTAAAAATTAATCAAGTATTATTAGTACATGAATTTTTAATTATTGTATTTATATTTAGAATACAATTGAAGGGTTGTATGTGTTGTGGGGCAATTCTGAACACCGGAGCAAATATTTTTGAACTGTGGCAAATATGTTTGAACTGGGGCAATTATCAAGATTCTAAAAAGGGATTTTATTAAGTTTTTTTTTTTTTGGGGGGGGGGGTGTTCAAAAGAAAAAAACATTCACCCTCTCCTGGAAAACTTTTTCGCCATCCCCTCCCTTCCTTCCTTGCCTCTCTTCCCTTATACTTACACTTACCTTTCATTCAGATGTAATATCAACGTACCGAACTCGGCGGGATTCGAACTCAATGGGATTCGAACTCAGCAGCTCTGCCTTGACACGCCCAGTTTTCCACTGACTAACGCACTGAGCCACACAAACGCTTGTTGATTTCACCACCGCCCGTTTATTCTATAAGTGACTAATCGTCTTACCTTATCCTTACCCTTCATTTAAAAAACCCTAACCGGTCAGTGAACATAATCTCACAGGTAAACAACGGGTTTTTAGAGCTAATTGGTGACTAGAGTTCACAGGTAAACATGTGAGTTTGTCTGTATTTATCAAAATACAATAGCTTACCCCAATATAAAAAGTCCCTAACCGGTCAGTGAACATAATCTCACAGGTAAACAACGGGTTTATAGAGCTAATTGGTGACTAGAGTTCACAGGTAAACATGTGAGTTTCGGTCTGTATTTATCAAAATACAATAGCTTACCCCAATATAAAAAGAACCTAACCGGTCAGTGAACATAATCTCACAGGTAAACAACAGGTTTATAGAGCTAATTGGTGACTAGAGTTCACAGGTAAACATGTGAGTTTGTCTCTATTTATCTAAATACAATTGCTTACCGCAATACAAAAAAGACCCTAACCGGTCAGTGAACATAATCTCACAGGTAAACAACAGGTTTATAGAGCTAATTAGTGACTAGAGTTCACAGGTAAACATGTGAGTTTGTCTGTATTTATCAAAATACAATTGCTTACCCCAATATAAAAAACACCCTAACCGGTCAGTGAACATAATCTCACAGGTAAACAACGGGTTTATAGAGCTAATTGGTGACTAGAGTTCACAGGTAAACATGTGAGTTTGTCTGTATTTATCAAAATACAATTGCTTACCCCAATAAAAAAAAAGACCCTAACCGGTCAGTGAACATAATCTCACAGGTAAACAACAGGTTTTTAGAGCTAAATGGTGACTAGAGTTCACAGGTAAACATGTGAGTTTGTCGGCTGTATTTATCAAAATACAATGGCTTAATTACCCCAACAAAAAGAGACTGACCGGTCAGTGAACATAAGCTCACAGGTAAACATATTTCCCCCAGTTCAAACATATTTGCCCCAGTTCAAATGTATCTTCCCCAATGTATTTGCCCTGGGTTAAAAAATATTTGAACCAGTCATCAAAATTGCCCCACAACATATGCAACATGGGATCCAGTGACAATTTGATTTTTTTTTAAACATCTCTGCTTATAGGTTAAGAAAACATGTACATTTTCCCTTGCCATTTAAGATAGTACACCCATACCTGCAATTGTAAAGGAATAAGCAAGTAATGAAGCTGTCAGTACAGTGGCAGCATGCAATCCAGGATTTTCTGGAGCCAGCATTGTACTGTAACATACCCTTTCCATAAGGGAAAGTGCAGCGACCGAGTGGAGTCTGTGAAAGAATCAGGCTTATCCAGGTGATATACATTGTAAATGTTTTTTTTAGGCCTACCCACCCACCCTACAAGGTCAATAATGTCTATGAGAACTATGGTACAACATCTTTTTGTAAGTGACACATTTTTACATCATAGTAAAGTGTTATTTTGCCACCTGTTTGAACTGGGGAAAATATGTTTACCTGTGAGCTTATGTTCACTGACCGGTCAGTCTATTTTTGTTGGGGTAAGCCATTGTATTTTGATAAATACAGCCGACAAACTCACATGTTTACCTGTGAACTCTAGTCACCATTTAGCTCTAAAAACCTGTTGTTTACCTGTGAGATTATGTTCACTGACCGGTTAGGGTCTTTTTTTTTATTGGGGAAAGCAATTGTATTTTGATAAATACTTACCGTGTTATTTTGCCACTGCAAACTTGCATGGTAAGATTTAAGGATGCAACTGGAGTGCTACAATACATACAATATTTTTTTATGAGAGCTGTATACCCTTGTCTTGTTTTAGTATGTAATTTACTCAACTTATTTAAATTTCAAATCTCTAGAAAACTTTATATTATGGCCTAAAAATAGTCATGTAGGGCAGTCAACTGAATATATTTGTATACATTGTACAAACACTATAATAACCTGCTGATATGAGCTCAAAGAAGCAGCTGCTTTTGCAGACACATGTACATGTATGGCTTGCTCAATTATCTATATTTAATTTATTGCTAAACCCTCACAGTGCTTAAACTTTAAACTTGCATTGATTGCTCTGTATTTATTATTATCAAATCTCATTTATAATAATCCATGAAGCAAAAAACAAAGGAATTCAATGAGCGATAAGTGATCTGTAAATTTGATACAGATTTTCTCCTGATTTTCATAACCTTTTTTGATTTTCTCGGCTGAATTAGGTCATATCTCCAAAATAACTGAAAAAGGGCTTTTCACCTAGATGTTTGATAAGCCAGTATATTGTGTCCGTGCTTTATCAGATTTACAAACTCTCACTTCCAGCTTGAGTTTGTAAATCTGATAAAGCACGGCTACTCATTACTGAGGCCAGGCGTTTATTGTTTAATTTTTGTGTCGCCAGAATTACTCAACACGTGACAGGGTCAACCAATCAGATTCAATATCGCTCGGGATGCTGCAGGTCACTTAAATTACATACATAAGACTCAGGATGGCTGAGACCCGAGTACTAGTCGTGATATCTCTCAAATGTAAACAGCTTAATGAATGTTTTATTCTAAGTCAAGTATCGATCGCTACAAGCCTCGCACTCCGCAAGGTCGAACAACAAGGCCAAATAAAAGCCGAGAATACAACTAAAGCTGCTTTTTAATATTAACACCGATCGATGCGACATCTGAGAGCACAAGCTTTTGTGCATGTCCTCTTTTACTCCTGTATTCCCATTATTGAGAAGGTATTATTTTGTTGCTTCGATTTACTTGTCGATTGTTTTTCTAAATCAAGTACCGAGCGCTACAAGCCTACATGCAGAACTCGCACTCCAGCATGATCGTAAAGTGCTTTGATACTGTACAAAGCTATCAATGACAGGAGTTAAAATATGTTCGCTATGATATTATTTTAAGAGTTTTATGTATTCTAATTTAACCTGTGTTTCTCTTTACTCGAACTAGACCGGCTGGTGATTGTTCTGGCCTTGGCCTCGCTAGACCTGGGGATTATGATTAAAATTAAAATTATCCTAACTAAAGAAAATTGATGACTTTTAATTCCCTTAAATGTGTTGGTACATGATATCTGAAAGAAAAACCGGCAAAAAATATATAACTAAAGGAAATGCCTACAGGATATGACACGAGCTATTCCCAAGTGGTCACCCATCGGAGCCAAAATGGCTGCCATGAAAATTCAAGCTCTGCGACCATCTTCGTATTTATTAATATTATACTGCCTAGTATGCCACCCGATCTGCCTTGAAGCCGGATGTCTAACAACTATCTCTTACAGCATGGAAACTCATTGCACACTAATTTGGCTCAGTCGAACTACCAACCGATCATATGCATTGTTGGATAAGATGGGTTTGTGCGAAGAGACTGAACCTCGCTCCTACAGGTTTCATCAGATCTCGAACTCCCGCTATGCTATGGTCTAAACGCGGTTTGACAACACTTCTTATCCCCGGGCACGATCCTCCCTGTGATATTACGGTATTTATGGACATCTTGTCGAATCCTGGACCTGCTATATCGAGATCTAACAGTGAATCGCTTGCTGGTCAATCCTGGTCAACTGTAACAAATTTGCATGTTAATAGTACCAATGAAATCATAACATACTCTCGAAATGAACTATTGGACCTCCGTCGCTGCTCTGGAAAATTGGCCTTGAACTATCTAGACTTTAACAACCTCAAAGCCCTCAAGCTCTTCCGATTTCGTGGCAAAAGGGCTGGTAAACACAGAATACCTCCATGGATTTGCTGTCGACCAGATCATGAATCTGAAAATAATCACACCGAAGCAATTTATGCTAATGTATCTACTGCTTTGTGTTCTGACTCACGCCAACCCAATTACGGTCAAGGTTATTCAACTACAAGCAAGATATCTGTACTGATCACTGCTCGTCTAGATGGCAAACACGGCTCTCACTATTCTTCCAGCACAGGAAAGTCGCAACGACAACTCAAAACTTCAAGATCAACCATTTTACATAATATAATAAACATTGAACTGACAACTTCGCCAATGGATTCTCCCTCATTGACCGATCACATACCCAAGCCGATATATTTCGGCCTTCTAAATGCCCGATCTGTTAACAATAAATCCTTGTTTATAAAGGACTATGTGGTTGAGAATCATATAGACATCATGGCATTAACCGAAACTTGGCTGAAACCTGACTCAGGATCTATAACTACAACTAGAGATCAAGTTCAAGTTCAAGTTCAAGTTTATTTCACACTATTTATAATGTTTACAATAAGGAGAGTAAATAAAAATGTATAAACAAAATAAGTACATGGAATAAATTAAAAGATTCAAGTGTACAGTGGTCAAAGTAGCTAAAAGCTTTCGAGTTGGCCACTGCTTACATACAAATAATAATTGAATAACTGAGCGTAATACATAGAATATATTAAATAAAGTATTGATTAGAGTAATAAATTGAGCTTGAGAGGAACTACAATATGAGAAAACGAAAGAAAAAATACGGAGAAAAAAAAGAAAAAGAAAGAGAGGATTAGGAGGAGAAATAGTTATTGTGAGAAGTTTTATAAAAAAAGTAAAATGGAGCTCTTAAATTTGATGATTAAGCAGGTAAACTTTATATTGTTTTTTGAAATTGTTTGTTTTTGTTAGGTGCTTTAGGCTAGTAGGTATAGTTTCCCAAATTTTCGTAGCAGTGTATTTAAAAGTAAATTTACCTAAGTTGGTTCTAATTTTAGGGGGGTAGAAATATTTCCTAGCTGCATACCTGGTATTGTAATTATGTACTTATGTAATTATGTAATTATGATCTCTGCCCACGTGACTATGTGTTCTCCTACGTACCCAGAAACACTGGTACTGGAGGCGGCGTTGGCCTACTATATAAAAAATCTCTAAGAATGAAAAAACAAAATGTGACGAGTTTTTCGTCGTTCGAATTTATAGAACTGTTACTTCACTCATCGTCATCAGTCTTACGAATTGAGGAACTCTCAACAATCATTGCATGGTACCAGTTCGAGTAAGTCCTGTATATTGGATCCTATACCTGCTATACTCCTTCGCTACTGTCTGGATGATGTCCTACCCACCATTACTAGGATAATCAATCTGTCCTTTGAAAACTGCGAAATGCCATCAACCCCGAAGCAAGCTGCCCTATCATCTAAATTAAAGAAGCCCTCTCTTGACCATGAGATATTTGCTAATTTTCGACCTGTTTCAAACCTGAAGTTCATCTCTAAGGTTGTAGAGAAAGTAGCTGCTGTACAACTGAACAACTACTTAAAAGAAAATAATCTCCATCTCAAGCATGTTAAGGCCTGGTTCATTTAACGGAAAATAGATTTACGTTAAAAACATTTTTCGGACAGAAATAACAGTTTAAACAAAATCTAATTGCACCATAATACTAATATCAACTTCCTTAAATTTGTTAAGTGGATGGTTGTCGTATCACGTGATTGATGACGTCATAATTATATAAAATCGTTTAAGTGAAATGCGGCTGCGACGATAACATATGAATATAAAGTAACCCTGCTAAAACATTACTCCTCCCGCAGTGTTTTAGACCACGCTTAGAAAACATGATTATCATGTAAAGATAAGGAGATATTAAGGGTACAAAAAAGTCACGTGACCTGTTTTGCACATTTTCGCCTTAATTACTCGTTAACGAAACATTGTAGTCATCTTTTCTAAGCTGATTTAGGTAAAAGGATTCAACCTTAACTAAACATATCCACTCATCATCCTAGCTGTTTTAAACTCGGAGCCGCATTTTTGATTTACTGATTTCGTGTTCTAAGTCAGTGACAGACCACGTGACGGGTTTTACTACATACAAGCCACTTAAGGTAGTCAAGAATGGCTATACCTATTATCGTGAGAAACTTGGCGTACTTGCCATACTCGGCTGTGCTGAAATAAGGAAAACAGTTTTTACTCGAAATTTGACTCCTGAACCAGGCCTTAACATGCTTGAGATGAAGTCTTACAATCAGCATATAAACAACACCACAGCTGCGAAATCGCATTAGTACGAGTCCAAAATGATATTCTTAAGGCAATAGATGACCAAAACTGTGTAATTCTGCTCCTCCTCGACCTCTCCGCAGCATTCGATACCGTCGACCACAGTATTCTCCTACACAGGATGCCCACCAAGTTTGGCATCAAAGAGAAAGCATTGGCCTGGTTCCAGTCCTACCTTACCGACCGTAAACAGTTTGTAAACATCGATGGTACTGTCTCTTCTAATCATGATCTACATTATGGCGTGCCACAGGGCTCTGTCCTAGGTCCCATCCTTTATCTTCTTTATACTGCACCGCTTGGAGATATACTACGCAAGCACAACATGTCATTCCACCTATATGCAGACACACAGATATACTCCACCTTCGTCTACAATGACCCTGAACAACTTGCCTCATCGAAGCGCTGTATAGAAACCTGTCTACTTGAGATTGAACAATGGATGACTTGTAACAAACTTAAACTTAACAATGATAAATCTGAACTTTTAATTTTACACTCCCGCCATCGTTCGTATGCTCTCTTATCATCTCTTGCTGTCGGTAATGACACTATATACCCCTCTAGTTATGCCAGAAACATTGGAGTAATCTTCGATGACACTATGTCTATGTCTCGCCAGGTCAGCTCTATTTGTAAGTCAGCGTTCTACCAACTAAGGAATATTTCTAGAGTAAGAAAATATTTGTCTGTTAGTACTACAGAAATTCTCCTACATGCATTCGTTACTACTAAGTTAGATAACTGTAACTCCCTATTATATGGCCTACCAAAACAACTAATCCAGAAGCTACAATATGTCCAAAATGCTGTCGCTCGCATTATATAATACACGCGTAAATACGATCATGTCACTCCTACTTTAAAAGAACTGCACTGGCTACCTGTAAACGAGCGCATCACATTTAATATTCTTCTTCTTACTTATAAGTCCCTTAATAACCAAGCACCTATCTACTTAAGAAATCTACTATACATCTACAAACCTAACAGAATGCTCCGCTCGTCATCTGACACACTTCGCTTAACTCAACCGATGCCTAGACTTAAAACCTATGGTCAACGCGCGTTTTCTATATCAGCACCTCAAATCTGGAATAGCCTACCTGTAGAAATAAGATGCAGCCCGAATGTAAACATCTTTAAATCTAAGCTCAAGGCTTATCTTTTTTGCTCTGCTTATAATCTGAACTAGTTATTAATTATTATTACCCATTTGTAGTACATTGCTATATAGTTTACTTACTGCTCGTTACGTTAGTAGATAAGACTTAATTAATTTGTTATTTATTCAATATTGTAAAGCGCATAGAACAGATACGCTATATGCGCTATATAAATATATTATATTATTATATTATATTATATTATTATCCAGTTACTAACCTCGCCCGATCGGGCTTAATTTTCGGATCGGACGAGACTGGGATTTACCATCTGGGCTAAACTCCCGAGGCCACAGGGAACCCAAATAGGTGGTCAGCAGGTACATGTACGTACTGATCATGCATGTACGACGCAAAAATATGCTAGAACTCCATGAACTCCATGTATTCACCTATTCCTATAGGTGGCCCGAGTTAAAGCCACTCAGGGCCTCGTGTTCTGTATATATTACATACATGTATTGTATTGTATGCTGGATTGTCTAGATTAATTTAAAACCCCACTAACTTGGATACAACAAATTGGCTGTTAAATTATGGTTGCAGTTGTTCAATTCATGCATGATAACAGTTGCATGTATCACATATACTTGCATGCAATTGCCTGCATAAGTATATCCATGCATGCATTAAATAAGATTTGCATGCATCACACAGGCATGCAATGCAAGCAATGCATGCAGAGGTGCCAATTTGCATGCACGCCACATGCATGCTGCATTCCCGCCAACTGCAAACATGCCAACTGCATGCATTCTGCATGCATGCATATTGCATGCATGCAGAGGTGCCAATTTGCATGCCTGCTGCATGTATGTAGCATGCATGCACTGCATGCATGCGGTATGCCTGCTGCATCCATGCATAAGTTTAGAATGCATGACTGGTAGTAAAAGCCGCTATGAAAATGTTTGTACTATTACTATTATCTACAAATTGGTCTTTCAAGTCATCTGTTCATTGATAAAGTGAATATTCAAATCATCTATGCTATCATCAAGTAAGATCTTGTAAAACTCAGATGGTTTAGGGACATAGATTGTTTGTTTCATATTATTACGCTGACCAAATTGTCCCCATAAACTATTCAAACATAACTTTGCTATAGCTCTCATGCCTGGATTATACTTAATTTCATCAAAGTCAATGTCTAGTTTCTCTTTGACTATTTGCTTGAAGTCTTCTTCACTTTTATATTTACAGTCTGGACCTGTTATCAGAGGTGAACTCTCCATTTTGATTTTCATAAATTTTCGAACATATCCCTTAAACAAGTCATCACTAGTTCTATCAAAATTTTCTCAATTTTATAACCTTTCTCTAGAGCAACTTGTAATTCATTAGTACGCCAGGTTCCTATGAAGACTCGATCATTATCTCCATGGTCACATTTCTGTTGTTTATTTTCAGCACAGTTTCTACACAAAGGGAAGAGTAATTTTTCGGCATTACCACATTTGGTTTTCATCGGTAACACTGGATGGTATAACCCTCTCGGAGCTAAAACTTTACATTTTACAAATCCAAACCAGTCACTATTATACGATTCAGGCTCTAATATTTTTGTAGGATGCCCTACTGGATATTTCTCATAATATTGCACAGTTGGATGAAAGCTTACAAAGTCTACACATTTACCTTTCTCTCCATCTTTGAAATCATAAGTTAATTTAGTGATATTTGTTCGTCCACCAAAGAATGCATCTTTAGGATTCAAAGGACCAACAATCTCTCTATTCCAAGTCTTCATAAAATTCTGAAGATCCTTATCTTTTTTAAGATCACATTCACATATTTCAATCAAACTATATCCTGCGGCTCGAATTTTTCCATTCTTTTCTAAAGTTCGGGTTCGTAAAGTCAGCATGTCAATCTGATTTTTTGTATTAATTGTGTCATCTGAATAACATTTTTTACAACCATGCCAGAAGCATCCTTGAAATTCAAAGACAGTATTTGTTTCTTTACAAAAGCCATCAACTTTACCTATTTTAGGAAGATTGATTTCACCTCCATTAAGAGCATGTTGAATGTTAATACTATCTTTTTGCAAATCCAATATAACCAACCAATACTAATTTTACTATAACTCTCTCCACGAGTGACATCTTTGACGGCACCTACAGTATTTTTATGTAAATAATTTGACCTGTAAACTGTCATACATACACTAGCTATTGTTACATACTGTAATGGGTCTATATTGTCCAATTCGATAAAGTCTTCTCTAAATTTCATCATTGATCTTCTTAATATATATACATCAGATCGGCAATATTCTAAAATTTATTTCTTGAAATCAAATACATAGTTTTCTTTAACTCTTTCATCATACCATTCTAAAAATGTTTTTCTATTCGAACTCGTCATACTATTGTAACCATAGTGTTTCTTACTAGGAATAGATCCTATATACTGTTGATTGCATTCCTTATTAAAATAGTGAGGAAAGTATTCTTTTTTCAATTCATTCAAACCAAATGTCTTTGGAAATGCAGATAATGCACTAGCTACGAAATTTAATGAATCAATGAATCGTATTCTAAGAGACGATATTTCCATACACATAATTTTAGTACCTGTATATATACAATAGGGCTTCTGTCCATTTTCAACACACCACTTCAGAATAAACTGGGCATCATAACCTTTACTGTTATGAGCTATAAATGTATATCCTTTGTGTTTTTCATGAAATACGAAATTACAAAACTCCTCAATAGTTTTAAACGCATGTTCGTTACCTTTAAAATCTTGAACCGAACTGCTAAATTTACTTTATGAATACCAGTTTCTTGGGTACATTCAAAATCATAAAACATATATTTTTCTGTTCTTGTCTTACATGTACATCAATAACAATTATTTTTAGTAGTACAAACTTCTTCATCACATATACCCCCTTTACATTTCTTAGTTGTTATTGTAACATTTATGATTTGTCTTATCACAATAATCATCACAGTTGGTACACTTAGAATATCCACATTTACGATTTTCCAGACCTGTTGTTATTGTTCTTACACAATTTAAGCATTTCGCAACCTTTTTGCAAACTATATCTGATTCACCTGTTGATCGATTTCGTTTGTGTTCATCAAAATATCTTTGACCAAAGAAAGATCTATTACATGTTTTACAGTTTATTGGTTCACCTGAACATTTTTTACCATCAGAAAAATATTTGAAACAAGCGATGCATTTGGATGGGCATTTGTGACAGTCTCTCTTTTTATATGATTTCTTACATGTATGGCAATAGTAAGATTTACACAGAAAACCTGGCATACTTGTGATAACATCGAAATAATTTTTATTTTTATACAAATATATCATATCACCAATTTGTTCTGTACTATAAATAATTTCATTTCTACAATGTTAATCTGAAGACTCAAATGTTCTGCAAACCGCTTCACATCTTCTAGTGTACTCCCAAACTTATTGACCTCTACACCTGCTTCTTCGTGTAATTTCATAGCTTCTTCTGTTTGAAGTTTTGGTGAATTATTAAAACCGTTTTTCAATTCTGTTTTTGTCCAGTTTTTCTTATTTATATTTGCTAATGCTGTTACAATAGCTCGTGCTAAACAGGTTGAACCATCATTTTTAATACTGATAATATATCGCTTTCTATCTATTGTATTTTTAGCTACATGTAAACGACCTTTACCTCTAGGTACGTTTGTAGATTGAACGTCGATTTGAACCTCATTCAAAGGAGAATCTTTATATTCTATGAAATGACCACATTGATTAGCCATCATTTCTTCAAATCCTTGATTTATTGTTAAAAGTTCTGTACTGAACGGTTAATGCCATGTATCATGATCAATAAATAATCTAATTTATCACCATCTACTAAATTCCTTTCATCTTTAAAAAAAAATGTCTGTTAATATTTGTACAATATCTACATCAACTTTATTTGTCTCAATATAATTTTTATAGTAATATGTACTAAAATATTTATTAGAACTTTCGCCTATTTTATGAATTGTATATGGTTTAATATCTTTTAGCTTTTGTTTGATTAAATGTGTATATTTATTAATTTTTTTATTATCGTTATTAACTCTCTTGATATATCTTTAGCTAACTTTGATGTTTTTTTTAATACATTCATTTAAAGGAACTTTATCTAACTTATTATTGTTAGTAGGCTTCTTTTTAGCAACTTTATTTTGTCTACTCCTTTCAATTCTATCAATGACGAGTTGTCGGGAATCTCTTTTAATAAGATCCATCCATGTGTAGCCTAACCTCTTCGCTTCACGTAAATAGCCTTGGGATAACTTTTTCAAGAAATTCATTTCTATACTATTAGATTTATATAATTTATATAGTCTAATTCTTTAAGCATTTTTTAAATTAATTAATATTTTTAAAATGTTTTTTTTTGCTAACAGTATGTTTTGCTTTTGATGCTACGTGGTACTTTTTGTCGCAGTGTTCGCAGTACCATTCATGAGTATCCACATCCACGAGTTAAAAATGTGGTTGCAAAATTTTATGTCCGTTACGAGCCACCGTAGATATGCCTACAGGCTATGACACGAGCTATTCTCAGGTGGTCACCCATCTAGTTACTAACCTCGCCCGATCGGGCTTAACGTTTTTGATCGGACGAGACTGGGGCTCAGGCGGCTAAATCCCGAGGCCACAGGGAACCCAACTAGGTTGTCAGCAGGTATAGACCATATCGCGAGTCAGCCATATTGGATCGTGTGCGATGCACTCTGGGATGGATATCTCAGTTAACAATGGGAAGTAATGGAACCGTGAAATTAATAACGTTCACGGTTCCATTACTTCCCATTGTATAGCTGAGATATCCATCCCAGAGTGCATCGCACACGATCCAACATGGCGGACTTGCGATAAGGTCAATGCATGCCACTTCGTTAGTCTGAGACTAGGCTGATATCGCCCGAGTAGAGGCTGCATCACAGCCTCTTGCCCATAATATACCTATCACATAACTCCCACTAAAAGTCTATATTTTACTCTAGTTCTAATTCTTACACTTTAGCCACTTAGCCACTTAACTCTAATTTGTGCAACTTACAACAAGGTTTTCGTGTTGAATGACGTTTACGATCATATATTTTGAGGTAAACATGTAGGCAATCATTTGAGTGGGATCCCTGTGAAGAAAAAAATGGGGTTAATCTAAACGCTAAAAATCGTTGGATATTACCTAAATGGTTGCCAAATATTATCTCTTCAGGGATTCTTAGATATTTCCTATCGCGAGTTCAAATCACTTCACCGGTCAACACAAATCGCACACAGTACATGAATTCGAAAATCGAACCCAACCGGCAGTAACAGTTGAGTAGCAGATATAGCCGAGGGATTTACCGAAACAGATAGGTATTACTGCACATTCCCATACTAACAAGAATGTTCGTAAGTGCGGCTTTTTCTAGGTGTATCAACGTCCTCAATTGTATATGTCTGTACATACATCTATATAAATGTATATACTTCCATATACCATCCTCAATTATGTACATACATGTATATACTTCCATATACCAGATGTCCTCAATTGTGTACATACATGTATATACTTCCATATACCATCCTCAATTGTGTACACACCATGCCCTCTATATACACCCTGCATACAGTTACTGTATATATCTGAATATACAGGGGCCAAATTGTGTTCATACTTGAATATATACCTTGTATACACTGTATAACTAGCACTTTAACAGACTATTGTGTCCCCTGTATATACAGTGACTGTACAGTGACTGTATGTAGGGTGTATATAGAAGGCACACACCGCTGCGGTCCCGGGTTCGATTCCCGGCTCGGGCACCATATGTGTTAGGTTTGTTGTTGATTCCTTATCTGCATTCGAGGGTATTTCTCCGGGTTCTCCGGTTTTCCTCCCTCCGTAAAAATCAACCCTGAGTTCAGTGTAGTGTGTCCAAAACAGTTAATGTAGTGGGGAGTGTGTGAGGAGTAAAAGCAGGCCCCCACTGTAACGTTTCCCAACTCGATGGCCAATATTACCGCAGGTATTCAATCATAAAATATGTCTTTTAATCACCGAGTTTCTCCACTCACAGAGTAACCGACAAAGCCACCCGATTCTAATCACGTGCTGCTTTCTTACATAAGGTCTAAAGTCACGTGTACACTGGTCACGCTTCTTAACAGGATACTACACCCACCAGCTGTAAGCTGTAATACTCAGCCTGCTATAACAAATAAAATATTTAATTTTATTTATAATTATGTTGTGTATATAGCGTATATAGTATATACAGGTGTAGAGATTGCTGCAGATGGGGCTAGTCATAGTGTATACAAGGTGTATATACAAATATATACAGTGACTGTATGCAGGCATGTTGTGTATATAGCGTATATAGTATATACAGGTGTAGAGACTGCTGCAGATGGGGCTAGTCATACAGTGTATACAAGGTGTATATACAGATATATACAGTGACTGTATGCAGGCATGTTGTGTATATAGCGTTTATAGTGTATACAGGTGTAGAGATTGCAACAGACAGGGCTAGTTATAGTGTATATACAAGGTATACATACAAGTATATACACAATTTCGCCCCGGTATATACAGATATATACAATGACTGTATGCAGGGTGTATATAGAGGGCATGTTGTGTATGTACACAATTGAAGATGGTATATGGAAGCAACCTCGTGACCAGGGTCTTTTCGGTCAGATCCAAGATGGCGGCTACTCCGAGAGAAGACCCTGGTAAAGGCTGAATCACGTGACCAAAAATCTCCAGAAATCCTGGAGATTTTAATTACGTGATGTGGCATCAAATATGGCGGCCAAGCTAAATATGGAAATGTTTAACACGTGCCTACAAACCAAAGGTATCCCAATCCGGAGTGAGCGAGATGCGATTGACGGTATTTCTGGATAAAGAAACAGTGGAAGGGTATCACAATGATAACAGGATGTATCTAAGACCCATCTAAGCTAGAAGAGAATCCTAAAAAGCAGTTCATTTTCCGTTAGCGTTGAAGCGAAGCGATCGATAGCACATGCTCAGGTTAAACGGCTTCTCCTGGCTTGCCCACTGATGAAATCTACCAGAAAACTACCCAGTAATACACTTCATGCATTTATTGCTCTTACCTACACAACGTGTTTTAAGGTTAATTTGAGAAAATTAAACTATATATGAATCATTTCTGTGGTCTCAGCCCGTTTGGCCAATAAAAAGCATTGTTAGAACAACCTTTGCGTCATAACCGAAGAGCCAATCAGAATATAAGTGACTTTATAAGTGACTTTATTTAAGTGTCAATGTATTTAGCTTTGCAGCTAATTGGGGACACTAGTCCTACGATTTTACGTCCTTATCCGGGAAGCCATTTACGGCTGTATTATGTAAAAGGCAGCACCTTCTACTCAGTTCTTTTAAGACCCTGAGTGTTGGTCCGGCCGGGGTTTGAACCCGCGACCTACCGCTCAACAGACCGGATCTTAACCACTGAGCTAACCAGGAGGATATGTCATAGTTCGGCCTTTATCAGGGTCTTCTCTCGGAGAAACCGCCATCTTGGATCTGACCGAGAAGACCCTGGTTACGAGGTTGATATGGAAGTATATACTTGTATGTACACGATTGAGGTATATACATGTATATAGATGTATGTGCAGATATATACAATTGAGGACGTTGATACACCTAGAAAGTGCCATAAGTGCTCTATAGGCAGAAGAGGCATTTTCTGATCTCGTAAACTTCTGAAACTTGTGAACAGGCGCTGATCGCTTAAATATAAGCGTTTGTATGGGAATGCAACGAACTCAAGCCTTGAAGGAGCTAAAATACAAGAACCGTAAGTAAAAATGCCTTGACTTGCTTCTACGTTGTATCCAGTTGCTGTTTGTGTGGTCATCGGGCACAGGTAAGGCGATTTCCGAGAGAATCCCCTCGTGTACTGAATCAGTGATGTCTGATGAATCCACCGCACGATAAACAAACATGAAAATAAAGCTTTAAATCCAAACTAAAAACGGCAGAAGATGAAAGAGACTCCCTTAGGCTTGCCCTGACACTAGCAAGCAAAATATCATTATCAACTTCCAAATTCAAACCAAAACCTTTGCCTGCGAGAATCGACTTCTCAGGCGTATTGATAAGCATGCCCAGGGTCGCCGAAACTCCGTGATTCGCGGACTTCCGGAATCGGATTATCCCAGAGCCCTACGTTTTCGTCGAGCATGCGTCCTCATCTCAAAATTCCACGCAAAACAAGGTTTTCTGCAAATTTCAGTCTCATTTGCGAAAAAGCGGGAGATTTTGGACTCAAAGCGGGAGATGAGGCTTATCTGTCTCCCGCTTTTGGCATCTCTGTGGCTTATCTGTACAGGTTCCACGAGTTTTATTATGGAAGACTAGTTTAAAGAATCCCGTGTCTGTACTGGTTCCACGAGTTTTATTAACTGGTTTTATTGCTCGTTTTCACGTGACGTAATCGCCGCCATCTTGGTAACGTAAACAAAATATTGCTTCTTAGTTTCTCTTGTTAGATCAACCAATATGGCCGCCACGCCTTTGTTATTAGAATCTCTGGGGATTCATTGCAAACCAGCAATTACCGAACCCAAGCCTACCCATCCAGAGTTCTATTTTGCGATTGATGCCAGTCCCCGCTTATTCTAGTACACCAGGCTACATTGATAGGCAATGGTCGCCTAAAAGCCGGACAGACCACCAAGTACTTTGCTGATTGGACTATTCACTCTTTTCACGTGGTGGCCATCTTGGATTCAAAGCGAGGCAATCCTTTGTTTTTGCTAGGTCAGCCTCGCACTGAGGAATATCAGGGATACTGGTGACGCGCTCAACTGTATCCTAATAGGGTTTCATTAGAGTCGCTCCAACGTGTGTTGACGATTTAGATAAATTTAACTAAATGAATTACTGTTCGACTAGGCAAACTTAGACAACGAGAACCAATCACATTGCAGAACGAAAACACAGTATTCCAACTTACAGTCATACGAGCCAATAAGGGGTGGACCATTAGAAATCCTGGGAGGGGGGGGGGGGGGGGGGGTGGAAAACTTTTTGTGCACGAAATATTTTTTAGCAGTGTGAGTTCTGCAAGAATGTTTTTTTAAAGACGATAGCTCTGCACGATTTTTTTTTTCGGTGCACATTCTATAGGTACAACGCTTAAATGTTCATAATAGGTCTACGTTATGATTATCGTAAACTGAAGTATGTATAGAACCCATTCTAATATAATTCACATAACAAAGAAAATACCAGTTTAACCTTGAGTTTAAATTAAACAAGAGCCCATCTGGGCTTTCACTCGGGCCACATGAGATTGAAGATGAAATACACTTTCATTTGAAATCCTCTTAGTAATAACCAAAGGGAAGAATTATTAGCAGTCTTTAGGAGTGGCCTGTAGCGCGGTGACTTTCATTCTCTGCTCCCCTAGTATATATATACATGTATGTAATTTAATATTTTTGTTTTCTCGTATGTAAATTAAAGTAGTTGATCTTTTATTGAAAACACTACTTATTCATGTGTGTATGTATGTTCAGACTACTATCGTGCAGCTAGCTAGAGTCTTGAGATATCTGTCAGCAACTCGCAGCTAGTTAATAAATTAGTACTGTTCAGACCTAGTAACTTAGTAGGTTTTCCTTTTTGTTTTTCCCTCTTCTGGTTTGTTTCTATCTCTAAAGACCTCTAAAAGATAGAAATATAACTGCCCTTGGCGCAAGTGTTTCGTAATCGCAAATAATTGACCGCCAAAGTGCTCAATTGAAATTTCAACCAAAATATTAAAACTGTGCGAAAAACTGCTACTGACTGGTGTTTGGCGATCCTCGTTATCCATGATGGCTCAATTGACGTACAATACACCCGGTAGTTGTCGTGGTAAGAGAAATTACCTTGGAGCGAGTAGTGAACGTGGTCGTAGCGAGAGCTAGAAGTCGGCTAGATCGGATGATAACACTGACTTGACATTTGTGTACATTTCAAAACCTTAACATAACTAAAATCTGTCATCGATGGGCTTTTAGCGCGCTAGATTCTATTCAAGCTACCTCGCTAGGTAGCTTGGAACTTCAAAGTATTCCACCGACCACTAGCTAGCTAATCACCAGAGCAGAAAAACTGTTCAGACTAAAGAAGCTCGCTACCTCCTGTGGTTAGCTAGCTAGATTTACTAGCCTGAACACGGCCACACGTTTACAATTTAGTCTGCAGGTCCGATAAAACTGCAGGTTCCAGTCGTAAACAGTCCGAGTTTGACCAAAGTGAAATGATCGAGCTGCTCGCGTCCGTAGATATATATTTCTTCGTTTGCACTTTTGACATGATATAATTCTTCAAATGGCACCATTGTTTTATTTCTTATGTTTAATAATACAGTTCTCAGCTGTAAAAAAAATAGAACATTCTATGGAAGATTTCTTGTCCTAGAGTTTGGAAACGTAACACATGCATTTGACGCTAGAAAGTTCAGTACTCGCGGAAGTACGCAAGGTCAATTTACTAGTGGCAGTTTACTAGTTTGCACTATCGGCTGTTATGGAATGGAAACATACTTTCACAGCTTAATATGTATGTCGATTGGTCAGAAGGATATCTTGTTTAAATGCTACGGTCCTTTCGGCATCAGGAAATTTTTAAACGGGAGTTTTCGTACAGTATTTCAAGCTATGCTGTAGTGCGAGTTCAGTTACGCCACAAATGTCGGTGAAACTAATACCGTGTTCATTATTATCGGTTTTCTCTATGGGTTCTCATGTATTCAATAATTACTTCTGGAGCTTCATATTTATGTCGATTGGTCACAATGATTTCCTCTTTCAGTTTTTCCCTTTAGTTTGGACATTAGGGATATATCCTTGGAGATTTCGTACAGTTTAGCGACCGTTGTGTCGAAAGTAGAAACGTTCGTTTGTCATGAAAGTGCGTAAACAAACTGTCACAAGCGGTTTCATAGCAGCTCGATGTTTGACTCCCATATAGTCGATGATAACTTATATAGCTTCATATGTACGTCGATTTCTCACAAGGATTTCCTCTTTCAGTTTTTCCCGTTAGTTTGGACATTAGGGATTTATTCTTGGAGATTTCGTACAGTTTAGCGACTGTGTGTTGAAAGTAGAAAAGAGCCCATCTGGCCTTTCACTCGGGCCACATGAGATAATTTGAAGATGAAATACACTTTCATTTGAATTTGATTGAAAATAGATCAAAAACTCGGGGAAATGTCCGGCTAAAACTGTATGAATAAATGTGAAATGAAACATAAATTTCATAGCAAGAAAAACATGTAATTCCTAATTAGAAAGCTCTTCTAAGTCCGCTTCTCAAATTCACAGACTGTTTTACAAAAACATTTGGGCTTATCGACACAAGAGTTCAGTTGACCTTTCAAATAATTTATTCTGAGGTACGCATACTCTAAATCACAGAGATGTTAAATAAAGCGATAATTAGAAGAAAAAGTACATTAACAGACAAACTGAGAGGAAATGTATTCAAATCTAAAAGAGTTTACTTACAGTACTTACGTAACTGAATCTTTCGTTTTGTTTCTTTTGTTAGTGTTGTTGAAAGCATTCCACCTTCGTGCACATATGCACTGAATCGGAATGAAAGTCGAAGCCTACCTCGAACTTAACTTTCAGCTAACCTGTTTCCTTTCATTCCACAATGAATAATAATCTCATAAAGTAAGCCCGTAGCTTTCAATAAATTTGCCAGTGTCTGAATGAAACAGCTAGATCTTTTCCAATTTCTCTCACGAGTCACGGCAGAAGACAGTCTCAAAGAACTTGAATTTTGATCCTCTTCACAGTAACGTAATTTAACGTCTCCGATCAATTCCTCTCTCTTTGCTGGCAGTTCATGCTTCTTGTTCGTGTAGTTGCCCCACTGAGCCGTAACCACAAAACGAGCACAGCATTTCAGTTGGCATACACTGCGTACATCTGCTTAACTAATTAGATTTGTAAAAATCTTAGCGGATCATGTAAATATTCCGCTTGGCTCAAATATGAGGGTTTCTGCCGTCAAAGTTCATTTTCTGTTTCAGTTTTCCCCATATTAGCAGACTTGTATAATGTCTCGAGCTCTCCGAATCCAGTAGAAAGACTCTGGTTATTCTGTCGTAAAACATGGACCTGACCCAAATTTAGGTTGTATTGCATAATTGCCCACGATGGAATAGATTTCTGACAATGACTATTTGAAATTAATATCTCCTTGTCTCGCCTAGTCTGAGCTTTGAACTTTCTTATCTGAGCGCGCCTGAGGAAATCTAACCTTTGTTTGCGTGACCAGCACAGTGCAATCTGATTGGTTCGAATTTGACCTTTAACGCATGCGCAGAAGCCGTCTGACATGAAATAAAAATAATAATAATAATAACGACTTGCATTTTAAGACTCGGTGCTGCCACAGGCAGCCCGAGTAATGAATGTGTAAATGTATATAATAGACTTAGTGATAATAAATTTAAGCCATACTGTAATATATTCAACTTAAACCATAGCATTAGACTGTTCCCTAGCATATTCTTGCGAATTTGGCATTTTGGAATAACCTTTGTATGCCTTTGACTTCAATAGGGTTTGAGGATGAATTAAATTTGTTTTTCTAGTTTATACATTTTTGGCACGCTCAGTGTGAGCGATTTCAGGGCCATTTATGCCCACCGTGTACTAACTATTATACGAAGTAAGGCGTGTCTCGAGGGGTAATAAGTCGGCCTGATACGCTTGACCAGACCAAGCTTTTGGTTTACTTTAATAGGTAGAAGGCCTCTACCTGGTCATGCCAAGTCGTATGCTTATTAATTATAATACCGAGGTACTTGATATTGTCAGAGCGTTCGAGGGGCACCGACGTTGTCTATAATGACATCGATGCTTGAGCAAGATTTCAGTTTATGTGGACTACCTATTAAGATAAACTTAGATTTAAGCAATGTTCGATGTCATCGACTAGAAGGACGGCTACAGTATATCACGGTCTCATCAGCGTACATGGTCACTTGGCAATGATCCACAGTAATAGGAAGGTCATTGACGTAAACCAAGAACAAGAGAGGACCGAGAATACTCCTGTTGCACGCCAACTCGCACTGAATACGAAAAGGACTAACAGTCGCCTATTGCAGTTATCTGGTGTTGGTTATCAAGGTACGAGGTAAACCAAATTACAACTTCACTGCAAGCACCAATGGCCTTGAGCTTTGTCAGCAAAAGGTTGTGGTCCACAGTTGCAAAAGCCTTGGACAGGTCTAAGAATACTACACCAGTCACCTTGCCATTGTCCATGTGTTGTAGAATGTTGTCAGTGAAGTGTGCTAAACCAATTTCAGTAGATAACCTAGGGTGGAAACCAAACTGATTAGGTGTGAGGATTTTCTCTTTCGAGAGATGATGTACAGCCCTTTCAAGAATCTTACTTACAGCAGGTAGAATACCCAGGGGGTACTCCTGTTTGTGACGTATTATGTATGTGCCGCGGGGGTGGGTCAGGGTTTTGACCTAATTTGGGCAGATCAGGGTCAGGATTAGAGTTTAATTCCTTTTCAGGTGAACAATTTATTTCACAGGGCCTATTTGTTTTTATTTAAAGAAGGGGCAATCAGGTTTTTTTCCCGAAAAAGGGGGCAATCAGGGTCAGGGTTCGAGATTGAAAAGTTTGGCAATCCCTCTATGTAGGACGACACGAATTTTTACCACAAATACAATAGAATACAACACAATTCAATACAACAATAGAACGCAACGCAATACAATACAATACAATACAATTTGATAGCAATTCGTGTCGTCCTACAATGAAGGGATGGCCGAAACTTTGCTGCTAACAAAGGTCCGATCGATGTGAAGTGGTTGTTAAGAGCACAAGCGATCGACGTTGGCTCTGTTAACTGTTTTCCATCAGATTGGATAAAGGTCGGCTGGGAGCCATCATTAGATCTTACAAATGTATTAGTGCAAGTCAATCATTCATTTATAGTTTTCCATAGAGCACCTGAATTTCCTTCGTTTTGTCTAATCAGATCTTTATAGTAATTTGCTTTACATTCCTCGACTTGTTTATTTACTTTGTGCCGCAGTTTTTTGTAACGAGCCCAGTGATGTGAGGAATTTAATTTGATCGCCTTAGAATTCATATAGTCCCGGTCTTTCATTGCTTGGCTCTATTCAGGCCAAATAAAAAAATGCATACCCCAATATTTCATTGTCCATGATGTTTTGCACAAGACAATACATGAAAATATTTCCATGTGTTCGAAATTACTGGCACAGACTCAGTAATCTTTGAGAATGTGCACATCAGTTGGTTTACTCAATGAAACCAGACGTTAAACGCGGTTGCAAAAACTAATGGCATCAGAGAATAATTAGATATTTCCATGATAACAGTGACTAAACTATTTTTATGAAGGTTGTTTTCATCTGGAAATACCTGAAAATTAGTTAGACTGTGTGGGTAATCTTTAGAACTATATTTGGTAAAACTGAATTGCTAGTATTTTTTCAAAACAAAAATTGAACAATGCATATCAGTTATGTTCCTTTGCAAGAATTTTTTTTGTGCCTTAGTGCTTGCAGGAATATTTTTTGGGGACATTTAGCCTTGCACGAATTTTTTTTTGGGACTACCCACCCGCCCTCCCAGGATTTCTAATGGTCCACCCCTAAGGGTCGAGTACAAGACTAGCATTTCAACTTGCTCGAGCTTCGATTCAGTAAAAGGCAGATTCAAAGTAAAGTAAAGTAACTTTATTTAACGTCGGTAACTAGTGACAGTCTGATGAGACTGATAAACTTGAGGCCGACGGGAGTCCTACGATTTCACGTCCTTATCCGAGAAGACGTGAAGGTCTAACCATTTGCAGTTGTTTCACAAAGGCAGCACCATCTACTCAGTTATTTTAAGACCCTGAGTGTTTGTCCGGCGGGGTTTGAACCCGCGACCTCCCGCTCAACAGACCGGAGCTTAACCACTGACCTAACCTGGAGGTTCCGAAGTTGAACGATTTTTAATGAAGAAAATCGCGTGGACATTCTAGGATTTGCATGTTAGGATGTTTCATTTCGTTTAGTTCTTGTGGTCTACATGGCCCCGGGTGACGTCACCTAATGTGTGTAACCGCAAGACCATCGATCACAGCGAAATCAGAGAGCTGATGTAAACTACAGTTCCAAAATAAAACCATTGATTGGAACAAACGTACACTTCGCTTAGTAAAACTGCGAATGAATTCCGAGTGGCACGTGACATTTCAAGTGAGGTGGCTAAAACAGTACTAAATTTACCTAATAAGTAAAACCTCCAACACAGACGTTGGACTGATCAAAATCATGAACCAACTACCTTACTTCAGAATAGTGCATTGTGCTACATACGAGTGCTATTACTGCAGGACGTCGGGTCATTTTATTAACAAAGTTTGATAAGTAACATGATATATTGAAGACTCACAGGCCACATTTTCTGTACCAATATGACTTTATTTCATGCAACTCATACTACCTATAATATATATCAAATGAATTAAATTAGAGATCTAAGATCTATGTTTGCTGGGCCCATTTCTAAAAAGTACGGTAAACTGTTTGACCTTGGAATTGACGAAGGACAACACAATGCTCGTAATATATCGTATAAATTTGAAAATATCAAAAATAAGAAAAACTCAGTCAATGAACAGTAAGAACAACTTAGACGACAAATCCAATGTCGCCTGATTCTGGCACTACTGATAGTATGGAAACGTTTCGTTATTATACGAGACGAGTTCAGCTACGTCTGCACCTGCATCACTTCGCAAATAGCACACAACAGCTACTCGTACCATCTTCAAACAGCACCCTTTTTAACGCACGCGACAGACGCAGCAAAGTGATATGATTGATTTCTACATAGCGATGTGTTAACAGGTCATGGCATACGACAGGCGTTAACTCAAATCGAGCTCAATAGGACTCAAGTCTGAGAGAAACAACGTTTTGACTACTGAATGATAGACGTTTGCAGGAACAAGTAAGTGCTGATATCACTTAATTAACGAATGAATTGAACTCAGGATCCCATGGGAAAAATAGGTAATTACACAAATGGAGACAAGTATATTTTATATCGATTCTTTCTATGCATTTCAAGGGCAACATATATAGTTTAGTCTCTATAAATCTGTTGCTCGGCACACGCGGAGTAGTGTTGTCTTGTCACTTGCCATGCAGTATTTAGCTAATGAATAGGCCTTTTGCAGGAAACAGTCACGTGCTGATACATCACTTCGATAACGAATGAATTGAGCTCGTGATCTCATGGGAAAGGTTTCGATGGATGGCAAACAATCTTTCAAAACGCAGATTGACAATCGATTGGAGGTGGAAATTTACAAACACTACCGATCTCGTACAAGTGCCTTTCAATAAATGAAGTCAGATAGTATTTGCCACCCAGTACAGCCACGTGATTGTATCCCGCAAAAGGGCCATTCCGTGATCCAGTGCGATCGTGTTTTTATTTTACTATAAGTAATTTAACATGTTTTGGTCACTCCCTACATTAACTACGAAACAAAATACGAGACGCAGCTTAAAAACACAGCTTTAAATACATTAGTAAAAGTCATTTGACCCTCTATAGCACAACGATCCAACACACAGTTGTTACATGAATTGTATTCACCACGTTACCTAACACGTGTATTCTTTACAGCGTTTGCTGTTATAATTTTATTGTCCCAGAATGTTCCAAATATGGCCACTTTAATTCCCCAATATTATTGTTAAATATATTTACATTTGCTTTTCCATATCTAAGATGAATATTATGCCCTTTGCTATATAACGTCTATACAATTATGGTTCTCCGAACGCTTCAGTGATTTTGGTCAAATGTCGGATGGCAAGGTCCTCGGGAAGATAAAACTCAAATGGCTGCAGTCTGTCGAGGGAATGCATTGCTTCTTCCATGCCTGAAACAATCACACAGTCGATAAGGCTATAATCTTTCCACATACATGAACACAAAGAATACATATGTGGTTCAATGTCCCGGTCAGAAGTCGTCATTTGAAATGTCTCGTGCAGGGGATGCTTATTGATACACAGTTATGATAGTCTGCGCTTTGAACGTTTTTAATCAAGAATATCATTAAACAAGTCGACATACGAACCAGTTCACTCCTAACCATGCCGATCTGTTTCGATCAAACTTGAAGGTGTAATATACTCAGTTGGTTTCCGTGGTTTTCCCCCCATTGATTTGTCTTTTAAGGAAGCACGGAAATGAGAAAGTCTCTCCTACCAAATAATGCATACTAAAAGGGGGTGCTTTATTGGTTAGGTAGATACTTGTTATCGTAGAGGTTGGTTATTGTCCCTGCAGCTTACCGTTTTTACGACATAAGACCAAGACTGATAATGTTCCTCTATTAAAGTTGAAGTTCTCATCACAATTCTACACCACTGGATGAGCTTTTTCTGACTGCAAAAGGAAGACACGAATTCCATATCAGAATACAGAGGAACAACTATTTATATAATTGCCATGAGGAAACAAATATTACATCACACAAAGCCTAAAGCCAAGACCCCAAGAGATGGTTGACGATGACAACCAAGCACACTAATGAATAATGTTAATAATAACAATGTTTAATATTTCTATGGCGCAAATTAACATATATAATATAATGTGAATAAAATGAAGGTAGTAGTCCAACGATGAGCTTCTAGTAGAAGGATACAATATAGGGATTCTACACTCTGCTTCGGTATTTTAGACTTGAATACTAGTTTTAAGGTGAACACAGAGAACGTCTTACTAATCCTTTAATTAAAAAACGTTTCGGCCGAACTTCAGTTAAAATTCGTTTAAAAAGTTAAAAAGTTAAAAATTTACAGAAGTGTAGGTAGTTTTATATACTAACTGAATTACAAGAATTTACATAATATAAATAAAGTTCGACACGTAGAGAACTCTTGGGATTAAACATAACAATTTAAGATATTTCTAATCTCTAAGGAGAAGTAAACTATTCTGAGAACGTGATTATGCGTAGTAAAAGTTAGACATGTAAACAGCTCTTGGGATTAAGAATAATAGACTAATAAAATACTAGTAATACTCCAAGTTATCGCTAATGAAAGAGGGATTAATTAACGGCTCAAATAAAAAGTGAACTATTTAAAGACTGCGATTACGTAATAGACCAACAACTTATCTTCTGCTGTACAAAAGAAAGATTTCAAGTGTCGCAGTCATATGTCTAAGCATAATGAATCCTTTTCTTGGATTTGAACTCCTGTCTTTTGTTCAACCCGTCCCGGTTGCAGAGTACGTAATTGTGCCGCCCAATACGCCTCTCTGGTCAATAATTTTCTATCAATCATGTTCTTGTCCTTAATTTTTTCTATGCAAATAAAGCTGAAATCCGATAAAGAATGTGGGCTTTGATTGTAGTGGATAGCTACTTCGCATGTTTTCTTGTTGGTACTCATAGATGATTTATGATTTCGAATCTAATTTTGAATTGCGTTGAAGTGGACCCACATATTGTAGCTTACATTTATGGCAGGAAACTACATAAATAACTCCGGCTGATGTACAAGTAACTGTTTCAAAATTAGATTTCGAAATTTTTTCGCGAAAAACCAACTTTGCCTGACGTATGGGCGCAACGATTTGCTTAGTGAAAGATGTACATTTCCCACTAGGTCTGAGAAAAAAAGTGCATTTTTTGGATGAAAACGTTGAAAAGTGGGTTACTGGCTTTTAAAGCCAACAGGTACACATTAATTTACTTGTGTAACCTAAATTTCAAAGTGGCGCCATTTCTCGAGCTTTGAATGGATTTCGATGCAGTACACGGCAATACAACGGTCCCTTCCTGTACATTAAGTTTAACTAATGTATTTTTGCTGTATTTTGAGTAACAATACCAGAAAATGGCTTTTTTCTAACCTAACCCTAACCTCTAGCTCTCAAATAAAGCAATTATGGGATAGATCAAACACAAGTAAATTATGGGATAGAAAGGCCAGAAAAGTCTTAAATTGTCATTTGCCCTTTCACGAAAACGGCAAAAACACGAGTTACTGGCTTTAAAGCTAAAGGCACACAAGATCACCCATGTTTTCACAACAGGGAGTCTTAGGTTCTAAGGGTCGTTGATTCTATGGGTTCTAGGGTCCTTTGGTATATATATATCTACAGCAATTTTCATAAATGCTGACCCCTCCCCCTCCCCCCCCCCCCCCAACTATATCGGGTGCATTGTGGGTAAATGACTGCCGATCGAGCCTCAGCAAAAGTACCAGTTTACGAGATGTAGAGATATCAGACGGTAGCCAGACAAAATGCTTAACTGAGGCTTTTTTCTATATTAAATTTTAACAGATTCCATATAGTTAGATAATACATATATATCTTAAAATGTGAAATAACAAAACACGAGGAGAAATTTTAACCGGAGCAACTGCCCTCAATTTACGCCACACGAACAGCTGGTTGTAATGGAATAAATATTAAAAAATCCTTCGTTTGTCATTGCAAGAAATAGTATGGAAGATAAATACAGAATGCAACTGGCTCAGAGCCTGTATTACTAGTCTATACCTATTTCAAGAATACTTTGACGATTTGGTGTGTTTGAGCGTGGTTTCGATTTAAATTTATAAATGTCACGCAAAACACACGAATTTCATTTTTTTAATGTAACAATAACAAATTTTACGTATTTTAGATAGCAGTATTCTATTAACTGATCTGCATTATTTGTATTCTGACGCATCCAGTGCAAAGAAATATTTAGCACTGGAACCACGCTGTGTTTACAAAAAAACAATAGTCCTGGACTGATGTAATCTTGTGGGCTTCAAGTAACAGTCCGCGCAAGAGGTAGGCACAATTCTATTGTTCAGATGCAATTTGCTTTCCCCACTTTAGTATTTTCTGTTTTTCATACTAACAACTCATCAACCCTTAAATCATAAATTTTTGAAATTATATCCACTAAAAATGCATTTTAAAGGTATAGTTTTTTGTGTGAAAACATTTTGTGCAATCAGAAGAGTGCAAAACAATAACCAAGAAAACGTTCAATTTAAAAATGTTCCCCATATTGAAAGTTCGTCATATTGAAAGTTATGAGAATTTTCACTAGATGCAATTCAAATCTGTTTACAAAATGAGAAATTTTTTTCTTCTTCTTCAATTTTAGATAGATTTTAATGTCTAAGCCAATGAGGTGGAAGATTGAAACAATACCACAATTAGCACCTTTTTACATTCCATGCATAACATATGCCTACCTCTTGCGCGGACCATTACTTAAAAGTGAACAAAGTGCACTGGAATTTTATCAAACGAGTCTCACATCTCTGAATGTCACATGGTAGAAAAGAAGGGGAAGAGTCAAATATAGAGCTTAATGTAACAGAATTACAGGCTAGACAGCTGCAATTTATTGAATCAGAATTTAAATGTTTCCGTTCATGTGCGTCACATTTATCGTTTGCTAGCTCCTTAGCTTTGTGGAGCACACAAATGACAGAACGATACGATATATTGTAATTTTAACCTGGCGTGTGTACCATTTTCTGGCAAAAAATCTTCATTTAATTAAAGTTGAGATCTCAAATATGAATACTACTAATTTTAAGCCGCAGTTAGTAGAAAATAAATATCTGCGGAGAACTGAAACGGACTGAGAACTGAATGCAAATCGCGAGTTCGATAAAGTGAAATAATTAATGTCAAAATTTTATTCTTTAAAATCATAAACCCGAGAGTGGTTATCTTTCTGCGAACTGCTATTCCACTGTGCGTGTTTTTGTCTGAGTGTGCATAATTTTTGCTCATCGGAACTGTATTTAAGTTTGGTTTTGAAAGTGGAGTTTTAAAGGGGCTGTGTCACGGTAAGACTTTACATTCGTTTTTCCGGGCCGGAAAGAGCTATTTCCACCGATTTTGATATGAACTAACGAACCTCTCGGCCATGTGGGATGCTTAAAATGAAAGCAAATATGCAAAAATGACTAACAAACAGTGTATATAAACCGTCTCCAGGGAAAATATTGAAAATCCTTTCAATCAAGCATTGTGGGAGGGAAGTTTAACTGATTGTATGCAATTAACAGCCACTAAACGAGCGATTACTCGATACATGCGCAGTACCATGACATAGCCCCTTTAAAAAAACACATTTTATATTTTTCATTGAAAACAATAACTCTAATTAACGTTCTGAAAAATGAGTTTGCATGCACGCAATATCATTGTGTTATATCAATGCAGAGAACTAAAGCTAAGCCTTGAGAACTGTTTCTTGTTAAGCCAAATCGCCGACGTTCTTTGAAAAAGTAGGTGCCAGTAGTATTCTGTATTTATCTTCCATATTATTCCTTGCAACGACAACAACGGATTCTCTAAGATTTGTCCCATTAGTAGTGTTGGTTCCTGGACTCCATATTCAACAACGCGTTAGGAAATAAATAAATTCAGTATCTAACATAGAAAATGCTTCGGTTAAAATATAATATAGAAAAAACGCCTCGGTTAAGCATTTTGTCTGGCTACTGGTCTGATATCTCGTAAACTTGTACTTTTGCTGAGGCACGATCAGCAGTCATTTACCCACAATGCACCCGTATAAACATGAATGTACTCAGAAAAACATCTGAGGATTGTCGATGTGCTACTGCACGGCGTCATCAACGTTCGAACCGCTAACTGACTACTGGTACTCCCGTCAGGCTCATCTGCATGGAGGGGGCTTATAACCGGGAGAAAATTTATGTGGGGGGGGGGGGGGGGGGGGGGTATAACCGGGATTTTACGGTAACCAGGGGTTTAATCATACCAGAAGAGCTTATGTGATCAGTTGCGCCTTACAAACTGTGTAGAAAGAATTACACAGATATATTATGACTATCTAGAACCAACTATTTACGATCATGTGTATAATCCTAAGGTTAAAACGCATACTAAAAAGCGGATACTAATAAATTCACCAAGAAAATTATTTTATAGAATAACAATAACTACTCATAAGCTTTCCTAAATAAAAATGTCTCAAGTATGGTCTTAAAACGCATAAAATTGTAATGAATGTTTACGATGTCGCATTATTGTTACTCAGGCGTTCTCGTGCAGTACGCAACCATTGCTCAGCCAACATGTTGTATACAGTGCAGCTATCGTACTTACTTTAACCCAGAACACACCAGAGATTTAAACTGCAACAGAAGAACAAATCAAAGCTGTCATGAACAAACCCTCAGCACACACTCAACATATCACTACATTATGTTATGCTAGAGCAGATTTCGTATGAGTGGGGCAAACTACCAAACTGATTACGGCACGTTACTGTACGGCATGCCGTGACATTGAAATGGTTTCCCTGTTGTTTTTGTCCTGCTGATCCAATCAAATTACAGAGTTACGGTACAGCACGATTACGGTACGGTTACAGTACGGTAAGGCTACGAACATGCCGTAGTTTGTCGCACTCGTACGAAATCTGCTCTAACCAGAAATAACGAGAATAGGACTGGATGTATATTACTATGCAAATGACTAGAGCAACTGTTTACCATCGCATCCATGCTTCGTCTGCAGGGTTCGTGTGTTGTCTTGATTCGATGAAGTGTTCTAAGCAACGTCTAAAAAAGAATCAACCCTAAGTATTTCGAATGACAGCATTTAATTGATAAAAATATCAAACAGTACAAAGCACTCAGCATGCAAATCGCACACGAACACGCACACTAACACGTATACAAACCCGAACATGCACGGTAACATGTAGACACACTTCTAATAGTAACACACAAACTAAAACAAACACAAACACGCATGCACTGTATTTCCATGCACGGCACGGCATGCACATACCTGTTTTCCAGTTGTCGCTGAACTTCCCTCCATTTCAATACCAAATGCTTCTGATAACCTGCTGGCTGGAGTTGAATTGTATTCGTGACCATGCTAAGAACAAGAGAACATCAGCAGATTAGGACAACACGCAAGGTAAGAGAAGACCATGCTAAGAACAAGAGAACATCAGCAGATTAGGACAACACACAAGGTAAGAGAAGACCATGCTAAGAACAAGAGAACATCAGGAGATTAGGACAACACACAAGGTAAGAGAAGACCATGCTAAGAACGAGAGAGCATCAGGAGATTAGGACAACACACAAGGTAAGAGAAGACCATGCTAAGAACAAGAGAACATCATCAGCAGATTAGGACAACACGCAAGGTAAGAGAAGACCATGCTAAGAACAAGAGAACATCAGGAGTTTAGGACAACACACAAGGTAAGAGAAGACCATGCTAAGAACAAGAGAGCATCAGGAGATTAGGACAACACACGAGGTAAGAGAAGACCATGCTAAGAACAAGAGAACATCAGCAGATTAGGACAACACACAAGGTAAGAGAAGACCATGCTAAGAACAAGAGAACATCAGCAGATTAGGACAATACGCAAGGTAAGAGAAGACCATGCTAAGAACAAGAGAACATCATCAGCAGATTAGGACAACACGCAAGGTAAGAGAAGACCATGCTAAGAACAAGAGAACATCAGGAGATTAGGACAACACACAAGGTAAGAGAAGACCATGCTAAGAACAAGAGAACATCAGGAGATTAGGACAACACACAAGGTAAGAGAAGACCATGCTAAGAACAAGAGAGCATCAGGAGATTAGGACAACACACGAGGTAAGAGAAGACCATGCTAAGAACAAGAGAACATCAGGAGATTAGGACAACACACAAGGTAAGAGAAGACCATGCTAAGAACGAGAGAGCATCAGGAGATTAGGACAACACACAAGGTAAGAGAAGACCATGCTAAGAACAAGAGAGCATCAGGAGATTTAGGACAACACACGAGGTAAGAGAAGACCATGCTAAGAACAAGAGAACATCAGCAGATTAGGACAACACACAAGGTAAGAGAAGACCATGCTAAGAACAAGAGAACATCAGCAGATTAGGACAATACGCAAGGTAAGAGAAGACCATGCTAAGAACAAGAGAACATCATCAGCAGATTAGGACAACACGCAAGGTAAGAGAAGACCATGCTAAGAACAAGAGAACATCAGGAGATTAGGACAACACACAAGGTAAGAGAAGACCATGCTAAGAACAAGAGAGCATCAGGAGATTAGGACAACACACGAGGTAAGAGAAGACCATGCTAAGAACAAGAGAACATCAGCAGATTAGGACAACACACAAGGTAAGAGAAGACCATGCTAAGAACAAGAGAACATCATCAGCAGATTAGGACAACACGCAAGGTAAGAGAAGACCATGCTAAGAACAAGAGAACATCAGCAGATTAGGACAACACACAAGGTAAGAGAAGACCATGCTAAGAACAAGAGAACATCAGGAGTTTAGGACAACACTAAGCATTCATATTACGAGTAATGTCTCTAGTACTTACCGTACTAAGGGGAACAAGCGTATTAAGCATTCATATTACGAGTAATAACTCTAGTGCTGGCCATACTTAGGGGAACAAGCGTATTAAGCATTCATATTACGAGTAATAACTCTAGTGCTGGCCATACTTAGGGGAACAAGCGTATTAAGCATTCATATTACGTGTATGACTCTAGTATACTGGCCATACTTATGGGAACATGCGTACTAAGCATTCATATTAAGAGTGATCTCATCTCATATTTTGTAATCATTTTCATCTGTACAGTATGTTACAAAAAGGTGAAACGGCCATAGTGGCGGGAAAAAAAGAAACATGCAAATTTAACAAAAAATATACCGTATCTAAGTAGATACGATGATCAATAATAACAATCAACAGAAACGAAGACCTAATTACACACTTCATAGAATTGTGCTATTTAACTGACTAGTGGGGAAAATACATTTGTGATAACTCTAGTACTTGCCGTACTGAGGGGAACAAGCGTGCTGAGCATTAATATTACGAGTAATGAAAACAAAAAACACTGAATTTCTAACGGGACCTGAAACAACCATAAGAGGCTGATCGAAGCCAGGACCCGGCTAATTCACAGATCAGTCGAATTGGAAGTTAGCGTGTTGGTTTTTGTAGAGGGAGGAAAACCAAGAACCCGGAGAAAAATTCTCGGAACAAGGGCGAGATACCAGCAAACTCAACTCACATATGGCGCCACGTCCGAGGATCGAACATGGGCCACAGAGGTGGGTGTCGAAGCGCTTAACCACAGCGCCACCCCCGGTTCCTCCAATGATGACGACTAGTACTGGCTATACTAAGGGGAACAAGCGTACTAAGCATTCATATTACGAGTAATGACTCTACTACTGGTCGTTGTTTTGCATGACCATGTTGTTTATATATTTATTATCAGCTTCTGTATTGAGTAAAATAAAAGAACGATACATTACAATTCGTCCTCTATAAGCCATGTAATAGTGAACCATTATACCAGTTTACCGTATACTATTGTTACAACGACGTCTTACCTTTAAATTGTAATATTCGTTAAAAAACTCCCATATATGAAAACTTTTAGGTAGAGAGGTCCTGGTGGTGGGTACTATACAGGCCACTAGAGACCGGGACGAGATGATCCGACTTTCCACCGACTGAAACAACAACAACAACATCCACCACAAGTTACTACCATGTAAACTACTGCCACTACTCTCGGGATTCACCATTGTTCAGAAACTCATTTCAATGTAACAGATTCGCTGTGAGGGCCTTCGTTTATATAAGGGTTTGAATCAATCCTTTTAAAAACCAATACCCTCGTCGCGAATCTTTACCTTCACTGTGGGCGAGTCTTTTTGAAGGGAGTCTCACAACCAATCACTGACCTCCCATGCTGCCCCGTGGAAAAACGTCAGGTTACAACTTCTGTATTGATACATTGACTGTCACCTGCTTGGGATGTTTTTTTTACACACTGCGCATGTCCCTGACGCAAACTATAGTTATTAAACGTTTGAAAGGTCCATTTTTGAAGCTGTTCAATAAACTCGCAGTACGTGTTTTATCAGGTTTACAAACCACGAGACGAAGCTCGTTTATTAAACAGCACATGAAATAAATGATTACTGGCTGGAGTACATGTATGCCCATTAAGTGTCACACCATCACAGACAGTATCACGCCATCGCCGACAGTGTCACGCCATCGCCGACAGTGTCACGCCATCGTCACGCCATCGTCGACAGTGTCACACCATCGCTCACAGTGTCACACCATCACCGGCAGTAATTGATCAGCGTGCTCACATGATTTTGAGTGGTTGTCATAATAATAAACACTTAATGACTGGCCCCGAGAGAAACAGTGAGTTTTGTTTCCCCGAGATCCTCGATGAGGAGAAACAAAACTCACTGATTCCCGATGGGACAGTCATTAAGTGATTTGTTATATAGACATAAGTTTTTCTAGAGGCAAAGGTGTGCATAAATACAGGACCTACCTGATACGAGCGAGGTTTGTCGTCTTCTCTTCGTGAAGCTGCTTTTCAACACAAAACGCTGCCAACATCGCTACGGCATTTTTAGTATCGTTTTGTGTCTTTCGTACATCCTTTTTTAGCTACCAATTTCTCACTCTCGCGCTTGATAAAGATGTAAATTGTTTCTTTGGAGCTGGTTCATTTTGAACACTTTCTTTCGACGAAAAATGGTCAGCATTTGATGAATATCTAGACATTTTGGTAAACAAATATTTCCCGCCTTTAGCTAGCCAGTGGCGCGCGCGACAATCACACCATCTTCTGTCACGATGTGATCACGTGGCGGGCAACAATTTTTTAATTGTTGCCCGCGCGGGAAACATTGAAATTTGATGACTGCCACGTGACCCTGAATCAGCCAATGAGAGCGTGCGCTGTGTCTGGAAAACTTATGGCTATGTAACAATAGTAATTATGTAACTTTAGTGGGACGTTCCTTACCCTAACCAGTCCGTGCTGTAGTAGGTCCTTTAGGGCCATGGAGAGATCTTTACGAACAGCCGTTATGAGTTCAGCATCTCTTACATAATTAAACTGCAAAACACAGGCACATGATCTGAGTGAGGTATTGTGATACAACTACAAACATTATGCTAGTGTCTGCTTGAGAGAGGTCTCACAACCGATCACTGACTTGCCCTATCCCGGTCGGGGGGAAATATCAAGGTCAAACTCCTGTATCGATGCATAGAGACCGTTTCACAAACATGGGACCTGTTTTTTTGTACACTAAGCATATTTGTGATGCAAACTATAGTGCTGAACTATAAATTAATTTTCTTACATTTCCCATCAAAATTTCATTATTTGTTTAAATATTACAGATTAAAGATTTTAAATGATCAGGGGTCTTCAATTCAGTTCTGTGTCTTATTTTTACTTGAACAGCATAAGCGGGTCCAAGTGTTAAATTTGCCTCTGAATCAGTGTTCTCTTTTTTTCTTCGCCGTAGCAAGGGCGTGAACGTGAACTGGACTGTCAAAACATGGACATAGTCCAGTCCATGTTTCGCAACATGCCCGTAGCAAGTGGGAAATCGCATAACAGATCCATTACCGTGTTATCATTGTGGGATGAATTAGGTTGTCAGATGTCTCCCGTGCCGATGGCATCAGACTTTGATACTCTATTTACCTTCTTCTTAACCTTGTTACTCTTATAAAGGACATTTTATTGACCTTGAAAACACATGAATCTTTTGATATGCTGTAATTCTGGCTTTCTAAATAGGAAAATGTGATGTTTCAAACAGCGATGACAACCGGATGAACTGAGCTACCCGAGCAGATCTAATGCAGCAGTTAAAACAATGTCTCGAAACACGATATCGGGGCAGATTTATGCAGGCAGATTAAGATAAGGGGTCAAAATGAAATTTAAGCTCTTTGGATGTCACATTAGGCTCTCTAGTTTTAATGATCTCTCGGGAAGGGTAGTAACGTAAAAGGCTGTTTTTGCAGGCTAACACTGTGTTTAACCTACCCGGTAGGTAAAGGTTTCTGTCGCTTAAGCCGGTTAAATTTAAGGACTTTGCATAGCATTATCTTCGTTCCTATACAAGTTATAACCCCCAACATTGACATTCTTACTAATAATATTGTAATGTGCTCTACTCAGAAAACCGCGGTCTATTTCAGCGTGCTGTCTGTTAAATTTCTATATGGTCTGAGTACAGGCTTTAGTTATTTTTTCCTCTTCGTTGCAAGTGGGAAATTACATACTAGATCCATGAGCTTGCTATCCATGTGGAATGGAGATTTCAGTAAACCAGTATTAATTGTAAAGGTCTTCCTAACTGAATTATTCTAATGAACGAAGTCATCAATTATTAACATAATATTTTTCAAAAAATGCTGTAATCTGTGTTTTGTGAAGAGAAAAATACAATAAATAGTATCATTAAACGAGCGGACGTGGAGAAGCTTGTTAAGTAAAGGTTTCCTTAGTTGGCTAAGTGAGTGTAACTTTACACAATCATTATTACATTTTCTTAGTTCTGCCACCTAAACTAGAGAGTAAAACTACTTCGGTTCTTTTTCTTTATGGATGTATCCTATCCAGAGCCTATTTATACTACATTGTTATGTGCTGATCTTTCAACGCTTTTATGGTTGTCTTCGAGGGATTTGCAAGTCGTCCGGCCCTCACTCCAACCATTCCTATATCTTACTGAACATACTACCATATTTTCGAAAATCAAAACCACGGTATTCAAAGTTTCATAACACAGTATCTCAGAGTCATTTCCGTGTTCTAAATACTATTCTACTGTAGCTGATATTTTGGTCTCAGTCAGTGTTCTCTTTCTTTCTGATGTCATTGAAATGTTTTATACACGTTTTCCAAGTCAATGTGAAATCAGTTCTCTCGTTTAATGGTGAAATATATACATGTATTTCTTTTTCAATCCAAGTTCACAGTTTTATAATTCTCAAGTGAAATCCTTGATTTTATCTGTGTACGGTTTCCCAAACACTTTATAACGGTCGTTGAGTCAAATCCTTTATACAGTTTAACGGTTTTCGAGTCAACTCCTATATATATTGCTTAAACTTCTTATGTCTTAAAAGTTTAAAAGTTCGAATAGATTACGAGTGCAAGTAATTTTGTTTACTAGTGGAATGTGTTTGAGCGATGTTATCACTTAGTTGCGCGGTCGTAGACTAGAACAAGACATGTTCAAAAGCTCAAGACACACGGACAGCAACCAGAAGTGAGACTGTGCACATTTAAATAATGACAATAACATTTAAATGATGACGATAAAGGAGTCAGACATTTCAGTAGCCTGCAACGTTCTAGTTGGCAATTGGAGAGCTGGGCTATATTTGAATGACGGAAGAATGAGGCAAGGACAAAAATGGAAAGAGGGGGATCCGCGGAGGGCAGGATAATTCGATTAAATGTTACAACTTCGTTTCAACTTTCATTACCTTGCAAGCAGAGCCTTCTTCAATTCCCCATGAAAACAAAAGAAGGCTCTGCTGCATTCGTGTTGTTTTCATCCAAGCTTCTGAACGTGACAAGCCTGGTAAAACCAGTTTATTAGCGTGCAGCAAATAACCAAACCCGAGTCCACTGCAGCAATGGCAGATGAAGGTGACATGACTGAGTAACCAAGTGAGTTTGGGCATGAAAAAAAAATCATGGCAGCATGCTCTTCTTTTCTTATTGCTTTTCATGGGCAGTTGAATAAGGCTTACCCTGGATACCAGAGGTTCTAAGTTCTAAAATAAGGCATGAAGCGCTGCCAGTGAGGAGTAAAGCGATGAGAGAAAGAGAGAACCTCTACTCTAACGAGTTGCCAAGCTCACTTTCATAGAGTATGCTAATGAGAAATTGAATATGTCAACGGCCAAACCGGTTTTGTTGTTTGAATTTCGAACTTGCACGCGGAACAGTCATGCAAGAAGAGGCCGGAGATGAAGTGTCAAAATAGATACCGGATAAACAGATACCAGTGTCCCAGATACTTTACTTTATTCAAATTAACGGTAGTTTGTTAAATTCTCAAACTTGCACTCCTGTGAAAAAGGTACACTACTCTCAAAGTGCGACCTTAAACACAACAACAATTTTGTAAAACATGCTCGGTGAATATTTCAATTTCTGGTCGAGGTACATGTAAATAAGAATCCTACAGGCAAATTAGCTCCTACGTTTTTGTTTCCAAACGGCAAGTTGAATGTTCATGATCTGTCAACGGCATGACCCAAGAGTGACCTCTTGTTTATACTGTAGCTAGCAATTCAACACAAATTTTAAAATTACCTCAACTTCTTTGACAAATAATTTACTGAAAGTCTAAGGTACGATTTTATGGAGAAACGTCTTACTTACCTGTACCGGTACTGATCTTGTGAGATCAGAGCAGCATGGAAAACCAGTTTTTTGAACATGAGACCTGTTTTATACAGTTCACCAATTGCAACCATCTTTGTGCTATTATCCAATCGAATAACGAGTACAGATTCTGTACTCATGAAAGTGAGATTGGCATCTCGTGAGATGAGGTCCCTCTTCTTCTCTCCTCCCTCCCAGGGCCTCAGGAACCCAGGGTAAAGAAGGCTCTGCTTACACAGTAAACTCTCATATGAAACAAACATTGATACAGCCTGCATACAGCATATATAGTTTATTTCACAAGTAACATACAATATTCACATCCGATCTACAGGTATGGGATATATACAATGTATACAATAATATTGTAAATGCCCATACAGACCACCACTCATATTGCAGGAAATAGTTCAGAATTGGATACCAAAGTACGTTGTACAATTGTCCATGTATCTATTACTTACAAGTTACTGATTTCTCACCTTTTCTTCCAGCACTGCAGTATCAACAGAAGACAAAGAACTTGTTCTTGATCTCCTAGAGCTCTGCCGACCAAAGCTTCTGTCACAGTCTGGTGATCGGGGTGAGGTGGGAGCAGACGCCAAGTCCGTCTCAGTCTGGTCTAGAGAGTATTTAATACTGGCCACCTTCTCCACAGAGTTTCGAAGCTTTGCTAGTAGTTCGCTGGAATTAAAAGAGACAAGGATAGTAAGAAGCAGCTAGAGGGCATCATGGGTGGAGGGGGAGGGGAGGGGGAAGAAATTTATAATTGCTAGTTTAGCCTATAGCACAAAGACACAAAGATGAGTAGAGTCTTGAGTTGCGTTTGAAAACTACTGTACTACAAGTTTCTTTAAAACACAACTACAAAAATAACACCCTCAGAAATAGGAAAAATACCATGTGGATGTCCTGATATACTTTACAAACGTTTTCGATGGAGGTGGCAAAGTTCAAGTTACTCTAAATTATTCTTAAAAGCAGTAGTTTTCATCCACTCGAATCTTTGCCATCCTTTATCAAAATTATCTCCAATTTTCTCCAGTACACCTGGAAAGCATGGCTAAAGTGAACAAGTTGCACCGTAAATTTGTTGTCGGTAAGTGGTCGGCCGACAACTTAACGACCACTTACCAACAGCTTACCAACCACTTACCGACAGTACTTGAGAATGATTTCCACAGGGAATTTTCGTCTCAAAGTAAAATCCAGCTGATAGTACAAACAGGGAATTTTCGTCTCAAAGTAAAATCCAGCTGATAGTACAAACAGGGAATTTTCGTCTCAAAGTGTGCGTATGTGCGTACATACTCGCTACGCTCTTGAGATCACGTAGCTTTCCAGTGTTAGAACGAAATTTGTCAATAGCATGTTCTTACTACGTTGTAGATAGTTGGATATTGATGAAAATAGTGTACTCAATATATGTCTTTTCTTCTTTGCAGCATATTCTCGATTCAACTCCGTGAATTTAGTGAACCCGCGCCATCTTGGATTCCCATCTATCTGATATCATGTGTTCTTTAACAACACAGACTGCGGCAAACTGCAGCAAATCTATTATTTTAGAATCTTTACTTTTTGACGCCTCTAGCACGCAGGGTATTTACCAAAACCATCTTACTGTACGTTTGTAAAACTGTTTGTCATGAATTCGAATTTGTCACGCGTTAATCCTGGTGAAAGAAAGGTTAAAATACGAAATTGCACAATGAACACGTACGATATTTCGATAACCTGGTCCGAATTTTCGTTTGACAATAAACGAAATATCGTCGAAATGTCGTTCGCAGGTTGGTGATATTTCGCCTTGGCATTCGAATTTTCGTCGAAATTTGGAACGCAATTCGTCGATATACGTTTGCATGACTTTAACACAATAATGTAGTTATCTGTTAATTTGCCGTGAGATCGCACTGTATCGAAGGGGTTTATCGTAGCCACAACGTTGGAAACTTTGGAAGCTATTAAGCGTATTTTGGTTCAAAATATTCTTGAGCCAGTATGAGATAACGATTCATGCGCTTTCAGACTGATTGTCTGGTGTTGGACACAACAGGAGAGGCCCAACAGTGAGTGCCGCGGATATTTTAATTTGTTATCTGTTATCGAAGGGGTTTATCGTTGCCAGTATTAAGCATATTTTGGTTCAAATGAGTACAGTAAAGGAAACAGCTACACGTAGCGATCGAGTCACTTACCGACAGCTTACCAACCACATACCGACACAATTTTACCGACCACTTACCGACAACGTATTTACGGTGCAACATGTTCACTTTAGCCGGAAAGCATACTCTGCTAGTCTGACTACTTATTTTTGTCTTTATAATGATAAAGTTTATCATTTGGGTGTTGACTAATAGCTCCTTTTAATAATGACTGTGATGAGATAGACCCATTGAAATTGGGTGAAACTTGGTAAAACTAGTACAGCAGGTTAGTGTAACACCTCATTGGGGTCACACAGTAACAGTTAACATTCTTTCAGCGACGATGATTCCAATATGGCCAATAATCCACAAAATACGCCCAATAGTGGGCCTATTTTGGTTCAAGTAACCAGCCTGAACCAGGAGAATTTGGATGCCATCCTCAAGAAGGTACATGTACGTTCTCACTAATATCGACTCTACATCAAGTAAATTGTTGAATTGTAGAATAGTTCTTGATTTGAGTGTTGCATCCATGAGTTATAGAGGTCGATATTTATAATATATTCAGGCTGGTGACATAAAACCGGTCTTCATTTATTATACAAAAACATTCCGGTACAGATAAATGACCTTTTGTAAACATCTATGTTATATTTCTAGGTTGCAAATATCAGTAATTTTACCAAATATTTTGTCAAAATCAGATAATGGTTTCATTCACAAGGAAAAAGAAATGGAAGTTTTCGTCACGTCATTGATTAATTTACATATTGGAAATACAAACCTCTATAACTCTAGATGCAATACTCAAATCAAGAAATATTCTATTACTCAACTATTCACTTGATACATAATTGATATTAATGATAAAAAGTTTTAACCTGATATACACTTTAATGGTACTGTGTGCATACAAAGCGTACATTGTACCTGCAAAGCAACACTGCTGTTCAAGAAGAACAAGTACACAAGCAGCATAGGACGGAGATGTGGTATCAAATGTGGTATCAAATGTGGTATCAAATGAAACTTACAAGTATCCTGGTACAGCCACTGTTGTTGCTTTCCGTAGTATTTGGTCCTGGATCTGTTTTCCTGTGCAGCCAAATTGGCTAAAGAACAGAAGAAATACTGTCATCAAAATTAAGCTGTAAACTAGTACAAGATCACGGGGAAGTATATTGAACATCTCACACTACCCAAGAACTGGTACACATAACTATATGAAATCAATGCAGTAAGTTGTTTACCTTATTGCAAATATCTGTAGAATTGCCAAGGCACGTCTGATGATTGCCACGCTGGCATCGCGAATTCTCTGTTAAAACAAACCCACAGTTATCATGCGATGCCACACCATTACCAAGCTCTTCACCAATGTACATTTAAGAGCCCTTCAGTTTTCTTTTCTTGAGTTACATGTACATTAATCTTATCCATTTGAATTATCCTTGTTTTTCCATTTCTACTGGATTGCATGCCAATTATGTCTTTCACTGTCTGTCTATGTGAATGTTTGTTTTTCTCAGTACACAACACGCACAGCATGCACTGAACACCTGTGCAGTGTGACTTGAATATTGACACGACTTAAATGGCCTATGTCATGGTGTTGTGCATGTATGGAGTCAGTGCTCGATTAGTGGCTGTTAATTAACTAAAAACAGTCCCTCAATGCTTCTTTGAAATGATACACAATATTTTCCTTAAAGGGGCACTCTCAATCCTCAAATGATAAACTATCCCATGACGAAATACTAAAATAACTACTCAGATTAGCAGAGTATGCTATCCAGGTAAACTAGAGAAAATTTGAGACAATTTGATGAAGGATAATATAAATCGGTTCACTGTAAGCTGAAATCAAGTTTCTAGAATGAGTTTTTGTAATCCACTTTAATCTTTGTCATCCTTGATCGAAAAAGTTCGTAAAGCAATCAGGACCTTCATGTGGTATTGTTAGACAGTGTTCAATTCTCCTTGACAGTGCCACTTTAAGACTATCTACGGTACACAGTTAGTTTAATAGTCATTTTTGCATGTTTGCTTGGATTTTAACCATCTCACATGTACATGTATGCAAAGTTCGTCAGTTCATATAAAAATCGCTGAAAATAACCTAATTCAAATGTGCCAAACCCACTTGATTCATAATTAATTGTTAATCATCTACATGTATTAAGTTCAGTGCAGGAAAAGTTTACTATCTGAAATGGGCCTGTGCTCAATTCTCTCACGAATGGGGTAATCTGTATTTTGGTGCTTACTGCCCCTCATTGACCAGTGCATTATTCTACATTTTACAAGCACATAAGCTTTAAGCCACTTCCCACACCTTACTGCGCGCTTGTTCTGGGGTGACCGGTATGGGTGGTACATGCAGGCAGCATCCGTTATCGCCATCATCAGAGAGATCAAGGGGATAATCACACCTATACCCCATGTCCTGTCTGTCCGTCAGAGAAGATGTACTTCTCTTGAATGAGGCTGAGTTCTGGGGATGGTGGTAAGTGGGACAAACAAAACATTTAGACTGTGTCCAGTTGCTCATAAACCTTATTAGTCTTAATAATTTAGCTGGAGCTAATAATTTAAATAAATTTCCTATCTATTATCTCATCATTCTAGCTAAAAAAAAAAACAGAATTAAAAATAATAATAACCAAGAAAATGGCTTCAAAGAAAAGTTTTCCATTTTTGGCCAAGAGCAGTGTATCTTCAAAGCTGGTATAATCAACTAAAAGTCGGTTGTAGTATGTTAAGTTCCACTGTGGGAATAGTCTGAGCAGCAGCTGATATTTCAAGCATTTGTTAGAGTGAAGAGTACCAGAGCTCAGATGAAGGGATAATGCTCAAAGTAAAGTAAAGTAACTTTTATTTTTTTTATTGTTTTTTTATTCGTTACAGTGCAGTTACACAAAATTAAAAACAGAAAAGGTACAATGTGTAGTTTCCATGGCGACTTGATCTAAATATATATGTATAATGTGTAGTGAAAAAAAACGAAAAGTAAGTGATATGGCTATAAACAAGTTATTTCAATTTAAAAGAAAATGTTCTCCAGTTTTGCTCTGACCCTTGACGTATAGAAAAGAAAAGAAAGAAAAAATATTCAATTATCTTAGCAACTTGTTCCATTTCTCCAGATACAGCTGTAAGGTGCACGAGTTTTTGGCACATTTGCGTTCTATTGATTCGTATTCCTTGATATAATTAAAAAATATGTGCAAGGATGGAGTTTTTCCTTGGTCCCTAGCTTTATATAAAACAAGTTTGTAGATAAGGATGGTAAAGTAACTTTATTTAACGTCGGTTAAACTCGTGACAGTCTGGTGAGACTGATAAACTTGAGGCCGACGTGGGACCTACGATTTAACGTCCTTATCCGAGAAGACGTGAAGGTCTAACAATTTTGCAGTTCGAGGACAAGATTGTTTCACAAAGGCAGCACCTTCTACTCGGTTATTTTAAGACCCTGAGTGTTGGTCCAGCTGAAACTGCGACCTCCTGCTCGTCAGACCAGAGTTTAACCACTGAGCTAACCGGGAGGCTGCTGCTCGCTTCCCACAGCGGTTAGCATACCGTAATCAAGTTTTAGTCATGTAGATTATACATTGTTTTACAGGAAATAGGTTTAAAATTGGGTGTGAAAATCTGGCAAGTAGACTGAAGAGTATTTTCATAATACAAAAATTAATGTACTCTTGTACATGTGTATTGGCAATATCATTATCGTCTGCGAACATCCAAAGCACCACTGGTATAAACTAGTTACATACCGGCATTGGTTAGCAAAGTCACATGATAGGAACTTGTCTGGGTACATAAAGCCTCAGGGATAAAGTATCATATGAAGTATAAGCAGTCTGTAACCTCACTGACAGGATGTCAGTAATTTTAAAGCGCCATGAGACTGTGGTGATATGGTGCTATATAAATATGGCCATTATTATTATTATTACTCTCATACCTTGGGGAGTTAGCCTAATGCAATTCACAATGTTAACACATTTTGCCCACCCTCCCTCCCTTGATATACTGGTAGTATAATCTTCAGTATTTGCTTATGAAAAGTAATAGTACTTGTAGTTGCTAGATGAGGTTATAGTAATAAACTGGGGTCATCTTCCCTTCAGTTAATGGTTAAGTCTGTCTGGTGACTTCCCCAAGCATTCTATTGAGTGGTCACTGCAAGCTTTGCAGTGCATATTTTTGTATTTGCTGACCTGCCAATACCCTTGTTTGATCCAGCACGCAGCATGCTGGGGAGATGAGTGAGGTTTTAAAAGGTCAAGGCCTAGCTGCCAATAGCGATACTTCGTGTTGATGAACATTACAATAATATATGCATAAAGGCTGGGCATGTTTCTCCCATTGTATTGTTATGCTAATGTGCCAACCATGATTTCAAAAGGCTGCTTTGTGTCAGGAACCAATGGATCTCTGGTTGGCACATTAATGACAATGGATGACGAGGCAGTAAGTATCACTATACTTTTATCTGGTCCATGCTGGAGATGGGCCAAAGTATGGTTACAATGTTATTGTACATGTACACAGCTAGAGTGCAAAAAGTCGTCATGCCAGCCTTATCACACTATCGGCTGGGCATGTCTCCCCCACTTACACCACAAACACAGTGTTGTCTTTTGCTTATGTATCCAAATCATGCTGGTATAATTATCACTGAGCAAAGAGCGACAATCATTAACTGTTGGCCGACACTTTACCGTTAGTCAGCCAACAGTAGACTAACACCAGTTGATTGGACGTTCGTAAAGTACAGTTTTCCCCAATGCTACAATGCTGTCAGAAAAACAGCTCAAGCAAGCTTACATGCACATGTCATATGAGCCCAGATAGTTTAATACTGACCTTAAATTTGTCTTGCTGTGTTGGTCTTTTATCTACCTCCGATACATGGATGGGATATGAACATGGGTACTGGAAATGCTGTTCTGTCTTGGTCTGGCTCTCATCGACTTCTCCTATAACATGACATGTACTAGTAACTACCACAGTTCTCGCATGTACATGTATATAAGATATCTAAAAGTACAATGACTGTACCTATAAATCAGTGTTACAACATTAATTCTATTCACTGTATTTACACACACATCAGCAACATTTCCAAAATGTAGGTACTGTAGTCCCAATATACATCAGGGCTTGACATTATGCCACAAGCAACTGTTGTAACTAATCTATACAAGCAACATGGTCTGATCCACTAGCAACAACAAAGGCTAAAGTGAACAAGTTGCACCGTAAATTTGTTGTCGGTACGTGGTCGGCTCGACCACTTACCGACAGCTTACCAACCACTTACCGACACAATTTTACCGACCACTTACCAACCACTTACCGACAACGTATTTACGGTGCAACATTTTCACTTTAGCCAACAACAAATAGTTCAGCAAGATTCTACTAGCAAAAGCTGTGAGTTGTCAAGATATTTTACTTGCATTTGTAAACATCTGGTACTTTATCGAGTGTGAGAGGTTAGATTTGAGCCCTGCACTTCTTGTATTCTTGATCTTAAGTACACACAATGTACATGGTTACCCCATCAATCTCAACAGAATAGATTTGATAAAATAAGTACATGCGAAAACAAAAGCACTGGCTTTTTTTCACATCAGCTGGCCAAGGTCTGGCAAGCTCATTATGTTGTGGTACTCTCTAAGTGGTATGCTGGGTGGCATCAAGTGGATTCCAAAACCAAAGACATTGTTTTGCAGTGCTTTATTTATAGAATGTTTTGTTTGAAATGACAACTTCTATCTTTCTGCACCGAATCTCAGGTATTTTTTCTTTTCATTTCAGCTGGAATCCAGATTAAATAAAGAGCATTCTGTTGTAACCTTCATGTACATGTATACCCTCATTAAATAATCATTTATTATTACATACCTACAGTATAAATTATAATAAAAATCAGATAATTAAACAAACACAATGTTAGCACCATACAGTACATGTACCGTATTCACTCATGGATAAGCCGCACTTGCGGATAAGCCGCACTTGCAGATAAGCTGCACCCCGAGTTTAGAAGCTTGAGTTTAGGAAAAAAGGTTTTTTAGGAAGAATATCAAACGTACATTGTAACCTTCACGAATCGGACTTTCAAACTGGAGAAAACCAAAGTTGTATCTTTAATTTCAGCTCTGAAATAGTATAAACTTCATGTCTACATACTTACTAGATACATGACCTATCTTTCCATTAGTATTTGTTTACCAAGATATGTTCATTCGGGTCACTTGACCAAACCAACAACATGCTCATGTTCGTCCGTAGCTTAATAACCAGGCATATGTTGGAAGAGAGAAAGTTTGTTTTTGCTGAATGAAGTCAAAACAACATAGATCGAGTAGTTTGCTTTTTCATTAGCTCTCCATCCATCTCCGTGAGTGAATACAGTACTTTATACTGGGGTTGCACTGTAAGCACCAACTGTGTCACAATACTGTACCTACTAGCATTAAAACATGCAAGAACACTGCTGTCACATCTAATTGACTAAACTATACCTTGCAGGAACTGGACAAATCTTTCAAGATCCATGATCTGTGTGGTAAGTTGCTTTACAAGTTCTTCCTATTAATTTAAAGCAGATTTGACATTGTAAATACAAAGGTGACAAAATACTTTCCTTCCCAAACATCTTAAAATGTTCACTCTCAGATAAAACATTTTATAAATTCAACTTTACTTCAGGACTTACATGTAACACTCTTCTAAAGCAATAAAAGTTTCCCAATTTGTAGCTCAGGGACCCAGGTCCATTTCCTAGTGTACTGTACAATGTACATGTAGGTCCATTTCCTAGTGTACTGTACAATGTACATGTAGGTCCATTTCCTAGTGTACTGTACAATGTACATGTAGGTCCATTTCCTAGTGTACTGTACAATGTACATGTAGGTCCATTTCCTAGTGTACTGTACAATGTACATGTAGGTCCATTTCCTAGTGTACTGTACAATGTACATGTAGGTCCATTTCCTAGTGTACTGTACAATGTACATGTAGGTCCATTTCCTAGTGTACTGTACAATGTACATGTAGGTCCATTTCCTAGTGTACTGTACAATGTAGGTCCATTTCCTAGTGTACTGTACAATGTAGGTCCATTTCCTAGTGTAGGTACATTTATTATTCCATATTCTCTCCTCTATTTACTTCTCTTGAGGGTCTATTTTGTGAAATAACTCTAAAAAAATACTCTAAATAAACTCTAATAAAATAATTAAATAAAATTATAGGGACAGAGCATTTCAGAGAGACAGTAGGACAATAGGAAGAAACCACCATTTAGCCTGCAGAGTGGTGCAAAGTGAACAATAGGGTGGTTGCAGGTGCTCCCTCTCTTCTTCCCCTCCCCCCTCCTACACAGGCTACATACCATTATTTTAATGAATAATATACAAACATTTTTTAATGGTAAATCCAGAAAGCATGGAATTTACCTTAGTTTTCACTGGGTTCATAACCTGTGAATAAGAGCAAAATTAATAATATTATTATGCAGTGCATTTGTAAACTTTCTAGTTTATTTACCCACATCCAAATAAATTTTACAGCAAAACCTCTATGCAATGATTAGCATTATAATACAACTTTCAATGGTCTGATAATTTGCAAGTACATGCTGTAATGTTTCAAGTTTTATCAGAAACCTCTACACTGTCCAATGACAGTGAGAATTAAGGCTGTTTTTCAGGATACTTTACCCAATCATCTAATTGATCGCATGAATGGCCTGCATTCCTGCATACACGTACTAATTATGTACACATAATATATGCATACAGTTCCACCTGAAACTATAGGTATGCACATTAATTTTGATCTCGATCAAGTTGTGTGCACTGACCGCAATCTGCTTGCACCTTGCTTGCACCTTGCTCATGATCTGCTCGCACCTTGCTCACGACCTGCTCACACCTTGCTCGCAATCTGAATGCACATTTATTGCATGCAAATCAACAATCTTGAATTGAGAAGTGAAGATGCAACTGTGATCATGTCCATCTCGGAAAAAGTTGATCGTGGTCACTTCGCGAGCAAGGTGCGAGCAGATCGCGAGCAAGGTGTGAGCAGATCACGAGCAAGGTGTGAGCAGATCGTGAGCAAGGTGCAAGCAGATCATGGCCATTGATCGCGATGTGATCGTGATTTGCATGCGATAAATGTACTTATAGTTTCAAGCGGTACTGTATTTCACATTAACATTTTACCTGGCCCAGGGCTGCATCAACATTACGTCTCACATCCTCATCACTAGAACAAGCAACAGGAGAATAATTCGGTGATTATCTTACCAATAACTACGTAGAAGTCATTCACATAATTATTTTTTCAGCTCAAATTGCATGTGAATTGACCTTCCTTTTAGGTTATAATTATGCAATGTACAATAGACCATTTTCTCAAGTATGCGCATGCAACAGGCTTGACGGGCCGGTAAATACTTCACATGGGCAATCACGTAGTGGTTTCCTATAACCCTCCTTATTATTTCAACCAATACTAAATCCAAGCTGCCTAAATAAAGTATTTCTTGGCGGGCCGTGATTTTTGTTAGCTTTTGTTAGACTCGTTCTGATGCGTCAGCCTTTGTTATTCAAATTATTGGCTATTGTTAAAAAATTGGCGGCTATTGTTCAAAAAGCGATTTGGCAGGCCAATATTGCGTGCGCATACCTCAGAAAATGGTCTATTAGCTTCTTTAAAAAACTGTTTTACATAATTTACTACTGTAGAAGAAATACAGTTTTGTTACCTCATTTTGTCAAATCCCTCAAGTTTTAGGCCAATCCTTGTCCTGTAACGAAAGGGTAGCAATGGAAAGTTAAAACATACCGTACCGTGTATGCAACTGTACAACAATGTGTATAATGCCATCAATGAAAATGTGTATACGTACAAGGCAGAAACCATTTCAGTACACCTAAATGTTTCTCCAAATAAAAATGGAATAAATAGTAGTTATTTTCTAGCTATAAGTAAGAGCAAATTGAGAATTGAAAAGATGAAGACAAAATATTCATAATTTGGCATTTAGTTCTTACATGGTCCCTTTGTAACAGCTATCAAAATTTAAAGGGATACCCGAGTGAAAAACACATTGGGGCTCAAAAGAATATTCAACATGTTCTTTGTTCAGAAAATGTATTAAAATTTTATCAAAGGTTTTTAGTATTAAGAACGAGCACCTCAAAGTTGGCCCCACGAAGACATGGGCGCCGCCATCTTTGTTTGCATTTACGGAAGTGACGTCACTTCGTCCCACCAGCGTTCTCACTCTCTCACTTATTAGGTGTTTTTAGGATGATAAACGCCTTAACTGTACCTCACATACATTGTAGTTCTTATACTTATTCAGAAGTCACTCGAGTCTTTTAAGCCATGTTGTTTTGCTGTTATTAAATGGCAGTTACGAGACCTTGTTGTTCGTCTGATAATTTCTCGCCTTCCCAATGCTTTTCTTCCTCCTCCCAGTCTTCTGAACTTTTCTCATAATGTCGTCTTCATCATAATTCCGGTTTCTGTAAGAATTCCTCTGCAATCTCGATGAAAATATATCCACTTTAATTCCGAGCGTGTGAAAATCATACAAAGACAAGTAGCCGCGATACGCTGGTGGGACGAAGTGACGTCACTTCCGTAAATGCAAACAAAGATGGCGGCGCCCATGTCTTTGCGGGGCCAACTTTGAGGTGCTCGTTCTTAATATTAAAAACGTTTGATCAAATTTTAATACATTTTCTGAACAAAGAACGTGTTGAAGATTCTTTTGAGCCCCAATGTGTTTTTCACTCGGGTATCCCTTTAAAGGACTTTTCAAGGATAATAAAATAATGCTAATTTCGAGTACTTATACTTACAGTGTACAGGGATGCTGCTAAAACGTCATTATGTTTGTCAACTGCATGTACCATGAAACCATGCATCAAATTGAATTATTTAAAAAATATTTTCCTAATTTTCCTAGTGTGCAAACTAAAGTATTTCAAGAGTTTTTCCTAGAATTCAAATCATTACTTTTCAAGGATGTTTTTGGGTTCAAGGACTTTTGAAGACTATAGGAACAGTGTCTTAAAGAACTGAAACTGTGTGGCAATGAAATCCTGAGGTGAAACAAAATAAGCCTAGACATATATGTACATGTATTCATTACCTCCTATGTATCCTGTATTGTGGATTACATGTAAGTTAAAACAAATACAATTTGCCATTAAGTTTTAGTGATGTTTAGTTTACACGTCACATGGCTAACTAGTGTCAATTGCATGTGTTTGTCGGTACGGTGTTAGCGGAATTTACGTGGTTGTCAGTAGGTTGGTGGCGTGTTGTCGGCTGACAATCTACTGACAACAAATCTGGTATGTTATTCTTCACTATTACCTTCATCATGTGTAAACCCAACTTTTTATTTTGTGATACTTTTTAATTATTTTATACATTTTAATCATTTAATATATTTATAAGCTGTGCAACTATTAAATTTAAGATCTTTTAAAAATCAACGTTTAGTATTTTAATTATTTTATACATTTTAATCATTTAATATATTTATAAGCTGTGCAACTATTAAATTTAAGATCTTTTAAAAATCAACGTTTAGTATTACTTTATACCATAACCTTCTTGTGTTTAATCTTGACTGCCGCATCATGTAGTCGCGCACAAGGTTTGCTTTAGGACTGTTTGCATGTAAAAGCAGTAATTTCGTGAGAATTTTATAGTTAGTGTTACCATCTAATGTTCAGACTAGCATGCATGTTTATGGTAAATGTTACAGTACATTTATTGAATGCAATTCTCAAGTTCATTTGGATCACTCCCAATTAAAAAGATTAAAAATTAAAAAAAATTATAAAACATACATTGTACATGTACATGTCAAGCTTTAGTCCATTGCAGCACTAAATCTCATAATCAAAAGGTGTTTAATTCATGCAATGACAGTGATGGCATTACTGTTAGACAGTATAATTATTGGTAGTGTACATCACACCTAAACACAAAATTCACTGATGCATACAAACGTAAACTTAAAGGGGAACTGAACACTAAATCTACTTTAGCTCTACAAATCAATCTATATACAATGTACATGTATGAAAAATTCAATAAAATGGTGTTCTGCATCAGAAAAAATGTGAAAAACCTTCCTCACAACCTCTGAGCTATATGTGACCTCACACGCGAAAACGTACAACTAACGGTTATCCGTTAAACGGGCAAATTTTAACGGTTACAATGTACCTAACGCTTTTTCAGATCGTTTAACGGTTTGGCAAACCGTTTAAACGGGCAGCCCTGGAAAGCTAACGATTTGCATACGCGTTTAAACGGGCTAGAATTTGTTTTAACGATCTACCATATTGATTAAACGGTTTCTCTCTAAAAACTAATGCTCTGCATAAACGATTAAACGGCCTAGCCAAAACTTCTTTCTCAGCACAAATGGCGATCTCAAACGATCTGCTGAAAGTCAACAAATTCTGGACTGAGAGAACTTTGTTGTGAAGTGGATTTAACCTCTCCGGTCATTTATGAAGTAAAGTGATCAAACGCGATCTTAGAACTGTACTCGGAATCCCTGTACTCAAAAGCGCTAGGGATCCATATTGTATATTGTCACAGCAGACTTTCATCCGGTCTGAAAATGAACTACTTTCATGCCTATTTGAAGCTGTAAACCAACAGAGAAACAACGTAACTTACAGAACAGCCGTTAAATAATGCACGCGCAATAACTTCTTTTTGCGGCCGCAAGCCAACAGGTTCTTGCGTGCAGCTTGCACTTGAAATTACTGAACTAGCTGAACTAGCGCAAGAACTTAAGACCTGTAAGAAGTTCTTTCCGCAAGAAGTTCAACCCGTAAGAAGACGCAAGAACATGAACTTTTAGAAGACCCGCAAGAACGCTGAAGAACACGCAAGACGTGGCATATGAGAACCTTTGAGAACCATGAAAGTTTACTTTAATATCTTAAACTGAAGTAGAGATTAGCTGGATACCCGCAGACTTGAATGTTTTATTAACTCGTCATAAAGAAGCTGAAATCAAAACTCCAGAAGATTCGGTACAACAATTATCTTATGCAAATTATTAATCAGACAACAAATTAAAATATCCAAAAAACTTATTCACCAGTGTATCAATTTGACAGAATAGACTCAGACCAGTTTTCACATCAGGTGGAAACTGTTCAGACGAGTAGATAAAATGAAACTTTCAAAACATTTGGTTTGATAGGAAGACAATTTTTAGTGCGATCTCAAAGCAAAACAAACACTGCGGAGCTCATTGATTATTCAAATCAGTTTGCGGAAAATGTCACACATTCGAGACTCAGACTTCCTCGCCTTTGAAAACGGAGCCACAATAAATATTTATTTGGTAGAATTTATCATTTTCCAGTGAAGCTGAGAAGCTTGTGGTGCATTTTAAACTACAACGCAATAAAATCACACTTTCCGCAAAGTTCGCAGCACTCGAGTCTTGTGTCAAAAACCAGACAATTAGTCTCCATGGCTGAAAGCACACGCGAACTCGGAGAATCGTTGTATCACCGAAAAGCTGGCTTCTTGAATTGAAAACAATCATATGCAATAGATGACTGGTGATTTTGCCCAATTGAATACCTTCTCAATGATCCCTAATGATGAGAGGATGCACAGAAGCTTGTGCTCTCAGATCTTGCATCGATCGATGTAAATAAGCAGCTTTAGTTGTATTCTCGGCTTTTATTGGGCTTCGTTGTTTGACCTTCGTACAATCGATCTACCGAAGCCAAGCCAAGGAGTCCAAGACCAAGTGGCGCCGTCCAAGTTATTGCAAAGAACTAACAGTTAGTAAATCCAAGGGTAACGTATGACAAGAACGCTTTGAAAATTAATGCAGGGCTACAATCAAACGATCAACAGGTTGTTTCATTAAACGGTTTCCTCGTAGAGCTAACGGTTTGTCAGAGCAATTAAACGGCCAAGAAAAAACTTCAAACGATCTGCCAAACCGTTTAACCCTTTATAGCCCAAGAGATTTAAACTGATTTTTATCTGTTTCTACACTAAAACGAACCCTCCCCCCTAAAGAATATATAGCCATTGTTACCATGGAATTTTCATCTGACCAATAATACTGGGGGTAAAAGTTTTTAGATGGCCATTTTGAAAGCAGTTGTGGATTTACTTAACGGAGCTGGCGGCAAGTTTGTTTGGAGGAATACAGAGAATTTCAGGCTTTTTAAAGCCTTTTTCACCATTTATAGAGTGCTGGAGGACATCATTAAGTCTGATGAGAGCTTCAATCAGCACTTTCTCAAAGAACCGAGTCTGTGCCAGTTTATTGTGACACAGAAAGAGCCTCATTTCCCACTCGTGAATGGGCCAGGACGTCTTGTGTCACTTTAGCGTGGGCTTTATAAATGGGGGGTCTGGAGCCACCTATCATACATGTACATGTAGCTTTTTTGGAATGTTAGGATTTCCTGGCATGCTTTGCGGTCATTATGGATGAATTTAGCTTGCTGTAAAGTGCTTGTGGGCAGAATGGCTTGGTTCTGGGCCAGTTTAGGTGTTGGGAGACAGAAAGTGAGGTTAGTGCAAACATGAAACTCTAAATTTTATGTGAAATATGCATTTTTGTGAGAAATTTTAGAATCTGAGGAGAAATTTGTTTTTCTAAGTGCCATTTTAGCTACATGTACTTTTTCTGAAATGGAAAAATGTTAACCGAAGTTCACTTATACAAAGAAAGGAGGATGTAGATGAAATTATTCGTTTGTAATATGCCTAATGCATTTCGATAGGATCATTTGTTTATACATTATGCTGTGCGTGAATCTCAGGGCTTTGCACTTTAAACTTAGCAAGACTGAAACACTCAAAGCGAGTAACCAGTAAATGGCCACTGGAGTGGCCTACGAGCTATAAAGGGTTAAACGGGTTGGTCTCTCAAAGCTAACGGTTTCTGAAAACGTTTAAACGGGTAGACCGAAAAACCTAACGGTTTAGCTAACGCTTTTAACGATTTTCTAAACCGTTGAAATGGATAGCTAATGGATGGCTAACGGTTTAGACCGTTTAACGGATAACCGTTAGTGTACGTTTTCGCGTGTGAGGTCACATATACATTGTACAGATGACTCAGGTGCAGGAAATAAATTGGTTATGCCATGTTGCCCCTGCCATGGAAAAGCTGGACTAACTGCTGCTTTAATAGTCCAGATTCGTATTTTGAAAATTACCCCTAAATGCAATGACTACAGGCGTATTTATATATGGGTTAGCCCTGTTCTTAAGTTAAACATTCATAAATAGCAACGAGGTGCAAAACACGAAACTACAACAATACACAGGGATGTGAATAGTCCACCTTCTCCCTGGTATTTATCAATGTTTAACTTTAAGAACGAGGCTACCGCTGAATGCGATGAGTATATAGGGGTATATATACATGTACATGTACATGCGTCTGAAGTCATCGCATTCAGCGGTAATTTTCGAATACAAAATTGATTACACACCATTAATTGTGTTTTCTGTTTGCTTTAGGTGTGATTGTTTTTCCTTGGTATGTGTGATGGGTGATATGGGGAAATTTGCACATATGGGAAAATTTGCACCGAATCCAGCCACCACACTTGTTGTACGCTAGATTTATCAGTGGAGAATCAGGGACCGAGAATCAGTTATTTTTCAAACTTATTAACATGCAACACAGAGAAGTAATATTGCAAAAGTTATTTCTTTCAAATACATCTTTGTCTAGTCGTTGGTTGATTTTCTGGATTCAGTTCCCCTTTAACATTGTCCATATACCACACTAATTATCATGCAATAACACATCACACTTACTTTAATTGCTCCAGTACAATTCTCTGTTTCTCTACCAACTTTTCGGGGCTCAGTTCATCACCAATGCTATCACTTGCCCCCTACATCAACAGACACATAAATCACAGAGGATCAGGTACATTTTGTACATGTAATGATGACAAGACAAACGGTCCAATTACTGTATTGACAAATGATTGCAACACCAAGCCAAGTCAAAGCTCTTGACAAAACAATGGCATTGACATACAAACATTATCTTAATGGTGTTATTAAAGTGACATGTTGCAATTAAGATTCAGTATTGGATACAGTACCAACTAGAACTTACATTGTACAGTCCCGCTCAAAAAGTTTGCAACCACCACTAAACGCCAAACGGCGCTAACGGTTTTTAGCGGCGCTAGTGCCACTAACTTTTACCGTTAGTGCCACCAAACCACTAAACGTCTAGCGCCGTCGACGGCTAGCCACCAAACGTCTAGCGCCGTCGACGGCTAGCCACCAAACGTCTAGCGCCGTCGACGGCTAGCCACCAAAAGTTCTGAGCCACCAACGGCTAGCCACCAAAACCTCTGAGCCACCAACGGCTAGCCACTAAATCGTTGAGCCGCCGACGTTTCAAGAAGTTTATTTTGACTTGCGCTGACTTGAAGTATTTTTCATTTTTAGAAGTTTAATGATTTTGAAATGTTCGTCAAGGCCGAGTTTTGAGAAATTTCTTTTGAAACGTTTGTTTTATTAGTCAGTTCATCGGTTTCCGTGGCAGTACTGAAGGAATAAGTATTCAACTAAAATAAATTTACCATCTAGTGTTAGCAGCCGAGTTTTGAGTAGTTAATTTTGAAATGGTTAACGTCTACTAGTCAGCCGTATAAGTTCGATTCATCGACTCTCACGAGTCACAGCGCATGGCCCACTGAATGTAGAAGTCCACTGAACTTCAACTAACTTTACCGTCCCATTACAGGTTGCCGAAAATATATATTTTTGCAGGTGGGGTATTTTATTAACTCATCACAAAGTGATGAAGTTAAAAACTCCAGAAGATTTGATAGAGTGTGATCTCACGGCAATTAACATTCATTTGACAACAAATTGGAAAACAGCCAAAACTTCTCACTGTTAGGCATGCAGAGATCGACTCAAAGCATTTCCCGCATCAGGTGAAACTGTTCAGACATGAAACGAAAATGAAATAAAAACTTACAAAACATTTTATTCTGAAGGTAGAAAATGTCCGGTGCGATCCAGGCGATTTTAAAGCCGACGGCCTATAAATACGATGATTATTCAAATCAGTTCGTGGAAAATGTCACGCTTCACGGCCGTGTCGTAGAATTCTTGAGACCTTTGAGAAACGCATCCACATTAATAAAAGAACTCCAGAATATTTTATTGTACATCTTTTTCATTTTCCATAAAGGTTGAGTCCATGTAGTTGTGTGGTGAATTAAACTACAGTCGCACTTCCCGCGAACTTCACGGCGTGACACTCCAGTGTTGTGTCAAAAACCAGACAATGTCTGCGCAGCAAAGCGGTTTCAAGTAACACGTGAAGAATGAAACAGGAAGTTAGCTGTTCGCTGTTCGAGTTTTACTGAACGGTTTTGAAGTGATTTTCTTTAGTTATTCCAGGGAAAATCTGTGAAGTTCCCAAAAAAATGTCTTCGATTCTGTCAGACACGATGCGACTACAATTATTGTTAATATGCTAATTTTCGACTTCAGTTTGTTTACATTCACTCACACCGCAGCACAGTGCAGTGAAAACTTTTTCAATCATGCACTGCTAACGGCTAGCCGCCAAATGTCTTGAGCCGTTGACGGTTAGCCACCAAACGTCTAGCGCCGTCGACGGCTAGCCACCAAACGTCTAGTGGCATCTACGGCTAGCCACCAAACGTCTAGTGGCGTCTACGGCTAGCCACCAAACGTCTAGTGGCGTCGACGGCTAGCCACCAGTTTTTACCGTTAGTGCCACCAAACCACTAACGCCCAGCCGCTAAAAAATTAGCGGCGCTGGTGGCGCTGACGGTTGCAAAGTTTTTGAGCGGGACTGTATGTTCGCTCGGGTTCGCTTTAACAAAGGGAACCCAAAGTGAATGCAGGGTTTGCTTGAAGCAAACACTAATAGGGTTTGCTGGGTTTTCTGCATTCGCTCAAGTGAACCCTGCAAACTTTGAGTGAACAGCGAATGTATATTTATTTAGTGAAGACAAAACCCAGCAAATGCAAATAATCTTAGGAATAATTTGGATGGGTTAAAATGGAAAAGAGATATGGAGCATTTCTAGATGAGAAAGCAAATGATTACCCAAAGAAACAACTGATAATTGTTTTGCTTCATTGAGATGTCTATCTGGCTGTTCCACACACAATTCAATAATTCCATCAGTTGTTGGCCTATGTTTTCCAAAAAGCAAGCAGGATGCCCTTTAAGCTTGGAAAACAAAGAAAAAAGCAAAGCAAAACTAGGGCCATAAAAAGCATAGGACTACGAGCCAAATAGAAGTCCTCGCAAAACCCGACAAGGGTTTGTATTTTCACTTTCAGACAGTGCAGAGTGGTCCACATCAGAACATAAAGAATTGATAGGAGCCAGCTGAGAATATTTATTTTGTTTCCAAGAAAGCTTAGATGGAAACAGTCTGATGGTGACTCTGAATTGCTTGAAACCAACACCATGGACTATCTCACTATTACTTTGCTCTTTCAGACATATGCAAATCGCTGTCACATTGCATTCAAGGTGTCTCTACGTGTTCATCTTGGCTTTGTCCCTCAAGCTCTTTTTGTCTTTCCCATTTTTCAAGTCTTGATGACTTTTGAACTAAATCAAATTTTGAAATTTCTGACACGGTTTTGTAATACATTTCCTCTGAAATGTGACAAAACAAACATATTTTAAAATATTTTTGGAGTTGGAGCTTCTGAAAGCCATCTCACTATTTCGGAGAAATGGGATGGCGGAAAAGTCGAGATTTTCTAAGTACTCAAAACTTTTAATGTATTTTTGTAGCCAATTTTATAAAATACAACATGTGTACTTGTACCCATGTACATGTATACTTGTACCCATGTACATGTATAAAATACAACATGTGTACTTGTACCCATGTACATGTATAAAATACAATATGTATACTTGTACCCATGTACATGTAAAAAATACAATATGTGTACTTGTACCCATGTACATGTATAAAATACAACATGTGTACTTGTACCCATGTACATGTATAAAATACAATATGTATACTTGTGCCCATGTACATGTATAAAATACAATATGTGTACTTGTACCCATGTACATGTATAAAATACAATATGTATATTTGTACCCATGTACATGTATAAAATACAATATGTGTACTTGTACCCATGTACATGTATAAAATACAATATGTATACTTGTGCCCATGTACATGTATAAAATACAATATGTATACTTGTACCCATGTACATGTATAAAATACAATATGTATACTTGTACCCATGTACATGTATAAAATACGATATGTATACTTGTACCCATGTACATGTATAAAATACGACATGTGTACTTGTACCCATGTACATGTATACAATACAATATGTATACTTGTACCCATGTACATGTACAAAATAGAATATTTGTGTGTACTTGTACACATGTACAAAATACAATAGGTGTACTTGTATCCATGTTCATACATGTATAAAATACAATATGTATACTTGTATCATAGTGATTATACATGTATAAGCTGCACCCCCAAACTTTGGCCCTTGTTTTTGCCCAAAAAAATGAAAATTTACCTGCAACATATACAATGTATATGTACACCTGTAGCAGTTAATAACATGTTCAAGTTGCCATAGGCCCTAAATACGAATGGGGTACAGGGGCATGTTCCATTGAAAAATTCTGAAATTAGATTCTCATAAATTGCATTTTCCATTATTTTGGCACCTAACTTTCTGTATTTCTCTTTCAAAAATGTAGTATAGCTACATAGTCTATATTCTTAAATTACAATTCTCAATTACAGTAAACTGAAAAATAATATATAATGTACAACAGTGAACTGCAACACCCACAGCATCCAGTGAGTTCAGCCATGACATGTTATGAGTTACAGCCCTTATTGACAACCATGACGAGTACAGGATTGGATAAGCAAGTGCAAGAAAAGAACTAGAATGCAGGTACAGGGGTGACCATAGTACATGTAATACACGATTACAGTCTGAGTGTGCATGCATCTCAACATACCTCCACGACACATCTTTCCATCTCCTCCAGCTGATCCTTGAGTTGTCCTATCAGTCTGTCTTGTTTAATTTTCTGCTCTGAAATATTCTTCTCTTGACTCTTTTTGTCCTTCTATTAAAAGAACAGAAGCAATCTTTAGCACTTTTGTAACATGTAAACAATACACTGTCACCTTTGTATCCTGTACTACAATGTATTTACACATAAAATTGAATCAAAGGATGAGAATGTTTGATAAATCATTGAAAAGAGCAACCATGCGCTAGCATAAGAGGTCCTAATGTTCACAAAAGAAATAACTAAAAGCAACATTTTTTGTAATGTAAGGACCTTGAATGGCAAACCACGAACATTCTTCAATTATTTTAAAAATGTGATTTAATTGGCAATGCCAATGTCATAAGCCATTTAATATACCAGGGCAAAAACTGTTGTTTTGTGATGCTGTATGTATCCCTCGAAGATGTTCTTCGAAGGAGTATGCGAGTGCACTCATGAGTGAGTAACACGCCCTCCTAATGACAGGTGTTTGTCTGAAATCCACAGTGTTCGAATGCTTAGTACGCCTATCCTCATCTTCCGCCGGTATTTGTCTCAAATCCACGACTGTTGAAATGTATATAAATAAAAATAGAAAACAAAGGTTCATATGCATCAAAGGAACCCAACTTCCAATTTCAGTTAAGTGACCACCTTCCTATGTCTCAAAAATCAAGTCAGGTTAGGTATGGCATAATGAGAGTAGCTAGTAGTCCTGATGTTCCCAGGGAATAAGAAAAAAAGAAAGAAAGTAGATTCCTGATACAACCCTGCTAGAACTAAGGGGACTAACCAGACTAAGGACTATGACCACCATACAGTGATACAACCCTGCTAGAACTAGGAGGACTAACCGGACTAAGGACTGTATCATTGCTAATCATAGTCCCAAGTCTGGTAAGTTCCCTTAGTTCTAGCAGGAGTGTATCACTGTATATGCCGTCATACAATGTAGTCCTTAGTCCGGTTAGTCCCCTTAGTTCTAGTAGGGTTGTATCGCTGTCTGCTAATCATAGTCCTTAGTCCGGTTAGTCCCCATACATGTAGTTCTAGCATATATATTCTAGCAGGGTTGTATTGCCATTGCCTATATACAGTACCGCCTGGAATTATTGAAGCATCAGGTCACGGTCAAACCTCGGCTTTACCGCGGTCAAATTATTCACCGCAGTGAAAGCCGCGGTCAAAATCCGCGGTCAAATTATTCACCGCAATGAAAGCCGCGGTCAAAATCCGCGGTCATGACACAATACTATGTATAAGTTTAATAAAACATACATGAACATGTACATGTTTCAAACGGCAGATAGAGAAGCACACTTCAATTTCTTTTCGCTTCATTCAGAACTCTAACGGCGGGTTATAATCTTTTATTTTCGCTTCATTCAGAACTCAAACGGCGGGTAGAGCAGCACTCATCAGTGAAACTAACACTTTAGAATCTATTATTTTCGCTTCATTCAGAACTCAAACGGTGGGTAGAGAAGCACTCATCGGTGAAACTAAGACTTTAGAATCTTTTAGTTTCGATTCATTCAGAACTCAAATGGCGGGTAGAGAAGCACTCATCAGTGAAACTAACACTTTAGAATCTTTTATTTTCGCTTCATTCAGAACTCAAACTCAAACTAAAGTGTTAGTTTCACCGATGAGTGCTTCTCTACCTGCCGTTTGAGTTCTGAATGAAGCGAAAATAAAAGATTCTAAAGTCTTAGTTTCACCGATGAGTGCTTCTCTACCCGCCGTTTGAGTTCTGAATGAAGCGAAAATAAAAGATTCTAAAGTCTTAGTTTCACCGATGAGTGCTTCTCTACCTGCCGTTTGAGTTCTGAATGAAGCGAAAATAAAAGATTCTAAAGTCTTAGTTTCACCGATGAGTGCTTCTCTACCTGCCGTTTGAGTTCTGAATGAAGCGAAAATAAAAGATTCTAAAGTGTTAGTTACACCGATGAGTGCTTCTCTACCCGCCGTTTGAGTTCTGAATGAAGTGAAAATAAAAGATTCTAACCCGCCGTTAGAGTTCTGAATGAAGCGAAAATAAAAGAAATTGAAGTGTGCTTCTCTACCTGCCGTTTGAAACATGTACATGTATGTTTTATTAAACTTATACATAGTATTGTGTCATGACCACGGATTTTGACCGCGGCTTTCATTGTGGTGAATAATTTGACTGCGGATTTTGACCGCTGCTTTCACTGCGGTGAATAATTTGACCGCGGCAAAACCTCGTCCATAGTGAGGTAATACCGCGTCCAATGACCGCGGTAATACCGCGGTTTGACCGTGACCCGATGCTTCATTAATTCCAGGCGGTACTGTATATAGGCAATGGCAATACAACCCTGCTAGAATATATATGCTAGAACTATGGGGACAAACCGGACTAAGGACTATGATTAGCATACAGCGATACAACCCTACTAGAACTAAGGGGACTAACCGGACTAAGGACTACATTGTATGACGGCATATACAGTGATACAATCCTGCTAGAACTAAGGGGACTTACCAGACTTGGGACTATGATTAGCAATGATACAGTCCTTAGTCCGGTTAGTCCTCCTAGTTCTAGCAGGGTTGTATCACTGTATGGTGGTCATTAGTCCTTAGTCTGGTTAGTCCCCTTAGTTCTAGCAGGGTTGTATATTCAGGAATCTATTTTCTATCTTTTTTTCTTATTCCCTGGGAACATCAGGACTACTAGCTACTCTCATTATGCCATACCTAACCTGACTTGATTTTTGAGACATAGGAAGGTGGTCAAATTGGAAGTTGGGTTGCTTTGATGCATATGAACCTTTGTTTTCAAAAATATCAGCGGCCGTGGCCGCGGCCGGGACCACGGCCAACTAATTACCGCAGTTGGCCGCGGTTTTACCGAGGTATTACCGTGGTCATTGGACACGGTAAAACCGCGGTAAATGCTTCAATAATTCCAGGCGGCACTGTACGTCATTTTGTACTCATTAGTCCGTTTAGTCGCCTTAGCCATTTGTATTCCTTGGACTGGTTAGTCCCCATACATGTAGTTCTAGTAGGATTTTATTGCTACATGTACATGCCATTTGTGCAATTGTATTCGTTAGAACGGTTAGTCCCCTTAAGTTCTAGCAGGGTTGTATCACTGTATGCTAATCATAGTCCTTAGTCCGGTTCGTCCCCTTAGTTCTAGCAGGGTTGTATCACTGTATGCTAATCATACATGTAGTCCTTAGTCCGGTTAGTACCCTTAGTTCTAGCAGGTTTGTATCACTGGATGCTGGTCATAGTCTTTAGTCCAGTTAGTCCCCTTAGTTCTAGCAGGGTTGTATCACTGGATGCTGGTCATAGTCCTCAGTCCAGTTAGTCCCCTTAGTTCTAGCAGGGTTGTATCACTGGATGCTGGTCATAGTCCTTAGTCCAGTTAGTCCCCTTAGTTCTAGCAGGGTTGTATCACTGGATGCTGGTCATAGTCCTTAGTCCAGTTAGTCCCCTTAGTTCTAGCAGGGTTGTATCACTGGATGCTGGTCATAGTCCTTATAAGTCCCCTTATAGTTCTAGCAGGGTTGTGGTTGATGAACTTGTGCTTTATTCTATTGTATTTTTTTGTAGGAATGCGTGTCGTCCTACGTGATCATACAAAGGGATTGTCGCTTGCGAGTCCTCACAGTGACATCATTGTAATGGCAGATTCGGTTCCAGGCCCCAGACAGTTTTTAGCATAAAGTAGTCTATTTGAATGGCGAAAAAGAGACCTTTCCGAAGGCGGAACTGAAAAATAAATATACTCTTGATAATCAGAAAAGAATGAACTTTATTATTCTGCAATAAAATAAAGATGTAAAATTTGGTTTCATAAACACTTTAAAGAGCCCTGCAGTGATCCAGTACTAACGTATTGTAGAAACTAAAGCGCATTACCAACTAATGGTGTCTGTACTTACACATTCCATCTGCTGAGGAGGACTGCAGCTCACGCTCTCATGACAACTGCCTGCTCGGACATCTGGACACCCTTGAAAGGCAAATTCCTCCAGTGCAAACAACAGTCGCTACAAGAAAATGTAAATGTTTTACATTCAATATACAAAGCAAACAGTCAGGTACAGTATTTTGTTGAAGTTAAACCTAGTTTTTTTTTTCAACCTTTGGGTTCAACCTAGGTTATTGTTTTCCAACCTACTGTAGTTTGTTTGGGTACACCCCAAGTTATTTTGTTTTCCAAACTAGTTTGCATGGGTTCAACCTATGTTATTTTTACCAGCATGTACATGTAGGTATTTTGTTTTCTAGATTTAAACTATTTTGTTTGAGTTCAACCTATAGGATTCTCCCAACACAGGCATAGTAGACGGAGAAAAAAATTGAGTTATTTCTGCAGTACATGTAAGTAAAAAGAGTATTGTAGAAAACTTGTAGCCGGCGTGGTCAAGTAGAATACACAGAGAAAATCGCTGGTTGCCGGTGCTTTGGGAGAACTCTGAACCTAGGTTTTTTTATTCAAACTACATGTAATTTGTTTGGGTTCAACCTACAATGTAGGTTATTGTTTTCCAACCTAGTTTGCTTCCATGGGTTCAACCTAGTTTATTGTTGACATATTATTTTAATTTGGTTAAATCTAGTTTTTTTTTTGGGGGGGGGGTTCTACCTACAGTACCGCCAGGAATTATAGGGACATCCGACCGCGGAAAAACCTCGTGCAACAGACGCGGAGCCGCAGTACGGCGCCGCAGTCACCGAACAAATGACCGCGGTCACCAAACAAATGACTGCGGTCACCGAACAAATGACCGTGGTAGTTTTTGAGGACGCCATGGTTGCAAACTGAGGTGATAAACCGAGGCGCTTGCCACAGTGCCGCAATGGAAATACATGTACGTTGTTAGCAGTCTTCGTACTTGAAAGCTTTGAATGTGATGGATGACAAACAGCTTATGCATTGAGCCTAATCACCCAAAGAACGATCACCGGTATTAAACTTCTCGTAAACAATCTTCTGTTAACTTTCGTAAGTTGTCTTTCTTACTTGAGACCGCCGTTCGCGTTCTTCTTATTAACTAACGAAACCAACTGCTTCAAAATAAGCATTTCTTGAGATACGGCCCGCTTACAATCTTCTGTTAACTTCCGTAAGTTGTCTTTCTTACTTGAGACCGTCGTTCGCGTTCTTATTAACTAACGAAGCCAACTGCTTCAAAATAAGCATTTCTTGAGAGACGGCCCGCTAACAATCTTCTGTTAACTTTCGTAAGTTCTCTTTCTTACTCGAGACCGCTGTTGGCGTTCTTATTAACTAACGAAGCATAACACCAAATAAACTTTTGCTTCGGTGTAGTTTCACATTTACGGCAGATCCTTGTCTTGTTACTAGTATTAAAAGGTTTCGGCAGAAATAATTGTAAATGTTTGGTTATTAAATTCTCAACTCTTCTTGGAGTCTGAATTTCCATGTGCAATCAGTCAGGCATGAACGTGCCTGAGTCTGATTTTTTACAGAACATTGACAGTCAGTTTTGAAGCAACGTTTGTCATATTGAAAGACGTGCAAAAACCTCTATACTCTTACCAGAAAACTTCTACTCGGAAAGTGCAATTCCTTTTGAATTAAGAGCTTTAATGCATCGGATCAGATCAGTCAATTCACGTAAATGGAAATTACTTGCGCCCCGCGGTACATGTATTTGTGTCAGAAATGAGACATGCATCCGGCTGACAGTTCACGATTGACAGGAACTTTTATTATACTGCGCAGTAAGAATCTTGACTTTTTGATGCCTCTGGCACGCAGGGTATTTATCAAAACCATCTTACTGTACGTTTGTAAAACTGTTTGTTATGAATTCGAATTTGTCACGCGTTAATCCTGGTGAAAGAAAGGTTAAAATACGAAATTGTGCAATGAACACACACGTTTGCAGAAATTTCTTTGAAATTTCGGATCACGATACTTCGAATTTTCGTTTGACAATATAAAGGGAAATATTGTCGAAATGTCGCTGAACAAAGAGCGAAATTCATCGAAATATGTTTGCATGACTTGCACAATACTGTAACGAAGCCAACTGCTTCAAAATAAGCATTTCTTAAGCCACGGCACGCTAACAATCTTCTGTTAATTTTCGTAAGTTGTCTTTCTTACTCGAGACCGCCGTTCACGTTCTGATTAACTAACGAAGCCAACTGCTTCAAAATAAGCATTTCTTAACACACGGCTCACTAATTTTCTTAATGTTTTTCTTACTCGAGACCGCCGTTCGCATTATTATCAACTAACGAAGCCAACTGCTTCAAAATAAAAATTTCATAAGCCACGGGCTGCTAGCTTTTGTTCTTGATCACACTTCATCAGTCGTCTTTCTACTCAGACCGCCATTCAAGTTCTTATTAACTAACGAAGGCAACTGCTTCAAAATAAGCATTTCTTAACACACAGCGCGCTAACAATCTTCTGTTAACTTTCGTAAGTTGTCTTTCTTACTCGAGACCGCGGTTCACGTTATAACGAAGCCAACTGCTTCAAAATAAAATGTAGGAGATGTACATGTACATGTAGACGTTACATGAGGTCGCGGTTAGCGCCGCGGCACGACCACTGCGGCGATCTCAAAAGTGACAGCGGTTACCTCAAAAGTTTTTTGCGGTAAAACCGCAGGCATTGCATGCGGCACAGCCACGGTAAATGTTCCTATAATTCCTGGCGGTACTGTAATTATTTGTTTCAACTGTCAATCTACATGTAGACTAACAGTTTAAGTTATTTTCAAAGTAAGTTATATTTTAAAATAAAAGTTGTACAAAGTATGAAGTTTGTATAGTTGCTGTGCACACCAACAGAGCCTGTGTGGAAATGGAAGCACTGCAGGATATTACGGCAGCAGTATTACTGCTACTTGATTGCAACAAAAGGATTATCTTCTGCAGTTGCAGTAGATTGAATAAATAAACTAGCTAGGTTGAAACTGGGAAATATATATTATTAATAATAAAAATATGTATGTTTTTTTACTGCCACAGACTCTGAAATGACTCACCTCTCTCTTCTCAGGGGGAGCACCAACAACTTGTTTTAATCTGAACTGAACCTGTTAAAAGATTGCACTGACTTCAGTGTTGAATTCAAGATGGCACAACTGTATTAATGAAATATTGTCTTTGCTGCAATACCAACTATTAAAACTCATTGGTTAGAGACTGATGTGCGTTCTTTATCGGCAAATACAGGCACATGCTGACTGTACGATGAATGAAAAAATTAATACTGCATGAGGCCAAATGCAGTTTGAAGAAATTTTGCATTTTATTTTATGATCTGTACGGCCCCATGTGTGCTTTCCTTTCAAACCATTTAACAGAAGTCACATGATGGGGGCTATACATGTTTGTCAAGAGAGGAACGGAAAAAAATAAGCTTGAATTTTGCTTGTGACCTTTTGCTACATTTTTTTCCACTGAATGTTTCCATGTAGTGTTTTCAAATAATGCAAAGTTGATGCTGAGTAACACTGTATTCTGGAAAGGAGAATACATCTTACAATCTATTTATGGCTAAGATACAATCTGCAAGCCTGGTATAGAAATGTGACCCTGCATGCGAAAACGTTAATATGGCTTTGAAAAGCCGTTCGCTACCCCGTTCAAACGGCCTAAAAAGCCGTTCAAACGGAAGCAAAAGTCGTTCGAATGGAAGCAAAAGTCGTTCGAACGGAAGCAAAAGTCGTTCGAACGGAAGCAAAAGCTGTTCGAACGGAAGCAAAAGCTGTTCGAACGGAAGCAAAAGCCGTTCGAACGGAAGCAAAAGCCGTTCGAACGGCCTAAAAAGGCGTTCGAACGGAAGCAAAAGCCGTTCAAACGGAAGCCAAAGCCGTTCAAACGGAAGCAAAAGTCGTTCGAACGGAAGCAAAGGCCGTTTTTTTTTTCAAATTGGGAAGCCGTTCGCTTGCGTTCGAAAGCCGTTTTCTCAAATTGGAAAGCCGTTCGAAAGAGTTGGATAGTCGCTCGAACGAGTTGGGAAGCCGTTCGCACGAGATGGAAAGCTGTTTTCTCAAATTGGAAAGCCGTTCGAAGGAGCGGCTCGCTGGTGTGGGAAAGGACGCCGTTGTTTGGTTTATGACAAACCTTTGCCGCTTCTGTAGTTGTATCGTATCTTTCTAACACGGAAAAGGATTCTCATTTTATTTCAGGCTTTACTTTAGTATTATCCACGGCGTGATCCGAGAAGTATACGAGCAATAAAGCTAGTCACATAAACCAACGAGCGTCCTGCTTCGTGTTTTGATAGAGAAAGAACGCTGTTGTTTGGTTTATGACAAACCTTCGCCGCTTATGTTCGCGCTTCTGTAGTTGTATCGTATCTTTCTAACACGGAAAAGGATTCTCATTTTATTTCAGGCTTTACTTTAGTATTATCCACGGCGTGATCCGAGAAGTATACGAGCAATAAAGCTAGTCATAAACCAACGAGCGTCCTGCTTCGTGTTTTGATAGAGAAAGAACGCTGTTGTTTGGTTTATGACAAACCTTCGCCGCTTATGTTCGCGCTTCTGTAGTTGTATCGTATCTTTCTAACACGGAGAAGGATTGACATTTTATTTCAGGCTTTACTTTAGTATTATCCACGGCGTGATCCGAGAAGTATACGAGCAATAAAGCTAGTCATAAACCAACGAGCGTCTTAAAGCTTCGTGTTTTGATAGAGAAAGCAGGACGCTGTTGAGTGTTGTTTGGTTTATGGACGAAGTGGATGTCTACCGTTCGAACAAACGGAAGCAAAAGCCGTTCGCATTGCTTGGCAAAACCGTCGTTCGAACGAACGGAAGCGAGAGCCGTTCAAACGGAAGCAAGAGCCGTTCAAACGGTAGCAAAAGCCGTTCAAAGGGAAGCAAAAGTCGTTCGAACGGAAGCAAAAGTCGTTCGAACGGAAGCCAAAGCCGTTCGAACGGAAGCCAAAGCCATTCAAACGGAAGCCAAAGCCGTTCAAACGGCCTAAAATGTCGTTCGAACGGAAGCAAAAGCCGTTCAAATGGAAGCAAAAGCCGTTCAAACGGAAGCAAAAGTCGTTCGAACGGAAGTAAAAGTCGTTTGAACGCCTCGAAAAGCCGTTTGTTACCCGTTTTTTTGCGAAAGCCATATTAACGTTTTCGCGTGCAAGGTCACAAATGGGATTGGTAAAGTCACATTGTGGAATGTATACCAATGTGTCCATTAAAATAAGATCAACACAACAGAAATATACATATCTAGTGGTGGTTAGTACAAATCCTGTCGATAAAGCTTAACATAATTATAACCCCCTTCCCAAAACATTGGACTTTGGGTCTTGAAAATGGCCAACAATAGAGACAGAAAATAATGTATTTCATTTTTGCCCTTGGCTCCTCCCTAAAAAACCGTTTGTGGTTCAATGGACTGATTTTGAATGAAAATGACCAAGATTTCGATTTTAATGATAGAAATAATGGTTAACCTTTTCACTCCCTAGAGTGCCATGTGGCGTTATCTACTGGTTACTTGCTTTGAGGGTTTCAGTCTGAATAAGTTTAAAGCACAAGGCTCTGAGATTGCCACACACCATAATGTATAGACAAAATATTAATGATCTTATTGAACTGCATTAGGCAAATTCCTGTTTAGTTTGATAGTTTCACAAAGCAAAAATAAACAAAAGGCTGCTAAGCATCACAGTTGGATCACATTCTTTAATATTTAGGTTCCATTAAGATACACTTACACATTCAAGAAACTCATTTGATCTCGTTTTTTTTAAATACCATGTATGTCTCAATGTGACTAATAAGAAAGCAAGGTGCATCATGCTTAATCATAACAATGCTCATTACACTGCACCTGTGCAAAGTGTGTTGTCAATGCCAGGAGTGAAGAGTTCAGTTCTTCATGTTCATCTTCTAGCTCCTGCACTCTCTTCACATTATCTGACCTTAAAAATAACATCAAAATATCCCTATTATTATATAATTAAACATTAAAGAGCATGTGGTGAGTAAATACTGCACAGCCTACAATGTACATGTACATGCATGTATAATTATGTTGTACTGTAGTTCATCTCAGCCATATTTTTTTTGAACTTGATGTTTTTTTTCAACGAGGGCATTTTTAGTACCCAGTCCCCAATGGTCTAGTCAAAATTTGCATATGTGCAGTAAACCCTTATACTACAGTCATGTAGCTTGGAATTTCACTAAACTGTGCTGAAATTGATGACACAACCCCAGTTCTGGCAAGCACGACCAGATGGCCAGTTCCTGATCACATTGACTACAATTAAGGTAAAAAAAGTTATTGCAAAAAAGTCCCTACATGTAGTTCACAAAGAAAATGAACTGAGATGAAATATAATATTATTATGTTCCCTAGCACACAGGAGTCCACAGGATAAAGGTATACTTTATAATCCAATCAACACATGTTGGGCGACTGTCGGGTGACTTACGGCCAACGCTTTCCCAATGCTTCACCAACACTACAGTGATGTTTTAAAGTTTTTCCCGATAAATGGAACTACTGGCAATGTGACAGAAATGGCACTGATTGGCTAATTCAGACCGGAAATGCAGGGGCAGAATCAGCTGGCAGTGATCACTTTTAAAGTTTTGCAAATGTAGAACATGCATATGTTAGCCTCCTTCACAGGCAACTTCATCTGGAATAACCCCCTCCCCCCCAAAATAAATAAAAAATAAATAAAATAAATAAAAAATAATAAATATTTGGAAACGGAAACTTTGTTTGCTTTCCTGTGGCAAAGGTGGGCAGGAAAGCTGAGGAGAGAGTAGGGACCTCACCACAGGAATCCCAATCCACCAAATTTCCAAGTAAGAAGGTAAAGAGAGGAGAAAGAGTTGCATGCGGAGGCTATGGATATCTACATGTAAAGTGATCATTTCTTGTTGATATGGAGCTAACACATGACCAACACTTCACCAACACTTTGCCGACAAGTCACCAACAGTTGCCCAAACTAATTGGCCATCAGTCGCCCAACAGACACCCATTAAATGTCCAACATTCAGCTGACCACAAAGTATACTTTTACCAGTCCACATGCAGTTAGATGAAATGCACTCATTACTCGACCAGGCTGCCTGTACAAAGTTTCTGTATTGCCTGAGGTTGTGTATAATTATTTTCTGGAACCCTGTTACAACGAAGTGCAACAGACCAGAAAAATAAGTTTGTTAAATTGAGGATACGTTATAAACGACTCCCGGTTATAACATTTCTCCAGCAAAAGCACTAAGAATGTTCATTATATCAGGGTTTTCTTCTAACAATCCTGCCCAATGTCGCGATTAAAGCCAAGAGGGCAATTTGGTGAAAAGTTTGAAAACACAAGTGATTTTCGATGTCCCATGCGATTACATATACTTGTTTATAATATACATGTAGAGGGAATTCTTTCCAAGCAAGACATACAATGCGCTGTAATTATGGTCTATGGATGTGTGCTCAAATGCCAATGGAAAAGCTGATTCAACATGACCGGCGACACTTTCAAACTTAGTCCAACTCACTTTGCTCTGTATTCAATTACATTATCTTCACATTCTTATTATATAATAAAGGTAAATGAGTAGATAAAATACAATTATACTGCATTTGATGTGTCTTTAATAGTTTATTTGCAAATGTTATAGTTTTTACAAACCGGCGAGGATTCTCTGAGTGCATTGAATGCATGAAAACTCATTAAGAAAAGCTTAAGACTAAAACTCTACAGAAAAATCCAGTGTTTTGAATGAAATTCTTTGAAACTTCTGGGTTTTTTAAATTGATAATTATTATTTGCAATTACAGATAGGTTTAAAGTGGGAATGAAAATCTTTTGGACTTATTTTGTCAAACAAACAAAATAATGTCAAAATCAAGGATAGCTGACTTTCTAAACCAAGGGCTCAAACTTTCCCCATGATGCCATTCGACAGAATTCTACGGACTCGGCGGCGGTGAGTATGGTTTCTTCTGTAGGTTTTCCGATGAAATGTGCTCTAATTTTGGACAAATAAGCCACTGTAAGAGAGCTAGAGGACATCATTAAGTCTGAGGACGGCTGAAAAGTACTTGGCTTGCTTTTAGTAGGCTTTGTGAGGGGTTTCACAGGGTTTTTCTGTTGTGTTTCTGCTTTGAGACACATGAAATAATTCTTAACTGAAATCCTTGAAATCCTGCAGTTGGTTGTCTTTTACCCCAGGCCTGCTCAACCTATTAGGATGTGTTTTTGTCACTTTAAAGCAATGGCTTGAGTCCAAATCACTGCTCTTGGTTGTAGTGGTAAAAGACTTCTAAAAAAAGCCCTACAGGAGTCCCAGAGGGGGGTCCCCTTGTGAATTTTTTTGATTACCTAGCATGCAATTGGAGGTGGGAGCAGGAAAATGTGGTCGAGTGAAATGCAGTGTAAACATCGGCATGGTTCACAGTCGCTTGGTGTGTTTTGTGCAAACAAACCTGCTGGTTGGAAAGATTAAACAAGGTACTGTAACGACTGAGTGGTTATTTTGTATTTGCTCTTGATTTCAAGTGTGAATGGGAAGGCCTTTTTGAGCCGATTTTCAGCTCCTCAAAATTCGCAAAACGAACAACGATCTCCAAAACAAATGCGTTTTTTCTCCAAAGTGGGACAGTCAAGCGATCCCTGTTGTAGCTCTCGCTTTGAAGTTATTCATCCCTTGAAATAATATCGCAACATCGTATTTCCAGCATGTCTAGGTTTGACGCAATAATTTTCTCCAGGTACATGTACATGCTTCATATTGGGTAGTTATGGCTGGTTCAGGAGTGAAAGGGTTAACCTACATGTATAAACATGACATGGTTGAAAATCATACATGTATAATTATATAATTTGTAATTAATGGATTTAAAATATTTTGCATGGAATGTTGCTTTGCTACTCTTGAACAAAAACTGCATGGACAAAGAGCTGTTGTGAACGTGTCACTATAGAAAATTATTTTGACAGTGAAGCAAGAGAGTCAAAAGGATCAGCAACGAAAAAAATCAGAAGGAAATTCAATATCAGAAGAACGAAAAAAAAGTTTTACATACAAGACAATTTTTGGGGATGATAAATATGTAATAATTTCATACATGTATCAAGTAATTTTGTGCACAATTCGGTAACATACCAGGGCTCACTAATGGTCTCACAATGGGATTTTGGCTTGACCTTCAATCTTGCCAAAATACAAACCACGACTCGACTAAACTTGTCCTGATTTTATCCCCCAAGGGGGGGGGTGGGGGTACTAAATTGCTGATTTCAAACCCTAAAAAATACGACAATCACCCCTACCTGCCGAATATAGGAAGAACCCCCCCACCCCCGGGTATTATCCCAAATCATGCACACAATTGCTTTATTACATGTACATGATTGTATATTATAATATTAATTAATCACTTTTACGTGGTGGTGTTTGTAGATCACAGTGAGAAAGAGGAAGAGTAAAACAGTGCAAAGAACAATAATAATTATTAATTTAAACAACACAATACTATTTTACACTTATAAATACATGTAAAGATTGCGCGATGCTTCATGTATTCATCTCCATTCTGTATTATTACTCCAGTCTATACTGTCAGTATATAATTTTTTTATATTATATGTATTCTGATAATAGTGACTTGTTACGATACTCAGCATCATATAATACAGAACTTTTGTACATGTTTAAGATTACCAGTAAAATAATTAACAATTATTCACCAAAGTAGAGGTGAATAGTGGTGGCACCAAATAGTTATTTTATTTTCTGTCAAATGGACAAAAACTTGTGCAAAGTGATCACTGCTTCGCTCGGAAGTGAATATGAAATCATATTCACTGTTTGAGTTGCCAATCAGAGCACGCGAAAAGTCATATTCACTGGTGTGGTACATGTATATACTAATATTAACAATATTAGTGAAAATAATTGCCTTTTCACCTTAATATCACAATAATGATTGCTCCTTTTTGAGGATTGAGATCTACATTTTGTGTGGAGTGTTCTACAACATACTACATGCCCTATAATAATATATCAACACAGGACATCTCCACTACAACCACACATGACTTTTGTACCTCAGTAATTGTGGAAATCTCAGTATTCATTTGTTCAATATTTCCAAGATGTTCACATCAAATGTCAGCCATAGAGGAAGGAAATCCTTTGAGAAAAACTGCTTTGTCTCTTCAAAATGCAAAATTATATTATTCTTTTGTTAACACTGGGCTGAAAATTCCTGAAAGACACTGAAGTTGGCATGGCAATCTTGATGGAAAGTTGTTTACTATCTACAGTAAGCTCTTTATCAGCCATACAATGACTTATTGCCTAGCCAAAGTGTCTAAAAATGTAAGATTTAAAAATAAAAAACATTTGATGCAGGGTTAGGAGAAAAAAGAATCAAAGGCAAGCTTCAACCTTATTGCATTAGCCCTTGGGCCTTTCAAGCTTGCCGAAATTTTAATTTAACTAAAAAAATTAAGAAGCCTATATCGGACAGCACTTTTGTTGTGCCCTGCGATGATGTTATAATACATAAACAAGAGTAAAAGTATGAATTACAAAACTGTTTCCATAATACATGTACATGGCTTTGAGTTTTCCTAGTTATGGCCAACATTTTCATAATGAAAGAAAACCTCATTCTGAAAAAAATGCAATCCATATTGAAATGAATGAATAAATGCATGTTGCCTAATAGATAATATATTAGCCTGCATACGTACAAAGGCAGAAGAGCTGTCAGGAAGAGGAGGTACTTTAATTATTACTACTCTGACAAGTTGTTAAAATTGAATATCAAACAGCTGTCTTATACATGTAGCTTGTTCACACATAAATTCATATTTCACTGGTCCAAGGTTCCCACTCTTGATTCAGTTTTAACAAGTCTTCTTCTGAAAACACACATAATTATGATGAGCACACACATATAAAGTGAAGCTGTAAGAATTTGTGGATTGCACGTTTTTAAAGACACTGATTTGTATATGTACAAATGTACATGTATTACAGGTTAAATTTGATATTTAGTTTAATTTTAAAACAAACTACATGTAGGTGAATTTAAACAAACTAAGTTAATTTAAATCAATCTACATGTAGGTTTAAAATCTTAAATCAAACTAGGAAATTATTTAACTAGTTGGTTAATTTAAATTTAACCTTGGTTAGTATTTTTTAACCTACATGTAGGTCATTTCGTATTTTAACTAGTTTAATTTTTCAACCTGGGTGATTCTGTCTTAATCTTATAATGGTTACCTTTCACTGAGAACATTGTTTGCCTGTGGTCAGTGAAAACGTCTTGTTTACCTGTGAACCCTATATATAGCCCTAGATCTATCTTCTCTTCTTGTTTACCTGTGAGCTCTAGCCACAAATTAGCCCTAAATACTCATTGTTTACCTGTGACCGTAATATGACTGTTCCCTGATGTTAGGGTTTTTTAAATGTTGGGTTAGGGTTTGCATTAGTTCACAGGACCATTGAAAAGGCATTATAATTTTTTCTATGTTGTTTGGTGAACTAGCCCTAAAAACCCAAAATTAGTGACTATAGCTAAACACCCTAAATTAGTGAGTAATTGGATTTACTGAGGTTAGGGTTTTTTAAATGTTGGGTTAGGATTTGGATTAGTTCACAAGACCATTGAAGAAGCATTATTTTTCTCCAAAAAGTATGTAAACGTTTTATAATAGTGACTATAGCCCTAAACACCCTAAGTCATTGAAAGTCAAAAATAAGGGAAATTCAGACAATATCATTCAAATGTATATGACAGAAGGACTAAAAGGATATCACTGTCCTTTCTGGGTTGTATGAATAGCCTTTACCCCTATCAGTCATTCGGCTATAAAAAATACACCATTTATTTACAACCAGCCGATGAAGGATCTAGTATCCAATTTGTGTTGTGGAGATTACGTAATGCCTGCAACAAAACAGTATTTTTTTTAATTTCCAATATAACTACAATGTAATCATAGTTTTCTTGTGATATTCATGCTGTTCTTTTAGTTTGATAAGGGCATTATTTTAGTCCAATAAGTTCTCCAGAAGAATGTTTGTGTGGCCAAGTGTTGCGTACATTATGTTGCGTACATTACGTATTTCAGATTACAAGGAGAAAGGAACATAATGCAACCTACAAACCCCAAAATGTATTTGGATTTATTAACCCTTTCACTACTAGAGCGGCCAAAAGCGGCCAATATGAAGCATGTACCTGGGAAAAAATATTGCATCAAACCTAGACATGCTGGAAATACGATGTTGCGATATTATTTCAAGGGATGAATGACTTCAAAGCCACAGCTATAACTGGGATCGCTTGACTCTCCCACTTTGGAGAACAACTCATTTGTTTTGGTGATCGTTTTTCGTTTCTCCGATTTTCACCAATTTTGAGGAGCTGAAAAGTGCCCTCCAAAATCCTTCCCATTCGCCCTTGAAATCAAAAGCAAACACAAAATCAGCACTCAGTCGTTACAGTACCTTCTTTAATCTTTCGAACCACCAGGTTTGTTTGCACAAAACACACATTGCGACTGTGAAGCATGCTATTCTTAATGCTGCACTTCTCTCCACCATGTTTTTCCTGCTCCCACCTCCAATTGCATGCTGGGTAATCAACAAAAAAAATCACAAGGGGACCCCCCCTCTGGGACTCCTGTAGGTTTTTTTTATAAGTCTTTTACCCCTACAACCAAGAGCGGTGATTTGGACTCAAGCCGTTGCTTTAAAGTGACAAAAACACATCCTAATAGGTTGAGCAGGCCTGGGGTAAAAGACAACCAACTGCAGGATTTCAAGGATTTCAGTTAAGAATTATTTCATGTGTCTCAAAGCAGAAACACAACAGAAAAACCCTGTGAAACCCCTCACAAAGCCTACTAAAAGCAAGCCAAGTACTTTTCAGCCGTCCTCAGACTTAATGATGTCCTCTAGCTCTCTTACAGTGGCTTATTTGTCCAAAATTAGAGCACATTTCATCGGAAAACCTACAGAAGAAACCATACTCACCGCCGCCGAGTCCGTAGAATTCTGCCGAATGGCATCATGGGGAAAGTTTGAGCCCTTGGTTTAAAAAGTCAGCAGTATTTAACTAGCCCGGGCTAGCCAAACTGGAACTGAGGGGGGAGGGTTGAGTTAGCACTCTGCATTTCACCCATTGAGCCCAAACACGTCCGGGAGTGAAAGGGTTAAAGAATCATTGCTACAAATGTACAGTGTACATAATTTATATATAATCAGTTCTATACTGCAGAAAGACTTCTGTACTAATTTTAAAGTAAAAATAAATACAGAAAGTTAAAAAAACTGAAAATTGTTCAATTATACCTAATTAATGTATTTTGTACTATTTAATACACTATTCAAAACGAAAAAACAAACATTTAAAGACATGTGTTCTTCTAAACCTTACACAGTCTCTGGAAGTGAAATGAACAATCTCAGCTACAATTAGTTGATGCCGTAATGTCTAGCTTCATAAACAATGTCCCTCTATAAATGCTCCACCTTTGGATACTAAATGTCAATAACATGGAGTTGTTTCTTCTAGAGCGCTGCCAGTAAATTTGCACTCGCAAGCGAGTTTAACAGGCTTGGGGAGAAAGTTAGTGAAACTGCTGCCAAAAGCAGAACGTCACAGAGCAGCATCGGACGCTTTTTCGTGAAAGAATGACTTGGATCTCAGTCTGACTGACTGAACGCAGGTTACACGGAACATACATGTATGCCTTGTCAGCGGTTTCATAGATCCTTAGAGCATGTGAAACGATAAGCATTTAAACTATATATAATATAAATCAATTTCAGTACAGTACAGAAAGTTACAGTTCAAGAACATGCATGTCATCATTACTTTGTCATAAATACCTTTCAAGACTCGTACGATTGTGAAAAATTGGTCAGTTAATAGTGTTATTCACTACATGTGCGTAAATAAAAAAATTCACACTGTAATCACATTTTTTTCTCACACCCCGCTATTGCGGACTCTCGCTATTATGGACACCAAATCACGGTCCCGAGGGTGTCCGCTACATGTATAACGAGAGTTGACTGTTGTTGGAAACTCTGGTCATTAGCAAGTTTAGAAAGTCCATTTGTTTTCTTGTAACTCCTCACAAAACAGGAATTACATGTAAGAATTTCAAAAGTAGACTCAAACATGTGGTTGTTTTTTGCTGTAATGTCTGCAACAGACATTTAGATATTAATTTAAAAAGAGTAATGAGAGGAAATTATTATTTTTATTGAAAATAGAGAGGCCCACCTAAGGTGTGCTATGTATAAATTCAAGCAGCACAGCTATTTTAAATGAAGTTTGGGAAGCAACATGGAATGGCCCTGTAGCAGATCTCTGAAACATGATCCAATCCTGGATTAATAGTAATCTTTAGTTTGATTCATGATAACTCATGAATTACTGATTTCGGATTTAAAAAAATGTAAACAAGCATAGCAAAGTGCATGAAGGAAAAGAGAAATTAGTTCCTAATTGATAGGAAACACTCTGTCACAGCCAATCAGATCTCGCTAGATTAGTTGAATATGTAATAAGCGTCTTGTTTATAAGTGAAAGTGTTCGGATTATTCGAGATTAAATGTAATTTAGGCATGGTTAATAAAAGATCCAGCGACTACTGGGGGCCCTGTGGCGCACTTGCATGGCCCTGGGATTGCTTACATCCAGGACTGTACTTTTGTGTTATTGCTTGTGGCATGGAGTTTGGCTTGTCAGTTTCAACTCGCTGTGATCGCTCGCGGCTTTCCCTCCCTCCCTCCCTTGTCCACTTTTGTGTGACCCAGTGTGCTGGGCTGTTCGGCTGCCAGGAACTCCTGGCAGCCGAGCTCTCAAGCTCTGTTTGCAGCCTTGGGTACTGAACTTCCAACTTAGAGTCTTAACATGTCGTCATTGTTCCGTTTTTTAATTAGTTGGTTATTTAATCAGTTATAATGGTTCCCTGGTTCCAGAGGTTTTATCAGGTTAAGCCGCAAAGTGGTGTGCAGCTTGCTGGCGCCACTTCATGGCTTAACCTGAGAAAACCACTGGAACCAGGGTATTGTTGTTGCTGCAGTTTAGCAAAAAGGTTCATTTTCTGGTCAACAACACTTGCTTATTAATTATAATATATGTTAAATGGTGCACACATCCTTACTCCTTAGTTTCTGTAGTTTTGTTAAAAAAAAATATTTTGCACCTGAATAGCAAGCATATAGTTGAACTAATATGTGGGTCACTTGAGATTATACCAGACTATACGGTTTTCTGGGGGGAGGGGTTGGGCAAGGGACGATTGTAATCCTTGGAAGAATTGAACTAGAAAACCAACACAAACATACATGTACGCTTCACAAGGCAGTTCGGACAGTTCATTCGGCAGTCAGGACTAAAATATAATATATATATTGCTACAGGCGAGCTTTAGAGGTATGTAGATCCGGTTTTTAGAAATTTGCGCAGTGTAAATTGACCACATAATATTTCCCCCGTTCTAGACTAGAGACTATTAGTATTAAAGAGTAGAGAACGCTATCGAAAAAAAACACGAGTTACTCATTCATGTATTATTAATATCGACTATTTGTCGCAGGAAAATAGCGTTACAAAAAAAAAAGACAAGAGGGAAGGTCTCTAGGGAATCTTCTGGACCCTTTCGCCGTAAGTCCTATTTTCTCAGAAAGAAAATTTGATTTTAGAAAACAACGCGGGATTACTGTTCAATTGGGCAACGAGACAAAACACGTAAAAATCCTAATATTTCAATCTTCCTGCTACACAGTGGGACAATAACAGAAAAACAAAACAAAACACCGGCTAAGTTTAGCTATAAGGTAGCTCCTAGAAGAGTAAAAGCTAGCTAATAAATTGTTTAAAGGCTGGGGAATTTTAGGTTTTTCAATCAACCATGAAGTTAGAGTCATCTAAACAGTGTCCGTGTGCACAGAGCGTTAAAGTCGCTAAGTTTTAGTGTTATTTTCTCTCTGAAAACAAAATAAAGTCTGTAGTACAGTATATATATACTAAAAAGCTTTACATGCCAAAATCAAACTTACTTTCTGTCGTCTTCTGCTGTTTCGAAGCTGTTTTCAGGGTTCGAGTCCATCGCCGCTCCAAGGGGCGGCCATCTTTCTTCAAGCGGTCTTGACGCAAAGAATCCTGAATCATCGTATTCAAAGTCCGCCATGATTTTATTCCTCACAATATATCAAGAATGCATTACTTTCACTCCACGTAAAAGGAAAAGTCCTCCTTTCTTGGCGAAAAGACAAACTAAATCAAAAATAGATCACAAAATCAAAGAACACAGAGAAGTAGGTCTGGAAGTAGTAGCGTTCGATTAGTGACGTCCAAGCGTGGGTGACCTTACCGGGGGAGGGGGGGTGGAGGGGGGGGGGGGGGGGGGGGGGGGGGTGGGGGAAGGGAGAGTATAATTTTCGCGCCACGCACTTGCACCTTTGCTTTTTTGGAAATCGGGTTTTCGTGTTAGAAAAACCGGCTCCTGGAAAAACTTATTAATGAACTAACATATATGCTCCCAATTGACCTATATCATTATGACGTCAAATCAAAACAATCTATTGTTTAAACGCTAAGGATCACGGTCGTGGGAGGGGGACAAAACAGCAACAACACAAAGGAAATCGCTATCAAATGCATTTTGTAGAACGTAGAATAGCGGTAACAGCGACCAAATACGGTAAATATTGTGGGATAAACATTGATACAGCTGCTATCTGGAAACCAGACAATTCTAAGTTAAATTTTCCTCAGCAGAGCAGATTTAGTTCAAAATTCTATTGTTCAAGTCGATTCTGTCCCCCTCATAAACAAGCCGTGACGTCATAATGATATAGGGTAATTATCTGAACTGAAGTAACAACCCGAAAAAACGATTTAAAAAACAGAAATAACTGGTAGAATAATGAGAAATCAGCGCAAAATAAATGTTTGTTCACACAGGCAGCCAAATTAAGCACTATATTTTGTTATTTAAAACACAGGCAGCCCAAGCTCTATTTTTGTGTCATTTAAAAGGCGAGATTTTACGAAATCAATATACATTACTCAAATAGAGATTGCATACCTCTTCAAAGTTGTATTTTTGATTGTCCTGTGCACGCCTGAGGTGATTTTAGCTATTTCACAATATTTCCAATTCACCATCAGTCACAGGCAGCCCAAGCTCTATTCAAAAAATATCCCGGGAAAATCCAAATCACAACAACTGGCAAAGTTTTGTAACTTTGGCAAGAAAAAAAAGGGGGGATCGAAAATTCAAGAAACTGAGAGGGTGGGTCATTGAAAAACATAGGTATAAAAAGGGGGCTGCCAATGTTTTATAATTGTAAGACTTTTTATACAAGATACAGTTGAACAAGTCAAAAGGTGAACCTGACAAGGTAGCCTTTCCTAAATTGCTTATGACAGGTCCAGGCATTTTAATTTCAGCTATTGGATTTGTATTTCAATCAACATTGAAAGGAAACATTGATTCTTATCATTTATTTTTATACAGCACACAGACTGCACAGAGGCAAAGTGTGAGGGAAGTGAGTTTCTGGAGGTAAGAGGGGGGGGGGGGGGGGGTGTATCATTTTACCACTGTGTGCTAGGGGGTCATGATGTTTTCGTTTGGTTTGGAAGGGGGTCAAAACATTTTGTTCAGTGTTGTGATGAATCTTTCCAGCCCTCCAGGCATAAATAATGAATGGTCCCTAAACGGACTTGGAGAAAGTCTAATGCAGTGTTGTAAAGCTGGTGTTGTAAATTTCCCGCTCAACGATATTAAATTAAAGCCGTTCGTTGGAGCCCGTTTGTTTAGTGTTTTTAATATTATCCATGAAAACCAATCTACAGTCTTACTTGGTTTCGCCGTTGACAACACTTGACATGCGGCTTTAGTTCATAACTTTAAGCAAAAAAAATAAAACTACCGTTTGAATCAGCAAAATAGGCTTTTAGATTAGCGCTATCGGTAACAGCAGAATACTTGGACATATCCGACGCTTTTAAGCTCTAATCAGTTTTTTCAGTTTTCTTTATTTTACACTATTCATTTAATTATAATACAGTCGGTTCAGGTATCATTAAAATAATGGGATAACTAGTTATTTTAAACATAATAATGTAGATGAAGGTGTGCAGTGGCCATGGTTAACCACTGCCACAAGGAAAATAAATAAGGCTAAGATTAGGTAACGAATAAGGCTAAGATTAGGTAATCAAAAATTAGTCTAAGATCGCAGCAGATTTGAACCGAAATCGATGAAGCGTTTCAGATTGAGCTGCTCAATAAACATTTTCCTTCCTTTCTGAAAACTATTAGACCAGTTTGTGTGTTTTTGAGGTTCGTTTTCTCTGCATTCCGTTTTCCCGCAGCTCGCGAAATTCGAACTCACCAAAAGTGCCCAAGGACCTGCGCCGGTGTCATTAACAGGTGATCGAGTAAATTAGCGAAGTTCCGGTATACAAAGGGGAGCCCAGGGGTTTGTCACCCTTCAGTTGTCAATCGGCCTTTGTGGAGTGAACATCTGATTGCATTGCAAAGGAGAGGCTGAACGGCTCGCCTGCTTTCTTCACTGCACAGCAATCTGAATTTTAAATTTCGAGCACGCCATGCGTGAAAAGATATACCGGAACTTCGCGTGTTTAAACATATTCAAGTGCCCAAGTGAAACTTTATTGATTTGAAAAAAAATGAATGATGCCGCACGAACGGTGGTTCTGAACATAGTTAATAGAGTGGAATTATTAACTATGTTCTGAATGAGCTTTAAACCAGTAAGATCACAAATTAAAAAGTTGAACTCAGACAACCAACCAAGCGGCCTCTGTGTTTATAGCCACGGCCAAGGTGATTAGAGAAGCGCGCTTTTTATTGCTTCTCGGTAACGTTGAGAATTAGCGAGCAACTAAATGAATCTGAATTTTGTTCCGTCCCGTAAGAAACACGAAATCAGTTCAAAAATAATTACACCGCTCTGCTTTCACAGTTGAATAAAGCACGAAAGAGTTGAAATTGGATTAAGCACTAGAGCCCCTCGTTAACGTTTTGGATTGACTGGCTCTCACCTCTCCGACGCAGAGGCACAGCGAGGCAAGAAGCAAAACCAGTTTGAAAAGTGCACATGAAAACTAACAGAACAACGTAGAAAGCAATAGCGCATCCGTCATAAACGACTGTAAAAACGGATATTTAAAATCCTCAGCTTTAAAATGAGATGTTTCATATGTTTCTGTATGCTCTAGAAGAAGTGAAACTAGCAAAGAACGGCGACGAGCTGACTTTAGATATAGCTACTGCCTCACCGGTTTAGCTCAGTTGGTAGAGTACGGTCTAGAGTGCGGGAGGTCGGGGGTTCGAACCCGGCCGCGTCCTTGGGCAGGGACGTTTATAAGCCGTTGGCCTAGTCTGATTACTTCTAATCAGTTTTTGAAGGGGACGTGAAAGAACCTGTTGTACTACTCGAAAAAGAGCAGGGGATTGTCACCCGGTACAACAGCCTGGCCATTGCACTAACCACACTCAACATTGTAAACTGCGTGGCAGCTATTACCGCCGTGAAGCAGTCCGAAATCATTCACTGACGGGATATGTCAGTCATATGTAAAGCGCCATGAGACTGTGGTGATATGGCGCTATATAAATATGGCCATTATTATTATTATAACTCTTTCGGTAACTGTAATAGTTGAAATAAGCATATTTACAACACGACGTTTACTCTTATCACTCTGAAAGAGCATAAAACATTTAATAGCTAAACTGCATTAAACACAAACAACAGATCAGGGGCGGGCATTTCGTTTATTGATACTTGTCGGACATGTATGGAAGAGTTAAATACCGAGAACCGAGGCTTTTAAAGCTGAGGTTCGAGGTATTTAACTGACTTATTTCATACTTGACGAGGTTTTCGCAAAATTTTCATTGATGTAGCTCTTTTTAGGTAGATTTTGGGCAAGTATACCAAGACGGAGAAAAGGTTCTAAATCATTATAGAGATATTTAGTAAGTTTGGCTGAAGCCAAGGTGGATGAATTCCTTGGAGAAAATAATAAGCTAGAAACAACAAAATATCGTTGAATTGTATTGAATTGCTCATTATAAATGCAAGGGATGTATGAGAAAAGTTCCCGGGGTGTATCTGGATACATCCCGGGAACTTTTCTCATACATCCCTTGCATTTATAATGGAGTATATATGTATGGAAAATAAAGCCTCATGAATAACAAAGAAAACCGTGTCAAGTATGAAATAAGCTTTGTTAATTACAGACATTAGATGTGCAGTCAGTACATTTCCTCTATTCTTAACATAGGTCTTAAAGAAAATATAGGTATCAAGGTAGAGAAACGCCGTCGAGTGATTCTTACATATTAATCAGTCCTCTTTATACACCCTCACGTTTTCCCAATGGGATTATATAACTTGTTTATATAACATCACGCATTAATTCCTACCCACTTGTGTACATTCCGTAACGCTATAAAATATATTTAACACGCGGCTTTAGTTCATACGTTTAAAATATGATAACTAACAGAACAACGTAGAAAGCACCATCGCATCATAAACAGATCTAAACACCGGGTCTAAACACGGATATTTGAAATCTTTTTTTTTTTTAAATAATACAACAACATTTATTTCACTCTAGATGTAGGAGTTACATGTAATGCAATAATAATACGAATTTAACAATAGAAAAAAAGAGAGAGTGAGCTGGCCTAAAAAAAACGAGAAGCTATCTAGTCAGGAACACTCTAATAGGCGGAACACAGTTCGATTTTACAAACTCATTTTTTTACAAAACATAAGGTAAGATGTAAAATCTTCAATTAATTAATTTACGAAATAGACATGAGGAATATGATATTATTGAAACTGATATTTTTTTCAGGAAAAGAGCTATTAGCTTTTTTTTTGTGAAGGATTTCTTATCGAGATCTTTTAAGCTTGGGGGATTTCTTTCCAAATTTTAATACCTTCACTTGTAATGAAGCGCAAACTATAATTTGTTCTATAACGGTTAATAAAGTATGTTTGTTTTGAGACTAGTCTTGTTTGGTATTGGTGTACATGAGATAGAGGGACAAATAGATCAGTGAAAGTAGAACTGACTGTTTTATGATAGACAACGTACATAAACAAGCTCGCATGTAATTTATATAAATTAATTTATAAATTTATATAAATTAGGTCTACGGCAAACGTCGAACTAGCCATGAACTTAATTCAGTCGAACCTATTAATTTTGAAATAGGCTCATGGATAGTACGACGTTTGCCGCAATAGAGATCGACCTGTTCAATAGGTACGAGTCGAGCGTTCGAGTAGCCAAGTCGGGAATTAAGACTCTGGTGCGACTTTACGGCAAACGTCGTTCTTCACACGCGCCGAACTAAATTCATAAATAAATTATGCAAAATAATAAATAAATCATGCAAATAGTATGGATTGTGCCAAAACCGTGAAAACAACATCTCTCCCATCTCCCAAACACTGACCCCCCTGGTGAGCATGCGCTGTACAAAGGCGATTTCGATGGCGAAATGGCGGCCTATCGGAAGTGATTGCCGCATGACGCTCTGCCGGAAATGTGTAGTTCGTGCTTTAACGTCACAAAATACATTTGCCTTAAATGCGAAATGCCCTTTTGTAATAAATGCTCAGTATTCGAAAGTAATGAAGACGTGTCTGGCTGGAATGCCGGCAGAAGCATTGCGATATAGCTCGCTTTGAAACGCTTCTACCATAATAATAATAATTTTATTTGCCCCATTATTAATCGTTTACATGTGTATATATCTTTAAATAAACCTATATCTTTAAATAAACCTATATTAAGGAGCAGAAGTCAAACCATCCAGAATGTCGTTGAAAACTGCGGCATGATCGACTAACAGGAGGTTTCAATGTTTGAATCGCAACGGCTAGAAACATGGCCAATAACGCCACTTGCAGTGACAACCATCGTCTCCTATGCACGGCACCGAGTGCTGTGTAGAACTTCTGTTTTGGACAATCATTTTCTTAATATATTCGACCGAGCGCTGTATTTCGCATATCACTAACCGCGGGCGAAAAGTGAAATACGCCAGGACACGTGTTAGTTCCCGTGATTTAATCAGTTAGGCGCAAGTGAATTAAGATCGACATAACCGTTCGACATTTGCTGCCACGTCGGCCCTAAGTCGATCTTCTACCGAACCTATTTTTTAATAGGATCGGCGCGACTTAAGTTAGACGTTTGCCGTAGGCATTAGTCTTCCAGGTCCTATAAGTCGTAACCATAATTCATTTTTTTTTTTTTTAAACTTATAACACCGTGATGCCCTATTCCCTAATACCCTATTCCCTATCTCCCAGACAACATTAATTGAAATAGCTGAATACGTCCCGATAGCTTGAACACATTTTGGAGTTATCGGGACGATTGAGGCGATTGGAAACCAGGCAGACGTGCTATCACCCTTTTCACCTGGTGGCCATCTTGGATTCAAAGCGAGGCAATCCTTTGTTTTTGCCAGGTTAGCCTCGCAGTGAGGGATAGTCAAAATGAGGCTCACCTGGCAAATACAAAGGATTGCCTCGCTTTGAATCCAAGATGGCCGCCAGGTGAAAAGAGTGAATTGAAATTTGCTGGCTTTAATATTCAAAATTGAACACACAAGTCCTTTGGGAATACGGGCGGGAAGTAAGGAGGCGGGGCAAGCTGGTAATTAGCGATGCACGCAGATGATTACTCGTGCTTGAAACCATTGATTCACCACTGTGTTTTGAATTCAACATCAAAAAGATACAACAAAAACGAGTTGAAATGTCTTCGAAAAGGGGGGAATTTGTTTATTAAAAGTTCCTCTAACAATTACACTATGTAAGTTTTTAAGATAGATTACTTTTGCGTGAAAAATTAAGACTGAATTTTGGAATGACTCACGAACCTTGTCAAAATAGGTTGGTTTCGGTGGCAAAAAGATACTATTTATATAAAGAGTATCCTTTAAGAAATAGGATCAACGGAATCAACGATTTAAAAGATTTCAACTCTTTTAAGTCCAACATGTCAGTTTATGGTAACGGGTTTTAAAGTACTCCAAAGGTGGACAGTATTGAACTCAACCAGCATATAGCAGTAGAAATGTTTTGTAAATGCGCAAATGTTTAGCTAATGAGTCTGAAATACTCGACCGATTTCCTTTCAAATTTGCCGCGGTTAGAGGACAACAGACCCGGATGTGTCCTGTCATTCTGCGCGATGGTAGTTCTGGCTAGTAAACGGAGTTCGTTACGTTCCCATACAATCCTTTATATTTCGTAATATGAGCTTCCAAGAAGCCATCAACTAAGGGACCAGCTACTGGCTACTGCCAGGAGAGAGGAGGATGTGATGATATCCCGATTTGTCATCGCAAATAGTTTGAAAAGAGCCCCTGGTAACGTAGTGCGGAAGCATAGACAAACTGTCCAGCTTATAATAAATGGCATACCTTTGTCCACAAATTAAGGAAACGGTTGTCATGGCTCAATTGTTAGAAGGCTCAATTGTTAGTGGCATAATTTTACCCCAGATGGATACAGTTCCCGACGCGAGTCCGCTGGCAATAGTCTCATCAATAAATTGGCAGGAAGGGTTGTTACTGAAAACACGAGACGGTGGGGTGGCACAGTTGAAATGTTCACCTTTGTAAAACATCAAAACAGCCCCAAATCCAAGATAACACAGCAGTAGTTAGTTCACAAGGAACCTTGCCACACGATCCCAGGCCGCCTGATGGGAATGAAGGTTTCCGGCCATCGGACAACTCGCTGTCAACCCTTGGGCCGTAAACGGTTTTCCGTATGACTGCATCCAGCAGATACAATTAGTTGCGACACGGCCATCCCGCTGTACTGAGTCCCGCTGGGAAGGGATGAGATCACATCTAATACGCTTAGCTGGTCGCTGAAAAATACGAAGGTGCAGAACGCGTTATGGGGGATGCGGCCCAAGGGCTGACAGAATTATGTGTCAGTAAACCGACAGGGAATTAGGCTCCCTTATAAAACTGTCAACCCCGAGCGGGGGAAGGGAATAGCCAAACTCGCGGAAGCGATTGCCAAAGTTACAGAAGGAAAGATAAGGTGCGAAAGCACAAAACCAAAACGCCCCATCTATTATTCAATAGATGTCTTGATTTCAACTAGCGTACCAGTGGTGTAGTGGTGAAGAGTTAGTACAAGCAGTTGGAAGGGTCGAGTTTCGAACTCCAGTGGAGGCACACTTTTACTTTCTATGTCATTTCTTTACTTCTTCACTCCTTACTTGTTGTTTATCAGTATACAAGTAGTTAGTGGTTCATGAATATGATGAATTAGAACAGTTTCATCACTAGGGATGAAAATCAGTTGAAGCACTAGTGATTTTCAACTGGTGTTTCATTGGGTTTCCAAACTCATCCACTTGACCAAATGCAGTACTCTGATTGACTAAAAAGCTCATGAATTGTTAATGAGTTTGAGAAGTAAAGTGCACACACACACACACACACACACACACACGGAAAACACACAACAGCACCAAAAAATATGAACAAAACTGAATGCCAAATATCTAATGACAAAAACTAAAAACCGGTTAAACGTTATGCGCGGATCGGCATGTGAAGTGCACACACGAATTTAAAACAACAGTACCAAAGTCATGATAGAACTGAATACCAAATATATCATGACAAAACTAAAAGAGGGTTAAGAGTTTTCTTGCGGACCGGCATGTGAAATGCACAAAACTAAAAACAGCAGTATTAAAGTCATGAACAAAACCGAATGCCAAATATACGACCAAGCTAAAACAGGTTAAGAAATAAACGGTCCGGCAAGTACAGTACATAAGTTACTATAGTACTAAAACTGACAACTGTAAATAATGACCACAACTTAAAGCCCAAATACCACTAAAACAACAGGCATTATAAAAGGACGCAGGCTAATAAGCAAAGTGAATGTACCGCAACAAAACTATCAAAGTAGAAAAGGCTAGCAGAAGAACAAAACCGGCAAGAGCAAACGTAAGCGAACTAACACATGGCGCGAGAAGCGAGGCGGAACCGAAAGAAAATACGGAAAAGCAAAGGCACATGTAAATCCTTTTACCTCTAGTTCTTCTGCATTGGGTTGCGATTGCTGGGGTGCTGGTTCTTCTGCTGGACCGGCGGCAAGAACCACTTCGACCCGGGGGGGGTACTTACATGAAAAATGGGTATGTATGTGAGGCCAAGAGGCTCAAACCCTGACCCTGTTTGACCCAATCCGAGCTCCAAAACCCTGATTGCCCGCTTTTGGGGAAAAAAAAACCTGATTGCCCCTTCTTTAATTTGTTTTCAAAACACGGTCGGATATATACCCCGGCTGGTATACCGCGTACCGGGATTGCACGCAAAATACGGAACATTTCAAGTCGGGACGTGTCATTGGGTAAACAAATCAACAGATGAAGTACATAGCTAAGTACTGAAGTACGAATTAGCGGCGTCACGATGTATGGGAACCTCAGTGTTTGCAGGTGGGCAGGCGATCAAAATGCGGCAACAGAATGTCTTTTTTTGACATAGTAGCTAAAAAAAACTGAACCCTAACTGCCTAGAAAAACCTGAACCCCGACCCTGACTGAACCCAAATTATACTCAAATCCTGACCCTGATCTGCCCAAATCAGGTCAAAACCCTGACCCTACCTGCCCAAACCAAGCTCAAAACCCTGACCCACCCGGGCGGCACATACATAATACGTCACAAACAGGAGTACCCCCCCGGGCACTTCGACCTGTACTGCCGGAGCTCTCGGGACTTGCTTTCAACTATGCACTGTAAGTTGTGAAATCTTATTTAAGTGTCACAAGATAGGTTTCTCACTCCGCCTATATATGGTCGTAGCGTAAGACCGCTGAACATAGACAATACTATTACCAACTTACCAAAAGTTTAAGAGAGTCTTTAACGCGTAATGATTGGCTGATTCAAGTCTTTTTCTAACGGTGATTTACTAATTAATACCAATAAGCAGCGGACTGCAGTATTCAAGGTGTAGAAAAATGTAGGCCTTATGTAACATAACAACATCAACAACAACTTTATTTCTTCTAAATATACATGCAATATTTGTAAATGCCCACCTGCAGGTGAGCCGGTCTGTACCGCTCGAAACGAGCCACAGCATTGGCTTACCCAACAATACAAAATACCCTAACCTTTAGAAACAATAGAGCTACAGTATAATGGTGTAATCAGAATACAGGTTTCGAGCGGTACTGTATTACTTCTGCAGGTCAGTAACAAAAGCTATTCGAGGCGGCAAGGGGTATTGAGAAGAGATAAATAAAAAATATAAATGTTCAATAACAATGTATAACAAATAAGTAAAGGAAATGTAATACACTACGGACAGAAACACGGAAAAGTATAAGGAAGTAGTAAAAGTGTTATACAGAATACACACAGAACTGTCTCTATGTATTGGGTAATGACAGAAAGGATCAGGCCGGATCACTAGAAGAATTGAGCTGGACGATTTACGATTTTTCAGTCCAGTTTAAAAAAGAATGGTAATATAATGATTTACTTATTCGTGTGAGACGGGTTATCATGTTTCTATAGTACTTATACTTATATTGGTTGTCAGTATAACATAATTTATTCTTTTCTGTAATTGATGTTATAATGCTTTGTGTCATCCAAGGTTTTGAAAACCTCTTGATGATAAATCTTTAAGAGGGGCATGCTTGTTTAATAGTTTAGTTGTTATCCTGAGATGGAGAAATAATGCCTGACCAATTTATATCTTGAGGATCAGAAATATAATTTTTACATGAAAATTTAGAATAGTCTCGTATTTTTCTCTTAGTTATTTTTTTTGTGCGATAAAGACTAGAATCAAATAATGCAAATTTGCGAGAAATGATCACTTACATCTGATACTATATTACCACTCGAGATATTTTTTCCCATAGTGTTTATAAAAATGTTATCAATCGGAGTGGTTGAGTTATTATACATGTGCACTCTTGTTTGTTTATCTATTGTTGGAATAAAGGATATACTTTGCATAGATTGTAAAAATGATTTAATATATTTCCATGATTTTGAAATTTCACATTATACAGATGGTTTATTAAAAATACTGATTTTCTCTAAAGTGCTATCTATATAATCTAGAAAAACTTCTGGAGAATTATGTCATCTATACAATACTCCACATACATGTATAATATTTCCCCATTTTCAAAAATAAGTCAATCCAAAGTGCCTGGAATGCAATCTAAAGTGGTAAACTTTACGAGGGCACGCCCTACGAGGGAAAGAGAGAAAAATCACTGACCCAAGTGGGACTCGAACCCAACGACCTCCAGGTTACATGTCTGGCGCTCTACCAACTGAGCTATAAAGTCAGATGAGAGCAATCGTGGGTATTGGTGCGTTTTATGGGGTCACGGCGATTATATATGTATATGTAGTTATGATATGAAATCATGTTTGCCGCGTAGCACTAGTAAGTGTAAAGAATGTGATGTAAAGTGGTAAGCTGTAATGCTAAGTGTGCATGCCCTTCGAGGGAAAGAGAAACAATCTCTGACCAAAGTGGGCCTCGAACCCAACGACCTCCAGGTTACATGCCTGGCGCTCTACCAACTGAGCTATCAAGTCAGATGAGAGCAATTGTGGGTATTGGTGCGTTTTATGGGGTCACGGCGATTATATATGTATATGTAGTTATGATATGAAATCATGTTTGCCGCGTAGCACTAGTAAGTGTAAAGAATGTGATGTAAAGTGGTAAGCTGTAGTGCTAAGTGTGCACGATTTTATATCATAACTACATATGCCTGGAATGCAAGCGTACTTGTTTTTCCAAGGACAGTATAATTAGACAACTATTTATATACATTTCCACTCCCCCTGCAGACAGAGGTGTGGTCACGTATTCGAATTTGTAATCCTCAATATCCGCATTAAAGTCGAGTGATCTTTCTTGTATAATCCTAGTTTCTGAAATACCTATTATAGTAAATTGATGGTTAAGTTCATCCAAGAGATGTATCTGTAAATTATCAAGGTTCTTTTTCATGCTTCTAACATTACTGTGAAGTATTGATAGACTTGAATTGAACTCTTTATCGTTTAATGTAAACAAATCTAGAGACTAATTTTAGCATTAATAGACTTTCTTCAAAACGCTTGTAATGTGATCTTTAAAGACATCTTTTTGTAAATTGTTACTCCTAGTATTTTAAGCGAACCTTGAAAGTTAATGGCTGCATCGTCGACCAGCAAATTATAGGCGTAACTGGAGTTCCCGATAATCATAGCTTGTTGATTTTAAGGTGGTTTGCAGAAAACCACTCTGATGAATTCCAAAATTGTAGCGTTAATATCAACAGCATAATTAGTTGTATCATCTGCATACAAACGAAGAGATCAGTGAAATATTGACTGAGTAATGAAGGACGTTGATGAAAATGTTAAAAAGAGGGGCCCCAGTAAATTACCTGTGGAACGCCACAGTGGACTGGTAACCAATCGGAATACACCCCATTGATTTTCACTCTACGTGCTCTACCAACTGAACTAACCAGTGAACCCGCGACCTCCCGCACTCTAGACCGTGCGCTACCAACTGAGCTAAACGTTTTCAAAGACTGGTTCCGTATCTGAAAACGAAACCGTTGGTCAAATGGATGCAACATTTCATGCAACATCGCGCAACGCCACATTTCACCGTTTTATCACCCTGTTGCACGATGTTACACGGTTTTACAACCCTATTGCACGATGTTGCACCGTTTTACCACCCTATTGCACGATGTTGCACCGTTTTATCACCCTGTTGCACGATGTTGCACCGTTTTATCACCCTATTGCACGATATATTGTTGCACCGTATTGTCACCCTGTTGCACCGTTTTACCACCCTGTTGCTCGATGTTGCACCGTTTTACCACCCTATTGCACGATGTTGCACCGTTTTATCACCCTGTTGCACGAGGTTGCACCGTTTTATCACCCTATTGCACGATGTAATGTTGCACCGTATTGTCACCCTGTTGCACCGTTTTACCACCCTGTTGCACGATGTTGCACAGTTTTACCACCCTATTGCACGATGTTGCACCGTTTTACCACCCTATTGCACGATGTTTCACCGTATTGTCACCCTGTTGCATCGTTTTACCACCCTATTGCACGATGTATTGTTGCACCGTATTGTGACCCTGTTGCACAGTTTTACCACCCTATTGCACGATGTTGCACCTTTTTACCACCCTATTGCACGATGTAATGTTGCACCGTATTGTCACCCTGTTGCACGATGTTGCACCGTTTTATCACCCTGTTGCACGATGTTGCACCGTTTTACCACCCTGTTGCACGATGTTACAGCGTTTTGCCACCCTGTTGCACGATGTTACACCGTTTTATCACCCTATTGCACGATGTTACACCGTTTTACCACCCTATTGCACGATGTTACACCGTTTTATCACCCTATTGCACGATGTTGCACCGTTTTACCACCCTATTGCACGATGTTGCATCGTATTGTCACCCTGTTGCACCGTTTTATCACCCTATTGCTCGATGTTACACCGTTTTACCATCCTGTTGCACGATGTTGCATGATGTTGGATAAAATTTGATTTTCGCCCAACTTTCTTGCAACATCCATGTCACATTGCTATTGTTGTCTATTGTATGCTGGGCGAGCTATAGATCAGCTGATTTTATTGGGAGGCTTAAAAACTGAAAAGGTTTATTCATATTTGACCATATTTGTGTATCGCTAACATGTGAAACTAGTGGAGCTGGAAATGGTGTTTCTTGAAAACTATCGCTGTTGTAGAAAGGTTATTAGGGACCTCTAGTATCCAGGGCGGTGACGGCAGTAATGACGGGACAGACGGGACGACAGTACTCCTCCGCAGGCATCCCCAGTCCTCCTCTTCTCTCCCGGGGTCACAGGTATACGATACCTAGAGATGGCTGCGATGGAGGCTACGACGGGACGTAGAAAAGTGTTTTCTGCCACAATATATTTCGTGTCTCCTTTATTCGCCTTTAATTGGTTTCACAACCAGATCAAAACAAATATGATCAGCATAGAATTTCGTTCAGTTCGAACGAAACATAGCCTGCTATGCAGACGTATTTTCTTCATTCTCATAAATTAGAAGAAAAAAGTAACGTTTACTTACCCAAGCGCTTAATTAGTTTCCAATATGCACACCTCATTGTGTTATGGACCAATCAGATTTTACCTTCCATATCCTGGAAAGTGACGTAATGTTGCATGTAAAAGGAATTCAGACAATACATTTGCCATTGACCAATCATAGGAGAGTGTTCACTGGCGCGCCAATTCACTAAAATTCTAACAATGGCTTTGATTGGGCAGAAAAATAAAACAAACGTGCTGACGTCGTGCTTGCATATTGGAAACTAATTAAGCGCTCGGGTAAGCAGACGTTACATTTTTCTTCGAATTTATGAGAGTGTAAAAATACGTCTGCATAGCAGGCTAAACGAAACATGGAGTGATTTTAAACGTAGAATGTGCAGCCGGTTTAATCCCGTGTTGTTTTTGAAGAAAATGGTCAAAATGTAGGCGACAACGTGCATTTTTCCATGCCGTAATTCTATTTTATAAGACCATTGTTTTATGCCATCGTCCTAGAAGTTGCCGTGATGGCATTGTGTTAGTAGAGACTTTAAGTAAATATAAATGTTTCAAGGTCGACAATGAGGACTGGACGGGATTTCAAAGTCCGCGCAATTAGTTCCAATCTGAGGCGCACAACCTACTTAATAATTTCATGCTTGTTTGGTTGTTGTGGGATGATGAACATGAAAATGATTTTAAAACTTCGAGTTTCGATCTTTCAGGCTTGTAGGTTTTACTTGCGCATTTACATCACGTGGTACAAATTGAGACCTCTGGTTGGCTACTTACCTCATGAATTATAAAAGAGTTTGAGAAGGGTGTTTACGTGATACAGGATCGAGTTTAATTCCGGAATAAGTTCATTGCGCTTCCCACTTGTAGCTCAAGACCAACACATCCTCCCCGTTGAATTAACAACTATACTTAAATGGAAAACACGCTTGAAATAATGATAATCATTAATTCTAATGACATTCTTAAAACCTGTCAAGGATAAAGATAAAGATTTGTTACATTTCGAACGGCGGTAGACCGGCTTAGTTTAGTAGTGATGACGTCTGCACTACACTCCAGTACACGCGAGGGGCTACGAGTTCGAGTCCGAGTAGGAGCGCTCAAATATTATTTTTCCTCTCTTTACCTTCTCTTCTTGTTTATCTGTGAACCCTAGCTCTATGTGAGCGAGAGCCCGTCGTTTACCCGTGAACTCGTCCGATGCTTAGAGTTTGGTTTGTGGTTGTCGTAGAATTAACGCTTATCATAATTCCAAGCGTGTTTGCCATTTAAGGATAATTGTTAATTCAACAGAGGGAATGCGTTGTCTTAGGACCAGTTTACGATCCATGCGCAGTTGTACGAACCCTTTGTTTATTTGGTGGGCCACCAGATGTTAGATAATGGCGGTCGCCAGTTGAAACAAAAGACTTGAACAACACCACCAGTTTACGGTTCATGCGCAGTTGTTCAAGCCTTTTGGACATTGTTTACATGATACCGGTACTAAATGTCATACCGGATCGAGTTATTCCGGAATGAGTTCGCCCCGGTTCTTGTACCGGATCTAAAGTTTCTTTCCGGGGAATGAAACTCGATCCGGTATTATGTAAACAAGGTATGAGTTTTCATTCTGGTACGAGATGAGTGGCCGAGTTGACTGGGACGGGTAGCGCATGCGTGTCAATAGGCAACATTGATCCAAACTGCAAACTCGCTGGCTAGTAACAGCGAGGGCTCAAATGAACCTCCTTGTCATTTCGTACCGGTATGAATCATTCCGTATAACGACTCCCATGTAGATCGAAATGCGATTTCTTTCCGGAATGAGACTCGACCGGTATCATCACAGGCAGCCCAAGCTAATAATTTTTACAAGGAATGTATGGGAATTTTTAGAAAAAATCTAAAACTGTACTAAAATGATCAATAAAGTCATAAATCTTACCTGTGTGTTGTGAAGTTGTTCCTCTTCATCACTGATGTGTTTATTTCTGGTTTGAGGTACTTCTGGGCCTTTTTCCCTCCCCTATATAAATATTGAGAAGGCGGGAAACACGAGACGCCATTAGTCCATGTGGCGACTCTTCGAGGCCTCGTAATTCTTCGAAAATCCAAACTTTCAGCACATTCCTCTAGCACTCATTTAATCGATCCATCGCTTATTTCCTCGCTTTGTAAGTAGTCATGTCGACGGTTTCTGCAGCTAACCTAGTAAAACTGTCCATTTCCATTACGCTCTTCTAGTGGCTGATATGTCTTGTATATGTATTTCTATTTGAAAAGTTCGTGGGTCTGCCCTGCAGATTTCACCGTTCAGCGATTGGTCGATTGAGCACAATGACTTCGTTCTCCGAATCTCCTGGAAAAAAACACGGGTGTCGGATTCCTTCGGCACTCGTTCGTCACTCTGTGCTCCCGAAGAAAAGACACGTTCAACTAGCCCAGGCAGTCCATGAAATAATGCTAATCTGATCGAACCCCGGATCGTTACATGCTAGGTTAGCTGCAGAAACCGTCGACTTGGACTACTTACAAAGCGATGGATCGATTAAATGTGATCATGAGTGCTAGAGGAATGTTAGAAAGGGTTTCTGGAGGTAAAATGCTGAAAGTTTGGATTTTCGAAGAATTACGAGGCCTCGAAGAGTCGCCACATGGGGCGGCCTTCACCTCCTAGGAATGTGGAATAGTACTGGCTATCCAAACAATGCCTAACCCTGAAACAATACAAACCCTAACCCTAAAACAATGCAATTCTTTGTCAGTGCAGTCCAAATGGGGTCCAATAAAATGCAAGGTTTTGAGAGGTGAAGGGCTGCTGCGCCACATGGACTAATGGCGTCTCGTTTTCCCCGCTTTCTCAACATTTATATACATGTAGGAGAGGGAAAAAAAGCCCAGAAGTGCCTCAAACCAGAAATAAACACATCAGTGATGAAGAGGAACAACTTCACGATACACAGTAAGATTTCATGACTTTATTGATCATTTTAGTACAGTTTTAGATTTTTTCTAAACATTCCCATACATTCCTTGTAAAAAAATATTAGCTTGGACTGCCTGTGGTATCATGTAAACACTCCCTAAGAAACCAGACGGCGACGGCAATGATGACGGAATGGAGTAAAGTGTTTTCTCCCGAAATTTGGTATATTATTTTTTCCTTTATTCGCCTTTAATAACGTCTCACATCCAAATCTTCAAAATATATAACAAGCATAGAGTTCCCTTTACGCCTAACGGAAGACGGAGCGATGATCACGATGTTTCTTTTGACGTTAATTATAAGTTCCCATCAGTCTATGACACGTATGGTTTTCACGTTGTGCTTTTTCAGACGACTGTCAAAATGAATGCAACTGCGTGCATTTTCACATGCAGCTATTTTATTTGGTAATTAAGTCTATAGACTATATCGCAACTCCGCCGTCGCAATGCACTCTGGGATGGATATCTCAGTTGCCATTGTTAAATCCAAGATGGCCGCCCAACAACAACAATGGAAAACTGAGATATCCATCCCAGAGTGCACTGCGACGGCGGGGTTGCGATATAGTCTATTGTGTTATGCCGTCGTCCTTTTCATTGCCGTCGTGGTTTCGTAAAATCCCTAGTATATGTATTCTACAAGAAAGAGCTGCAGGAGCGTGCGCACAACAACCGGAACACAAGAAATCAGGGGGTCGAAAGTTCCGTTTCCCGGCAACTAACCGCTGATCAAAGACTGGGTAGACTGTGGGCACGAGATTGACATATAGGGATTAAAGTGCTTATAACCCTTTTCCAATTTGTATAGCTTATGAACCTCCGAAAAGTTTTGAGTACTTCTGTGAAGAAAGTTTTGGTTTTGCATGAGTGAATATTTTATGTTCTACGCTTGTTTGAAATCGTGTAAATGTAGCCTTTACTGACCCATGACCGCGTAAGTAAAAGCCTGGGTCGAAACCTGTATAGACTTCATCTTGACGTCACATAATTAATTCGGCTTTGCAATCATTTCAAGAAATACTTAACATGTTGACTAAAATGACTTTTCTCTTTACTAACAATTCAAAAACTGTGTATATTTTATATGCATCGATGTTGTTGTGATAAAAAGGCGCCATGGAGAATAATGCATTAATGAGATGACGTCTACCCAGGTTTCGATCCAGGCTTTTACTTACGCGGTCATGGGTCAGGAAAGGTCACATTTACACGATTTCAAACAAGCGTAGAACATAAAGTATTCACTTTAAACCAGGTTCTTCTCTCGGAGTAGCCGCCATCTTGGATCTAACCGAGAAGACCCTGGGGACGAGGTTCATGACTAACAAAGAAAAGTAGCGACATTTCTATAACTTTTACTCGTCTTCCTATATGTTCAACTCTATTCTTTGTAAAAATAAGTGTCTGTCTCGTAATACACGATTAGGGGAAATATTTTCTGTGGTATGAAAAGTACGCAAACTGAATAGAAAATGCAGCCTTTATACCGAATCCCCAACCTAATTCAACATTAATATAAATGGTTCTAGACCTTGAAGTCTTTCCGGATAATGACGGCAGGTAAAATAGTAATGTCACAGCCGCGTTTTTACAAGTTAGATGTTTCTGATTCACGGACGGCAAGCGAAGTCAAATGTGCCTATTTTGGCGCGTTTTGACGTCATCTCGTTCGTAACGTCAAGTCACACATATCAAAACAAGAGTCTTCCGTGTTGATCGGCCATGCAGAAACGTGTACGAGCCGGTTAGTTAGATTCTAAGAAAAATACCTTCCAGTTTTCTCTCGTGACGTCCGTGTTGTACAAAACGTCTGGTGCTTAAGTTATCTATTACCATCACATACATTGTTAAAAGTGTCATTTTCGAGACTCTCGGACTGCATGCTTAAAACGCAGTCACCTTATTCACAGAGGGTAACGCGTTTACCGCTATTACGTAACTCTGTAATGTTCCACTGTTGCCTTAGTCTTATGCGGGATGGACGCTCCTGATTATGGACTCCTGGAAAGCCTGAATAAAAGGGGACGTTCATTTCAACCCCTCGAACCTCGCCTGTCATAACAAGTCAAGTGGCCTTTGGCATGTGAAATTGCGTTTTTCACATAAGTAGACGTGGAAGTTATTTGCTGACATTCTTATAAAAAGAACTACATGTATTCTGATGCCGCTGATGGGGTATAGTTGTTATGAAAGTACACTTGATCAGGGTGGGAGTTATACGGGAATGTAACACCATCCAAAAAGTACAAAGCAACTTCTCTTTCACTGGAAGAGAAAACTCCAGAACCCAGAAAAGTGTCTCCTTATAGCTTAAACGTTCTTCTGGGAGGAAATAATAGCTTTAATAACAAAGACTATTACGTCTGATATTATTGGTAGACGTACGCCTGGCCATTAATACTTTTCGCACAACTGTATGCATGAGTCTGATATCACAAGGGAGTAGAAGTTGAATAAGCATGGATATCATCATTTCCCTTGGAGGCCACACTCGTTTTTTTGTCTCGCATCCTCTTGCTTCTCTTACTATTGTTACTTCTGTTTCCTGTAAAAGAGCAATTCGCCCTTATTTCATACTCGAAATTCTCCATGTACTCTGGAGTTTCATCTTGTTCAGATATACCTCCATTTCTTTGAAGCATTCTTGAAACCCCATTATCCAAATCGCGGGACACAATAAATGCGTTATTACGAAGTCCCAAGTCAATACGTTGTTGGTATAGACCGGTATCAGGGTCAGTATTGCCATTACGATGATTTACGTTTACATTCCAACTTTTTTCTGCACTTTTACCAAAGGTGTACCAGGACGCTCTGACACTGAGGCTCCTCGCATCATCTTCCCTGACACCAAGAAGAAATTGCCTCAACATTATTCCTACTGGACCCATACAGTCTTTGTATTTGATAAGGATAATAACTACAAACACCTCGACAAACACGGCCAGTAGTCCAAGGGCAACGACAATAATAACCGTCACAAACAATCCACTGAAATCAGCAATCCGGAAATCTCGGACCTTTGCAATTTTTTTACAAGTGTTATTTGGAAAGCGGAGTTTTTTTATTCGGTCAATTGTTCCGTTTTCCTGGTTTTTAAGTACAGAAAGGTTTGCATCTTGAATCCAAGGAGAGCCCTTGCTGAAGGCGAAGGCTATCCCTAATGCGTAGAAGCTTTTACCCGTCAGGCTATACGCACAGTCGTTCCCATTGGCTTCGGTCTGAAGCGAAACATCATCTCCAACTAACCCATCTAATGTCCTGTTAAAAATGAAAGCAAATCAGGCATCTATAGCAAAAAACGTAGAAACTACCGGGGCTTTCTTCGGTAGGCGGTGGAGAGCAAACGAATGTAAAGATTGCTTGATACCAATTCTCCAGTGAACTATATATAAATTCTAGGTTTAATTAAAGTTCTAGTCATAAGGAAAGCCATAGTTAACACTTTCCTCCCTCCACTATTGTCCGCGCAAGAAAACAAAAAGAAGAAACGGCAGAGTTTGAGTTGGGCTGTCTTGTCACTACAAGTCTTTTTCTCAGTGTTACCCGCGCGCTTCAGAAACCAGCAATTCTAAACTCCAGTTTGATCTATTTCAAGCACTGAACAAACAGCTACCAAATGGCGCTGATGTGGAAAGAATAGTTTTGCTAGTTGCGAATAGATGAGTTTATGGAAGCAAAACAAATTTACAAGTAAGTTTATCACGCTTGAGATGACATAATTTTGTATTCTTTCTGTACTAAACTAGATATAAATTACTGTAATGTTACTCGTACATGCACTCTTATTTAGGGCAAGACAGGTTAAGGCTTACAGTCAGAACTTTAAACATGCAGCGTATTTGGAGCTAACCAAATGTGCACACATGATATTTTCATACTCGGTCAATATAAAGCTTCACGTAAGACATGGAAACCTTTCATTTTATGATTATATGGAAGTACCAATATATAAGTTTCTCGCAGCCGTTCGAGTGTCGGTTCTTACCCATCTTTCAGTTGTTTTATACCCTCATCGTAGTCCTTCACAAGATTGATCTTGATGTTCACGTCGTACAGGAGCTGTAAATCGTCTTTGCTGTTATTCCTAAAATACGATTCCTCAAAAGAGCCACGGACTACACCCAGCTTAAAACCGTTAGGGGGACTGACCAGCTGAGAACAGGGAAAATAAAATAAAAGAGAACATGAAATCATCACACAATATTGGTCTGCCATAAAAGATCAGGTGATGATGTTCATACTATAGTGACATCACCACACTATATTGGTGTACCATAAAACATCTTATTATGATCAGGTGATGATGTTCATAGTATAGCGACATCATCACACCATGTTGGTGTGCCATAAAACCATCTTAATAAGATCAGGTGATGATGTTCATACTATAATGATATCATCACACTATATCGGTGTGGCATAAAACCATCTTATTATATATGATCAGGTGATGATGTTCATACTATAGCGACATCATCACACCATGTTGGTGTGCCATAAAACCATCTTAATAAGATCAGGTGATGATGTTCATACTATAATGATATCATCACACTATATCGGTGTGGCATAAAACCATCTTATTATATATGATCAGGTGATGATGTTCATACTATAGCGACATCATCACACTATATGGATGTGCCATAAAACCATCTTAATAAGATCAGGTGATGATGTTCATACTATAATGATATCATCACACTATATCGGTGTGGCATAAAACCATCTTAATAAGATCAGGTGATGATGTTCATACTATAGCGACATCATCACACCATATTGGTGTGCCATAAAACCATCTTAATAAGATCAGGTGATGATGTTCATACTATAGCGACATCATCACACTATATTGATGTGCCATAAAACCATCTTAATAAGATCAGGTGATGATGTTCATACTATAGCGACATCATCACACCATATTGGTGTGCCATAAAACCATCTTAATAAGATCAGGTGATGATGTTCATACTATAGCGACATCATCACACCATGTTGGTGTGCCATAAAACCATCTTAATAAGATCAGGTGATGATGTTCATACTATAGCGACATCATCACACCATATTGGTGTGCCATAAAACCATCTTAATAAGATCAGGTGATGATGTTCATACTATAGCGACATCATCACACCATGTTGGTGTGCCATAAAACCATCTTAATAAGATCAGGTGATGATGTTCATACTATAGCGACATCATCACACCATGTTGGTGTGCCATAAAACCATCTTAATAAGATCAGGTGATGATGTTCATACTATAGCGACATCATCACACCATATTGGTGTGCCATAAAACCATCTTAATAAGATCAGGTGATGATGTTCATACTATAGCGACATCATCACACCATGTTGGTGTGCCATAAAACCATCTTAATAAGATCAGGTGATGATGTTCATACTATAGCGACATCATCACACTATATTGGTGTGCCATAAAACCATCTTAATAAGATCAGGTGATGATGTTCATACTATAGCGACATCATCACACCATGTTGGTGTGCCATAAAACCATCTTAATAAGATCAGGTGATGATGTTCATACTATAGCGACATCATCACACCATGTTGGTGTGCCATAAAACCATCTTAATAAGATCAGGTGATGATGTTCATACTATAGCGACATCATCACACTATATTGATGTGCCATAAAACCATCTTAATAAGATCAGGTGATGATGTTCATACTATAGCGACATCATCACACCATATTGGTGTGCCATAAAACCATCTTAATAAGATCAGGTGATGATGTTCATACTATAGCGACATCATCACACCATGTTGGTGTGCCATAAAACCATCTTAATAAGATCAGGTGATGATGTTCATACTATAGCGACATCATCACACCATGTTGGTGTGCCATAAAACCATCTTAATAAGATCAGGTGATGATGTTCATACTATAGCGACATCATCACACCATATTGGTGTGCCATAAAACCATCTTAATAAGATCAGGTGATGATGTTCATACTATAGCGACATCATCACACCATGTTGGTGTGCCATAAAACCATCTTAATAAGATCAGGTGATGATGTTCATACTATAGCGACATCATCACACTATATTGGTGTGCCATAAAACCATCTTAATAAGATCAGGTGATGATGTTCATACTATAGCGACATCATCACACCATGTTGGTGTGCCATAAAACCATCTTAATAAGATCAGGTGATGATGTTCATACTATAGCGACATCATCACACCATATTGGTGTGCCATAAAACCATCTTAATAAGATCAGGTGATGATGTTCATACTATAGCGACATCATCACACCATGTTGGTGTGCCATAAAACCATCTTAATAAGATCAGGTGATGATGTTCATACTATAGCGACATCATCACACTATATTGGTGTGCCATAAAACCATCTTAATAAGATCAGGTGATGATGTTCATACTATAGCGACATCATCACACCATGTTGGTGTGCCATAAAACCATCTTAATAAGATCAGGTGATGATGTTCATACTATAGCGACATCATCACACCATATTGGTGTGCCATAAAACCATCTTAATAAGATCAGGTGATGATGTTCATACTATAGCGACATCATCACACCATGTTGGTGTGCCATAAAACCATCTTAATAAGATCAGGTGATGATGTTCATACTATAGCGACATCATCACACCATATTGGTGTGCCATAAAACCATCTTAATAAGATCAGGTGATGATGTTCATACTATAGCGACATCATCACACCATGTTGGTGTGCCATAAAACCATCTTAATAAGATCAGGTGATGATGTTCATACTATAGCGACATCATCACACCATATTGGTGTGCCATAAAACCATCTTAATAAGATCAGGTGATGATGTTCATACTATAGCGACATCATCACACCATGTTGGTGTGCCATAAAACCATCTTAATAAGATCAGGTGATGATGTTCATACTATAGCGACATCATCACACCATGTTGGTGTGCCATAAAACCATCTTAATAAGATCAGGTGATGATGTTCATACTATAGCGACATCATCACACCATGTTGGTGTGCCATAAAACCATCTTAATAAGATCAGGTGATGATGTTCATACTATAGCGACATCATCACACTATATTGGTGTGCCATAAAACCATCTTAATAAGATCAGGTGATGATGTTCATACTATAGCGACATCATCACACCATGTTGGTGTGCCATAAAACCATCTTAATAAGATCAGGTGATGATGTTCATACTATAGCGACATCATCACACCATATTGGTGTGCCATAAAACCATCTTAATAAGATCAGGTGATGATGTTCATACTATAGCGACATCATCACACCATGTTGGTGTGCCATAAAACCATCTTAATAAGATCAGGTGATGATGTTCATACTATAGCGACATCATCACACCATATTGATGTGCCATAAAACCATCTTAATAAGATCAGGTGATGATGTTCATACTATAGCGACATCATCACACCATATTGGTGTGCCATAAAACCATCTTAATAAGATCAGGTGATGATGTTCATACTATAGCGACATCATCACACCATATTGGTGTGCCATAAAACCATCTTAATAAGATCAGGTGATGATGTTCATACTATAGCGACATCATCACACCATATTGGTGTGCCATAAAACCATCTTAATAAGATCAGGTGATGATGTTCATACTATAATGATATCATCACACTATATCGGTGTGGCATAAAACCATCTTAATAAGATCAGGTGATGATGTTCATACTATAGCGACATCATCACACCATATTGGTGTGCCATAAAACCATCTTAATAAGATCAGGTGATGATGTTCATACTATAGCGACATCATCACACCATATTGGTGTGCCATAAAACCATCTTAATAAGATCAGGTGATGATGTTCATACTATAATGATATCATCACACTATATCGGTGTGGCATAAAACCATCTTAATAAGATCAGGTGATGATGTTCATACTATAGCGACATCATCACACCATATTGGTGTGCCATAAAACCATCTTAATAAGATCAGGTGATGATGTTCATACTATAATGATATCATCACACTATATCGGTGTGGCATAAAACCATCTTAATAAGATCAGGTGATGATGTTCATACTATAGCGACATCATCACACCATATTGGTGTGGCATAAAACCATCTTAATAAGATCAGGTGATGATGTTCATACTATAGCGACATCATCACACCATATTGATGTGCCATAAAACCATCTTAATAAGATCAGGTGATGATGTTCATACTATAATGATATCATCACACTATATCGGTGTGGCATAAAACCATCTTAATAAGATCAGGTGATGATGTTCATACTATAGCGACATCATCACACCATATTGGTGTGGCATAAAACCATCTTAATAAGATCAGGTGATGATGTTCATACTATAGCGACATCATCACACCATATTGGTGTGCCATAAAACCATCTTAATAAGATCAGGTGATGATGTTCATACTATAGCGACATCATCACACCATATTGGTGTGCCATAAAACCATCTTAATAAGATCAGGTGATGATGTTCATACTATAGCGACATCATCACACCATGTTGGTGTGCCATAAAACCATCTTAATAAGATCAGGTGATGATGTTCATACTATAGCGACATCATCACACCATATTGGTGTGCCATAAAACCATCTTAATAAGATCAGGTGATGATGTTCATACTATAGCGACATCATCACACTATATTGGTGTGCCATAAAACCATCTTAATAAGATCAGGTGATGATGTTCATACTATAGCGACATCATCACACTATGTTGGTGTGCCATAAAACCATCTTAATAAGATCAGGTGATGATGTTCATACTATAGCGACATCATCACACCATATTGGTGTGCCATAAAACCATCTTAATAAGATCAGGTGATGATGTTCATACTATAGCGACATCATCACACCATATTGGTGTGCCATAAAACCATCTTAATAAGATCAGGTGATGATGTTCATACTATAGCGACATCATCACACCATGTTGGTGTGCCATAAAACCATCTTAATAAGATCAGGTGATGATGTTCATACTATAGCGACATCATCACACCATGTTGGTGTGCCATAAAACCATCTTAATAAGATCAGGTGATGATGTTCATACTATAGCGACATCATCACACCATATTGGTGTGCCATAAAACCATCTTAATAAGATCAGGTGATGATGTTCATACTATAGCGACATCATCACACCATGTTGGTGTGCCATAAAACCATCTTAATAAGATCAGGTGATGATGTTCATACTATAGCGACATCATCACACCATGTTGGTGTGCCATAAAACCATCTTAATAAGATCAGGTGATGATGTTCATACTATAGCGACATCATCACACCATATTGGTGTGCCATAAAACCATCTTAATAAGATCAGGTGATGATGTTCATACTATAGCGACATCATCACACCATATTGATGTGCCATAAAACCATCTTAATAAGATCAGGTGATGATGTTCATACTATAGCGACATCATCACACCATATTGGTGTGCCATAAAACCATCTTAATAAGATCAGGTGATGATGTTCATACTATAGCGACATCATCACACCATGTTGGTGTGCCATAAAACCATCTTAATAAGATCAGGTGATGATGTTCATACTATAGCGACATCATCACACTATGTTGGTGTGCCATAAAACCATCTTAATAAGATCAGGTGATGATGTTCATACTATAGCGACATCATCACACCATATTGGTGTGCCATAAAACCATCTTAATAAGATCAGGTGATGATGTTCATACTATAGCGACATCATCACACCATGTTGGTGAGCCATAAAACCATCTTAATAAGATCAGGTGATGATGTTCATACTATAGCGACATCATCACACCATGTTGGTGTGCCATAAAACCATCTTAATAAGATCAGGTGATGATGTTCATACTATAGCGACATCATCACACCATGTTGGTGTGCCATAAAACCATCTTAATAAGATCAGGTGATGATGTTCATACTATAATGATATCATCACACTATATCGGTGTGGCATAAAACCATCTTAATAAGATCAGGTGATGATGTTCATACTATAGCGACATCATCACACCATGTTGGTGTGCCATAAAACCATCTTAATAAGATCAGGTGATGATGTTCATACTATAGCGACATCATCACACCATGTTGGTGTGCCATAAAACCATCTTAATAAGATCAGGTGATGATGTTCATACTATAGCGACATCATCACACCATGTTGGTGTGCCATAAAACCATCTTAATAAGATCAGGTGATGATGTTCATACTATAATGATATCATCACACTATATCGGTGTGGCATAAAACCATCTTAATAAGATCAGGTGATGATGTTCATACTATAATGATATCATCACACTATATCGGTGTGGCATAAAACCATCTTAATAAGATCAGGTGATGATGTTCATACTATAGCGACATCATCACACCATGTTGGTGTGCCATAAAACCATCTTAATAAGATCAGGTGATGATGTTCATACTATAATGATATCATCACACTATATCGGTGTGGCATAAAACCATCTTAATAAGATCAGGTGATGATGTTCATACTATAGCGACATCATCACACCATATTGGTGTGCCATAAAACCATCTTAATAAGATCAGGTGATGATGTTCATACTATAATGATATCATCACACTATATCGGTGTGGCATAAAACCATCTTAATAAGATCAGGTGATGATGTTCATACTATAGCGACATCATCACACCATGTTGGTGTGCCATAAAACCATCTTAATAAGATCAGGTGATGATGTTCATACTATAGCGACATCATCACACCATGTTGGTGTGCCATAAAACCATCTTAATAAGATCAGGTGATGATGTTCATACTATAGCGACATCATCACACCATATTGGTGTGCCATAAAACCATCTTAATAAGATCAGGTGATGATGTTCATACTATAGCGACATCATCACACCATGTTGGTGTGCCATAAAACCATCTTAATAAGATCAGGTGATGATGTTCATAGTATAGCGACATCATCACACCATATTGGTGTGCCATAAAACCATCTTAATAAGATCAGGTGATGATGTTCATACTATAATGATATCATCACACTATATCGGTGTGGCATAAAACCATCTTAATAAGATCAGGTGATGATGTTCATACTATAGCGACATCATCACACTATATTGATGTGCCATAAAACCATCTTAATAAGATCAGGTGATGATGTTCATACTATAGCGACGCTAAATTTGTTTCTTCATCAGCTTATGAAGTCTTCACCTAAAATCTGAATTCTACGTCTAGATTTATAATTCTGAAAAAATGTCTCAGATGCAAAAAAGTCTACTAATTCAAGGGCTACTAGCTTTCAAATATATGAGGATTCTTGTACGCTCGGAGATCCAAAGGTGTTTCGTCTGGCGTACTTACCGCCATTTACACCGAAAATCCAGAAATTCCGGTTGGAAAATCAAATATTACGCGTCATTTCGTTCAGAAAGGTTTGGAAAATGTGGGCTACGGGTTGGGGTAATCCACTAAGTTTGTTCAGTCTCCCTTTTCGGTCTTTCCAGTGGACATAGGTGCGATGTTTATTTCTCTTTTACTTCCCTTTTATTTTTCAACCACATGTTTAATGTATATGGTAAGTACCCTCCACCCCCCATCCCACGGGCTCTAATGTCAACCATCTCTATGACATCGTAGACCAGAGTGAAACACAGCTCGATCTCTGAGCATGGTTCAAATGCTGCTCGTTGGAAGTGTGCGACATATTGTTCTGTTTCTTGTTCTGTTTCCTTGTGTGCATGATGATTTATGTAATTTATCACACAGTAGCGTCAATTGTTTGTCTTTCAGGGCCCCATTGAAAACCTATTCGGAGACGTGGACTCCCTGGTAAAATATCATTATTATTATGTTTAAGGGGAGGGTGAGCTGAATACGACAACCTGGACAGGTCATAGAGTGCTCCTAACCCTTTCTGCAGTTTTTATAGCTATGAACCTCAGAAATGTTTTGAGTACTTATGTGAAGAAGGTTTTTTGTTCTATACGCTTGTTTGAAATCGTGCAAACTTGACCTTTCCTGACCCATGACCGCGTAAGTAAAAGCCTGGGTCGATTCTCGGGTAGACGTCATCTCATTAATGCATTATTCTCCATGGCGCCTTTCTATCACAACAACTTCGGTTAATAAAGAATATATAATGACAGTTTGAGTCTTTCTTCAAATTATTGCGAAGTCGAATTAATTAATCAGATGACGTCTACCCAGGAATCGATCCAGTCTTTTACTTAAGCGGTCATGGGTCCGAAAAGGTCAAATTTTCACGATTTCAAACAAGCGTAGGACATAGAGTATTTTCTGTAAACCAAAACTTTTCGGCGGGTCATAGGTATAAAAATTGCAAGAGGGGTTAGGTGCATTATAAGTTCCAGTCTTATGTCGGTATACCTTCTTATCTGTGATGCCTTCTATTGGTAAGATGATACTCTCCTGAAGTAGAAATGCTGTCAGGTTAGCGCAGTACGTACTGACCAGTATCAGGGCCATAAAGGCGAAGAATATCGACACGAACCTTGCACTGGGACCACGTGGTGTCTTCTCTGCACCGATATCCTTACTAAAGGCCACGCCCCATACGTAACTCATGGAATCTGGGGAACAATAGGAAGTTAAGAACATAAGAGGATCACTAACAGGAATATACATCTGACACAGATTCTAGAGTTGGGAGATGGGGAGCCGGGGTGGCGCAGTGGTTAAGCGCTTCGACTCTCACCTCTGTGGCCCAGGTTCGATTCCCGGACGAGGCGATACATGTGAGTTGAGTTTGTTGGTATCTCGCCCTTGCTCCGAGGGTTTTTGTCCGCGTCCTCCGGTTCTCCTCCCTTCCCTCCCTCCACAAAAACCAACACGCTAAATTCCAATTCGATCTGTGACTTACTGTAGCCGGGTCCTGGCCCTATGGTTATTTCAGATCCCGTTAGAAATTCAGAGAGTTCTTAGCGGATTCAAAGCTATTAAGTCGTAGATAAGAACAGTATTCCAGTGACGCGAATTGGAGAGAGAATTACATTTTTGATAACTCAAGCAAATTTGGGAATATGTTTCCGTTTCCTGGAAATGAAACGGAGCATCGTATTGTTTCAGATCAGATGAAAACAAAATATTATTAATCCAAAAATATTTTTAAATATTGTTGAGCAACTCACGTTTATATTCCACTAGATAATAGTATTTTAACATCCAAGAACTACAGTAAAGCTGATCGAACAACGTATATATATATATACATTGAGGATATATGCTATATCGGCTGTCCAAACCCCCGGGGGGGGTACTCTACCTAAAATTGGGTAGGGGTGTGCCGCTGGGGCTCTGAAACCCTTACCCTGTTTAAGACAAAAAACCTCAAATTTTCATACCCTGTTCAAGACAAAGTGTTAAAATTTTCCCTCTATAAGACAAATCATAGTAACCTATACTTGGATGTCAGTGTTTATTGTGATCTTGTATAATGAGTGTCATAACTAAATAAGTCTTCAGCAAGCACTAGACTAAATAACGGCACTACATAAATACCATACCCTGTTCAAGATCTGTCGATGTGAAAATGGATACCCTGTCTAAGATCAGAAACTCGAAAAACCATACCCTGTCCAGCGGATCATCCCCGTATAGTCCATATATGGGAGTACCCCCCCCGGGTCCAAACCGGCCTTCTTCAGATAGATCTTACAACTGACGAGGATTGGTAACCCTCGATCAAACATTTTCAACATCTCTTCAACATCGGTACAACATTTGTTGAAGCAGATAGTGAAACCGTTTGACATAACCTGAAAACATTTTCGAGAACAATAGCAGTTAATTAGAATGTTGAACATATGTTGAAACCGTTTGTACTCAGAATTTTGAATCGATATTGCAACCGATTTGACACGCATGCTTTCACCATCCTTCAATAAATGCCGAACCGATGTTGAATCGATATTGCAACCGTCGTTTGACACGCATGCTTTCAACATCCTTCAAGAAATGCTGAACCGATGTTGAATCGATATTGCAACCGTCGTTTGACACGCATGCTTTCAACATCCTTCAAGAAATGCTGAACCGATGTTGAATCGATATTGCAACCGTCGTTTGACACGCATGCTTTCAACATCCTTCAAGAAATGCTGAACCGATGTTGAATCGATATTGCAACCGTCGTTTGACACGCATGCTTTCAACATCCTTCAATAAATGCTGAACCGATGTTGAATCGATATTGCAGCCGTCGTTTGACACGCATGCTTTCAACATCCTTCAATAAATGCTGAACCGATGTTGAATCGATATTGCAACCGTCGTTTGACACGCATGCTTTCAACATCCTTCAATAAATGCTGAACCGATGTTGAATCGATATTGCAACCTATTTGACACGCATGCTTTCAACATCCTTCAATAAATGCTGAACCGATGTTGAATCGATATTGCAACCTATTTGACACGCATGCTTTCAACATCCTTCAAGAAATGCTGAACCGATGTTGAATCGATATTGCAACCTATTTGACACGCATGCTTTCAACATCCTTCAAGAAATGCTGAACCGATGTTGAATCGATATTGCAACCTATTTGACACGCATGCTTTCAACATCCTTCAAGAAATGCTGAACCGATGTTGAATCGATATTGCAACCTATTTGACACGCATGCTTTCAACATCCTTCAAGAAATGCTGAACCGATGTTGAATCGATATTGCAACCTATTTGACACGCATGCTTTCAACATCCTTCAAGAAATGCTGAACCGATGTTGAATCGATATTGCAACCGTCGTTTGACACGCATGCTTTCAACATCCTTCAATAAATGCTGAACCGATGTTGAATCGATATTGCAATCGTCGTTTGACACGCATGCTTTCAACATCCTTCAATAAATGCTGAACCGATGTTGAATCGATATTGCAACCGTCGTTTGACACGCATGCTTTCAACATCCTTCAATAAATGCTGAACCGATGTTGAATCGATATTGCAACCTATTTGACACGCATGCTTTCAACATCCTTCAAGAAATGCTGAACCGATGTTGAATCGATATTGCAACCTATTTGACACGCATGCTTTCAACATCCTTCAAGAAATGCTGAACCGATGTTGAATCGATATTGCAACATTTGACACGCATGCTTTCAACACCTTTCAAGATATGCTGAACCGATGTTGAATCGATATTGCAACCGTCGTTTGACACGCATGCTTTCAACATCTTTCAATAAATGCTACAACAGCAACAACTTTATTTGTACTCTCTACAACATACATGCATAACAAAATAACTAGTGTGCGGTTTGAAGGGAGAAGAGCACAGCTACTCAGATATAGCAAAAGCTAATCGAGCTAAGTAGCTGGGCCATGCATGAATAATTGATACAGTAGCGCTCATTAGATTGGACGGAAATAAAATACAAAAAGAACACTGAATACTAATACACAAAGCTTATCTATAACAAGCTTATCTATAAGTTTAAGTACATCAGTATAATCAGTATAATCAGGCTATTAAGTACGTAATTGTTTAAAATAAAATCTGTTACGAGCCTCTTAAAAATCAGCCACGACTTTTAGATTTGAACCAATACTGAACCAATACTGAACCAATACTGAACCAATACTGAACCAATGTTGAAAAAATGTCGAAACCGTTTGACCGAAGCTTAACATGATGGCGAGTACAATATTAAGGTGAATACATAATGTCCAATAAACTAAGTTTCGTTATCCTATAAATCTTATATTTCAGCCAATCAGAGCTCAGCTTTACTATGAAATACAGGGCGGTGTTTCATGGTTTTTCTATGAAATATACAGAGCGGTGTTTCATAGCTAGATCAGGCCAATCGAAATGCAGGAAATTTCGCGCCATTTCTTTATCAACCAATGAGAATTCAAGAATTTTTAATACATAACTAGTCTGTAGACGCGTCCGCCACTCAAAAATTTTGTTTTCCGTGAAATTTTTCAGTCTCTCGTCCGGTAAATTACCGCTTTGTTTTCGTGATAAATCTTCCCGTAAATATGTAATTTATAGGATAATATGGTTATTTCTTGGTTTTCTAATGGAATATCGGCGAGGCGAACATTTCACTCGAAATTCATATTATTTTGGTATACAACTCCCCTAAAAGCTCGGTGTATACCAAATATCACAAATTTCTCGTGAAATATTCGCCCGTATTCCATAGAAAACGATGAAATAACCAGTAATTATATGGGGTCCGAGGTTTACCTTTTTCGATAAGATGTTACTCTCTGGCTTTACGAATATTGCATGAGTCTCGTGAAGAATATATTATTTCTAAAGGGATGAGTTGTATGTCAGTATTAGAATGGTCAGTGAAGGGAAGGAAATGTTCGGAGACTGCAGTGGATTTAGATTTATATTAAGTTTGTTAACTGATCATCTGTGTTAAATGATGTTTCTGGTGTTACATGTGATGTGTGACTTGATGAAACGGGTTTCCCAGCAGAAGAAAATGTGTAGCGACCATGACTAATATTCACAATGTGTACCGCAGCGGAAAGTAGATGGTAGCTATATGTATATACCAGTTACATAATCCTTAATCTTACTGATCTTTAAATACTAATGCTACTATTACTACTAATAATACTACTAATATAAAATAGAAAAATATTAGACTGTGTAACAGATAGGAAAGTTGAACTGCGTTAATGCAGGCCGAAATAAAAGTAGGTTTCAATATCTCTGTTTTTACATTCGCGCTTCATTCTTAGATTGTATGTTGCAGTACAGCGGGCTGGTACAATTTAGACAGAGTAAGGTGTGGATTGGTAGTTACTTGGTTAAAACGTCTAAAGCATGCCTTTTCGTGCCGGCTACTATTAAGGATCAGAGGCCAACTGGCAGATACGCTCTCCTGGTCTCAGGTATTCCAAGTAACTGGTTGATAAAAGTTAGTGTAACAGAATTAAAAATTAATGTAGAACTGGAGGGATTTTAGGTGAAATATACAATATGAGCGAACGAATATTGTAAACTGCTTATGAAATAAAACTAAAACATTTAATAATATTATGAAATTTTGGTGGAAAACGTAAAATTAGAGTTCATCGCCATATTTTACACCACGGTCATGCGCTGTGTGCACACAAATAAGTCCCACATTGATAAGACGATTTGATGCATCAAGACAGAAGTTTTACTATGACATTTCATCCTTGGGTAGAGAAGGTTTGTGAGCGGTTGTGAGACCTCCCTCATAGCGACTGATAAATAAAACATCAGTATCTGTATCAGTGATACAGACATTGATGTTTCATTATTCAGTTTTGTATATTTGACACAACAATGTGTTTTATTCATCAGTACTAGTGTTGTGTCAGTTTTACAGAATACTAACTAACTAGCTTAGTTATTATTCTTTAACTGATACTGTATGGGGCTTCACAGGGGTACCCATGTGACTCGAAAACTGTGAATTATTAACGATTTTAAGGGCATTTACAATGGCGAGCGTTAGGCGAGTGACAACTGAAGGTTTAAACATTCAGACCTAGCAAAACCTCTTTACGATAAAATACTTTCGCAAGTTAATTTGTAATAGGCTTTTTTGGTAAAGTTATATGGAGGTAGGACTATTGGATAACAGCAAAGGCCTTACCAAGTAGAGTAAACCCATCATCAATGGGTATCTCGTCTTGCTCGAGTATTTGCAGTTTTCGTCTGTTTCCCGTTGGACTTATTCGATCCAAACCCCAGATGACCAAAAGAATAATGTTGCATGACGCTACGATCATCGTCCAAAGCTCCCAACTAAAAGGCTCGAGAAAATTCCAGTAAACCACTGCAAATAAAACGTAACAATTACGATAACCGGAAATTCAATAATAAAGAGTTTATATCAAACTAGGCCATTTAATATGCAAACTAAACAGAGAATATACTTATTTCGATTTCATGAGGTAGAAAGAGAAATTAAATGTATTTGTTTCTCTATAATTAATTAATTAAATTTAATTATTGAAACCTTTGTGCTAGACAAGTGAAGTATAATTCGAAAGAAGCCGTAAGAGCAACTCAGTACAGACAATGAAATATCCAAACTTTACCATACATGTTGACCTCAAAACTGTACCCACATGATCCCCAAATGGTACCCAAACTGTACCCAAATTGGTCCCCAAATGGTACCCAAACTGTACCCAAATTGATCACCAAATGGTATCCAAACTGTACCGAAAATGATCCCCAAATGGTACCCAAGCTTTACCCAACTTGATTCCAAATTGTACCCAAATTGATTCCAAATGGTACCCAAACTGTACCCAAATTGATCCCCAAATGGTCTAAGTCATGTTTACTAAACGGCAGTATTGTGTTATCAGGTTTATTAAAAAAGGCTAAAGACCCTTCCCCTTCTCGCCCTTTGGGATTCTGAATTTTAATTTCAAATTCAGAACAGTCAAGCAAGTAATCAGTCTTCTTCTGTTAGAATACTAAATTGTTGAAGCCAACATTAAAATAAGCCAAGAAAAAGTAAACAGCAGGACGCTAATTTCTCGAGTAACTGCAGAATACCCTGCAATTTGGTTAATTAATCTCTAGCTCAGTTATACCTGTCAATAGCGTTTTAGAACCGTTTAAAATGTTTTAAGACGTTCGTACAAGAGTTTGATTTGAATTTCGCGCGATATCAAATGTCAGAGATCACTCAAGCGGAGCATCACGTGTTTCACAGCTTTGAACAAATACGTTCACTTGACAAAGGTTGATTGACAAGTGAAGGTGTTTTTACCTGCTTGAGGCCTTTTATAATGCGGATAATTGCTGAAACGCTTTAATTCAATGTTACCATTTTTATGGTAACACGCGTCTGCTCGCTCATGTGTACTATAGCGATTGCCTGGGAGAGGGCTGTCAAGTGCGTACGTTTCACTGACCTAGTTTTCGATCGTCGACTTGAACCTTCTTTACCAAGATATTTAGCCCCAAAGTGAGGTAGGGGTAGGTGAAGTCCACATCAATTGACCTCTGGTTACTAATCCCTAGCAGTGCTATCACATCGCCATTACCAGTCACTAGCTCTTTCATTAAACCATTCCACTCTTCCAATTGGCCGTCCCGAGTCCCCCATTTCCCATCGGGGGAGAAGTAAATTTCTGCTACAAAGCCAAGATCTTGCTGTAGAAGATTGATCAAGTCAATCTGTGTGCCCGCGCAGCAGTACTTTGTTTTAGCTACCTTGCTCGAGTTACCAGAAATATTATACACAAAGCACTGCTCTCCGTTTAAACAGATACCAGATTGACCATCCGGTTGAGGTTTGGCAACTTTCATCCAAGCTGGTGTCGAGACGACAGGAACTCGCAGAATAGGCTTCGGAGGTAACACCGGTGGAACTAGTTTCGTTCCGGGATCGACACTGAAGGAATCAAGTGCCAATCCCGATGGAGTCCAAAGGCCTACATGCGTCCAGTGCCTGTTGCCCAGCGCATCTTGTCGAAAATTCCATATGTCATATGCCCTTAACGGTTTGTCTGTTAGTTCAGGTATATTGAACGCATAGCTAAGTCCACTGTACGAGGTCTTGCTTATATATCTTGAAAAATAAAAGATGCCAAAAGATTGAAGTCATGTATAGCTAGGAGGATGTGTAGGGGATCGCGGGCGGGAGAAACACCATAGTTATACTCTGATTAATACCTGAAAAGTGATGACATTTCTCTACATATACTTTATTAGCTTATTCTCGAGTCATGTGATCGGCTCTATTGCCGAGCTCCGGGTTCGATCCCCGGTTCAACAGTTCTTTTTTTTCTCATTTCTCTTAACATTTTAGTCGCATTTCACGCTAAATTTCCTTAAATCTGCCATCTTATTTCTTGGTTTTCTCTTCGTTTTCCGGTATTACGATAGGCCATTTTGACGATGTTGCGCACACGTTAGTAGAACAATAGACGCGAGCTGCTAAGACTCGTTCTGGTACACCAGCCTTTTGTTATTTTAAACAGATAGCCATTGTTCTAGCTGCACGCGCAACATCGTCAAAATTGCCTATTCTACCAGTCGGTATCGACTTTCGGCTTTGTAGAGCCAGCAACTACCTATTTTATCCAATCCCGAGTCACTTCAGCCAGTCGGATACTGCGCTTATATGTTTGCCTGTATGTAATTATTATAATAATAATGAGGCTTATGAATAGGCCCTTTGCAGCTAGCAAATCACGTGGTTGTACTGGAGAGCAAAACATAACTGACTTCATTTATTTAAAGGCCTTTTACGAGATCGGTATTGCTATTAGAAAAACCTGTTTGCAAATACTATTTTCCACCTCCAATCAATTGCCGATCTTTCTAAAACTGTGTTTTTAAAGATAGCTTGCTCTCCAGTATTCATGGCAACGCCTTTCCCGTGGGGATCATGAGCTCAATTCATTCGTTAATGAAGTATTATATCAGCACGTGACTGTTAGCTGCAAAGTGCCTATTACGAAATCCAGTCTATCACAATAAGGTACCTGTCTACTGCTCGTCTCATTCTCCTCCCCGTTCGATGACAGCCCTGTCCGCGTTCCTTTGAACTACACAAGCTTGTTAATGTGTTAGTGAATGCACTTTGAAACAAACCCATTGAGTCATAGATAGTTTGAGTGTCAACAGTATGCTTATCATCTGCGATGGTATCTTTCTTGTTGTTTACCCTTAAAATTCCGGGAGGTAGAAATTCCACCGGGATCCCATCTGTTGTATGTTCCGTCACAATCCAAGCAAAGTTGTTAACTACTCCTGTCATGTTTGAAGCCCTTTTTAAGAACTCACGAGCTTCCGTACTTCGTCCGTACATAACAACAACATCGGGTTTTATCCGTTTTATCTCACGAAGGGTAGTTGTTATTTTCTGATTGTCGTAAAATAAGTCTATCCAAATTGTCCGGCGCAGGATCCACTTTTCTTGTAGCACAAAATACGTCACTACTTCTGCAAACTTCAAACCTACTAGGTCAGCGGTTGTCACCAAGCAAAGTGTGCGCCATCCCATTTTGTGCATGATGTCCTTCATGACGTAAATATACGAATGCAGAGATGAAGTGCGCACGCGTGAGAAGTATGTATTAGATTCCTGGTGATTAAAATGACGAATTACTATAGATATTCATGTATGAGATAATGAAGGCATTATATCAACAGCATTATATAAACAACACATCATTTCACATCACTATGAAATCGGTACAAGAATGCAAATGTGTAGAGCCGGTGGAACAGCTCCGTGTAACTTAATATGCCTTCGTTATCCTGATAGATGATATCAGAATACGGTGGCATAACCTGCGAAAGCAGTCGCACATTCTTTGCATTTTTGTACGGGGCGAAGACAAGACGTTTACATAAGAAAACTTATATGTTATTGTATATTTAATTAAATGAATATCAAAATATTTAAAGGGCTGTGTGTCATATGAACTGACGAACCTCGCGCATATATGGGATGGTTAAAATTAAAGCAAATATGCAAAAATGACTAACAGGCTGTCTGTAGATCGAGAGTTCAAGGGAATATTGAAACTTTAACTGTTGGGGAAGAGGTCAAAACAATGGTACTCTGGCGGGACCCAATTTTGATGGAAGGGGGGTTGTACCCGGAACCCACCACCCATTTTGGCAAAATCTAGATTTTGACCACAAATATTTTCTTGAATAAAATATTTATTGAAGAACTAACCATATTTCTAGTTTCTAAAGGCAGAGAAGAACGTATGTCTGCATTAAAATCAGGTATCCCTATTTTACAACGCGAGAAAATCACTCTCGAAAAAGGGGTAGGGGGTATTACCCGCCACCCACCACCTCCCCTGACAAAATTGGGTCCCATTCGAAATCCATTGTTTTGACCTCTTCCCCTGGTACTTGGTAAAAAAAAAAAAAAAAATCTGAATTTCTAACGAGACCTGAAACAACCATGGGGGCTGATCAAAGCCAGGTCCCGGCTAATCCACAGATCGAATTGGAATTTAGCGTGTTGGTTTTTGCGGAGGGAGGAAAACCGGAGAACCCGGAGAAAAACCCTCGGAGCAAGGGCGAGGTACCAACGAACTCAACTCACATACCGTAGAATCCCGGTTATAAGCCTTGGGCTTATACAACTTCGTAAGGGTTTTAGGGTGGTTTTGGTTTTGGCTTATAACCGGGAGGGCTTACAACCGGGGGGGGGGGGGGGGCTTATAAACGGGATTCTACGGTATGGCGCCCCGTCCGGGATTCGAACCTGGGCCACAGAGGTGAGAGGCGAAGCGCTTAACCACTGCGCCACCCGAGCTCCGAGTGGTAGCCACTTTACAGCCACTAATGGAACATTTATTTCATACATGCACAACACCATGACATAATATAAGTACAGAACTAGGACAACAACATAAACAACTTCATGGCAAAAAGTCAAGCGTACAAGACTCGGACCCTCGATCTCACGAATGCCCCCTACTTCTAGTACACTGACATGCCCACTACACTATAGGAATGCTTGATGTAAAATAACAAATCCCAACATGGCTGCTCGTTCTGATTGGCTGAAAAGAGACTACGAATCTCAAAATCTGTAGCTTTATGTCATAGATGCAGTGATGATTTTAACATCTGTAGTTATTGCGTCATAGCTGCAGTGATATCGCGTGACGTCATATTTGGCCCGCGCGCGCCTGCAACAGGTCTGCAAAAGGCGGGAAATAAACGGCAGTGAAAATAACTTTCGAAGAAGAGAAAGAGTTTTCTTTCCTCCGGGAGAAAAACAACTTATCTAGGATAGCTATACATATAAAATCCATAACAAACACCCAATTGAAAATAGCCAAGGCTGAACTCGACGATTGTCTGAGTGGAAGACAACCTCGAGATCGGAAACGTTTAGCTACAAAGCGAATATACAGTTGCGAAAACCGTCCTATGGAATTTATGGTGGGGCATTTGCATAGTTTGAGATCCCAGGAGTGGGGCATTTGTAATTTTATATCGGCCCGGGAGTCGGAGATAAGGCAACGACGCCATCTTGGATTAGGTGCGGAAAGACCCCTGGGAACGAGGTTGGCCTCATGTTTTTTTCCTTTGGCTAGGCTGCTTCGTACTTGCAGAAAATCTAGGGCAGCAAACCTTTATTGGAAAAAGCGAAGAGTACGTAGCTGACTGGCTTGTCCAGCACTAGTGGACGTATTTAAAGGTATTTAAAGGTGTTTTTTAAAATATAAAAGAGCATTCGGAAGATTTACAAGAATAGTATACCCTCTGGGAGAGGACGATCACTACATCGACGAATCAAAAGACATTTTAAAATCCCTGTTACTTGAAGAGGTGTCAAGTGAGTCTGAAAGTGAAGCCGACTAATATGATTTGCCATGAAATAAAGGTGTCTTCAAATAACGATGCTGTAAATTAGTGGTATTTTAATTAACGATGCTATAAATTAAGGGGCATTTAATTAACGCGAATTTTTAAAATTCGCGTTAATAACATGCTTCGTTAATTTCCTATATTAAGGTAGTCAGATATCTCTGACCACCTTCCTGATTTTCAAATAACCAATCTCACCCTAAACGGCAAATAAATATGACAATAATATACAGAAATTCCTGTTAAAATCAGTTAATGTCAATTGGGACTTTATTCAATCTTCTTGCCAAATAACTCCTATAATTTATTGAAGAAAAAATAATTTATAAACAGACTTGTACCAACCCTTCCATCATGAAGCAAAACATCTACGCACAATTCCGCAATAAGTATTATTAGCAAGAAGAAAGTACTACTACTATAAAAAATACCTACAAACTTACTTCAATAAATTCTTCTTTAAGACAAACTTGGTGTGTCATTAAGTCAGAAATTGCTTCCAAACAGACACATGAAAGACACATGAAAGACACATGAAAGACACGACCACAGGTATCCTAACCGACCTGCACTAATAGCTAATAAATTTAATGATTTTTGTTCATCGTTATTGGCCCCAATTTAGCTAAAAATATCCCTAACACTGATATTTCCCATGCATCTTACTTAAAGGGATCTTTTGTGAACATTTTTTCCCTTAATCCTACATCCTCACCTGAAATTATCTCTCTAGTCGGCTCCCTTAAAATCAGCAACAGTGAAGGAGTAGATAGCATTAACATTAAAGCAATTAAGGCCTCCATAGACCAGCTTGCCTCTCCTCTAACAAAAATTTTAAATTTCTCCTTTCAAGTGGTGTAGCAGACAAATTAAAGTATGCAAAGTAATGGCAGTCTTTAAGAATGATGATACCTCAAACTTCACTAATTATAGACCGATTTCCATCTTACCATGTTTTTCAGAAATCTTGGAAAAAGTAGTTTATTCAAGAATGCTTAATTATCTTACTAAACACAGAATTTTAAACAGCCATCAATATGGCTTCAGGAAAAAACATTCCACCGTTATGGCTATATACTTGAACTGACCGACAGAATCTTTCAAGCGTTTGAAAAAATGAATTTACAATTGGCATCTTTATTGCCCTGAAAAAGGCTTTTGATACTGTAAATCACTCCATCCTCTTAGATAAATTAGGTTTTTAGAGGCATCCCACTGGATTGTATAAAAACCTACCTAAATCAAAGATACCAATTTATTCAAATAGGTAAGACCAAATCTACCCATCAGCTTATCAAATCACGGTATTTTTCCTCCTCTACATAAATGATATCTTTGCCTCTTCTAGTTACTTTCTTTTATCCTCTTTGCTGACGATACAAACATATTCTTCCACCATTAAACATATTGCTGAACTAGTCAACATTGTTAATCATGAACTCTCACTCCTAGCAACTTGGTTAAAAATCAACAAACTAACATTACATCCGAGATAAAACAAAATTTATGATTTTCCATCCTGCCACAAAAAATCGACCTTATAATAACATCAAAATATTTATTGATAATCATAACATTGCCATAGTTGAACAAACACAATTCCTAGGTATAATCATACACCAAAATCCCTCCTGGCAACGACACATCAAAACTATCACAAACAATTGCAAAACCATTGGAATAATAACAAAATATCGTCATTTTTTCATAGCAACACACTCCACTTGCATTATAGTCCTTACCTATAATCTTCAAATCAACTTTCACAAGTATACTTATTCCCTCAGATCTCAAGGTCCAATAATCTGGAACTCTATCCCTCTCATTACGCAACTCCCTCAACATACAGAACTGTTTATATACACTGTTTGTTAGTCATTTTTGCATATTTGCTTTTATTTTAAGCATCCCACATGGCCGAGAGGTTCGTTAGTTCATATCAAAATCGGTGGAAATAGTTATTTCCGGCCCGGAAAAACGAATGTAAAGTCTTACGGTGACACAGCCCCTTTAACCCCTAGTAATCTTTGATTTTTTCTACCTTTACCCTATGTAAATATCTTCTCTAACGAATTAACACGAAATTGTATTCCATCAAACTCTCTTGATAGCTGTTGCTTTGGTAGAGACAAAGAAACACAATAGCCTATTGTTTGGTTTTGTCTTATGGCAATTTACTGAGTATGAATTTTACGTGCGAATGCCGCATAGTTAAAGTGTTTAGAAAGCTTATCAGCTCTACTAATGAATCAACTCTATTCCTTTTATTATAATTGCTAGTTTTCTGGTTTTTAAATACTTGAAGAATTTACGGTTGAATTGTAAATATATTAGCCATTCACGATCAATCACTCATCCGAATAGTTCAGTTAACGTCCATGTACGCTGTTAGACTGCTGCAGCAACGGCGAATTCGTAGCCAAGTTATCTTCCACCATAATAGTACGTCGTTTGCACGATGGCGTCACAAACTACAACTGCCAGAACTCTTTACACGGATTCTTTTGTTCCTTTAATTTGGACCATTGTCTTGGAATTCTCAAAGGAGTTAAAAAATTTGAATGGGAAATAGAATTTGAAAAGTTCTGGTAGTTGTAGTAAAATGACGTCATAATGCAAGTGTCCTGTTGGGTTCTACCTCTGTCAATAGCACCATTAGAGGCCGCAAATCTTATAGAGCGGATTTCAATTGTGTCGGAAGTGTTTTGGTTTTGCATTTACTAAGCTCTCCTATTGGCTGAGAAAGTAAACCAACCAATCAGAATCCAAAGTAAAACCTTTGCTTTGGTTTGTCATTGGCTCACAGGGAAGCCATTTATGAGTTACTTGTGATTACTCGCTCCTATGATTGGCCGGCTGTGGGTAATTTGCGTTTGGTTTTACTAGACTCAACTGAAAACCGCTCTAATGGACATTTTCAGTAAATTGCGATTGGGCGTGTTAACAGAGATGTTGATAACTAGACTTTTTGGTTTATCTCGTTAAGGGCTGTCTATATGGAGAAAGGTTGGCCACAGTGCTAGTGCTAAGACTAGACGTATTGTTTTCGGTATGCAAAACTCAAGGGATAGCCATAGTAAGAAGACCTATTGATATGCGAGTCTGAAATATGCTTTCTGTATATGATCAATAGGCCAGTTTCGTATTCGAAAATTACCGCTATAAATGCGATGACAACAGACGCATTTATACAGGGTTAGTTAAACAGTCATAAATACCAGCGAGGTGCAAAACACGAAACTACAATAGTACAGAGATGTCAGTGAATAGTCCACCTTCTCACTGGTATTTATGAATGTTTAACTTAAGAATGAGGCTAACCCTGTATCAATGTGTCTGTAGGCATCGCATCCAGCGGTAATTTTCGAATACGAAACTGGACTATTGCTGGTTTTCACTCAATCCCCAGACATTCAAATGACAAAGGGCATGGCAGTCATGTTGGTGCCCCAACAAAAGAAGCTAACGAGGAATCTATTGTTTACTCAGGGCACCAACATGGCGGCTATGACGTCAAGTGAAAGCCAGCAATATCGACGTTTTCATTCACACAGTTCTCATTGCCAAATGTTGCCCTTTTTTTTCTAAAACTCTCTCATTTACTCTAATTTCAGTCTGAGCGTTTCAAATCACAGGTTTTTTATTGGTGCGAAGAAGGACCTCATTCACAATAACAACAAAAGGTTTTTAACTTCAAAGTTTTGACAAGTCCATTTTCATAATCCTGTATATCACAGCATTACGTCTAAATTGGGAATAGACCATTTTCTCAGGTATGCGCACGCAAATTGGCCCGCCAAATCGCTTTTTGAACAATAGCCGCCAATTTTTGAACAATAGCCGATAATTTGAATAACAAAGGCTGTCGCATCAGAACGAGTCTAACAAAAGCTAACAAAACTCACGGCCCGCCAAGAAAACTTCATGTAGGCAGCTTGGATTTAGTATAGGCGAATCCTTGTTTACGTTTTTTCCTCATTAGCATACATCAAACTTCAAGTGACGTACATACAAACAAACAGAGTCCATAAATCGAAAGAGATTGTCACACTTGATAATCACCGAAAATTTGAGAGTGATATGATAAATATATTTTGAGGAATAAGCGTTTAAAAAGCTCAAAATTTACAATGAATGTAAGGCTGTCAGCAACTCTTGCCCCCCAGCCCATTTTATAGTTTTGAAAAGTCAATTTCTCCGTAAATAGTTAACATATCAATCTCAATTTTTCGGTGGTTACTCAAAATTTACAATGAATGTAAGGCTGTCAGCAACTCTTGCCCCCCAGCCCATTTTATAGTTTTGAAAAGTCAATTTCTCCGTAAATATTTAACATATCAATCTCAAATTTTCGGTGGTTACTCAGTTTAGAATTCTCTTTCAACTGATATAGTCTGTTTGTTTGTAGCTTGAAGTTTAATTTATGCTAATGAGGCAAAAATGTAAACAATGACGTCAGCAAGGATTCGCCTGTTGGTTGAAATAATAGGGAGGGTTAAAGGAAACCACTACGTACCACTACGTATTTACCGGCCCGTCAAGCCTGTTGCGTGCGCATACTTGAGAAAATGGTCTATTAAGTATTATTCTAACAACCGGCTTTTGTTTCACTCTTAATGTTCTTGATGATTGACTCTGGCTTAATACAAAAGAAAATCCGCGTGAGAAAAGCACGTGAATCATATCTCATCTATAAAGCTAAAACACGCGAACCACTCGGAATGAATAGACGTGATGAAATGTAATTTCACCGTTTGACCTTTATTGTCGGCTGTTACTCTATCTGTACTATCTTTTCAAACCTATTTCGTAATTTCCTTTTATGTGTTATTGTATAAAACATATGTCATCGATTTTGTAATTTCCGCTCATAGTTACGTAATTAACAATTTATATAAGCCTTGTATCCATTTGTGACCTCTACTGTAAAATAAACCTGAAGAAGACTGGTACTGGCCAGCCGAAATATCGTATAAACCTCGACAAGCGTTGTATTTGATCAGCATTGCAGTAGTCTTCGGACACTTTATCATTATATTTTCTTCTTCTTGCTGATCAAGATCTGTTTTTTGATCCAACGTCTGGCAGGATTGATTGTACACGGTTTTTGCTGTGGTTTTCTAACCTTAACTATATATAACTTTCAAATACACAGTTTCATTCGATTGCATTTCCCGCTAACTTTTTAAACTTCTATAGTGCTATTGTTTTTGCGGCCCACCTCCTTTCTTTGATTCTTCCGAATCTCCTGTTGTTTTTGAACAAAGTTGTAATGAAATTGGCCAGTAACAAAACGAGCAGGGGACTGGAACCGAGTTTATCAGAATTACTCTAATTCTAAAATGAAGTTCATCACACGATAGAGCATGTTGACATTAGCATGTGTGCTAAGTTTGACGTGATTCAAGTGAATCTTGTCTGAATTATAAGCAATTGAAATTTCTTTGTCCCTCCAAAATTTTACAATGAATGTATATATGGTTTGGAGGGACAACGTTAAAAATAAGAGAGTTTGTATGGGAAAAGTGACATATTTGATGCCTTCTAGCATCGTTAATATTGAGCCAAAGTTCACCAAACTTTCCAGACTAGCTAACTTTGATCTGCTCTTTTGGAAAATAATGCTTACTTTGACTAGTTATTAATTGAATTAGTTTTACTGACTCGGTTCCAGTCCCCCGCTCGTTTTGTTACTGGCTAATAGACCCATTCGAAAAATGGCATCCAATTTAAAAAGCTATTGTCCTGGTAACTAAAACACGAGGCTAGTCAGTCCACACAAAAGCTTTTGAACGTTTGTATAATGAAATTCATCGCCTACTTCATTTGAGTTGCAAAACGAACAGATACGTTCTTCAATTGGAGTGTTAATGTATCGCCTGGTTTCTATAGGCATCTTATGAGCTGAAATACACATTTTTGACACAGCCTGACGTTTACTATTCATAACGTAATGTAAGTACTTTCAAAATTCATATTTGACTCAAATAAATTAAAAGTACGTAGTTTTCTGTTATTGTGAATTTGACTTTGCCCCAAACTGACATAGAAATTGGAAAGCTTGGACTTAACCGTTTTAATAAAAGCACCTATATGAGAGGGAGATATGTGAAGATCCGAAATATAACCATAGCCACATCATGATTGTAATATTGAGTTTATGAAAATTACACATTTGGAATTTGAAGACAGACAAGACTTCTAAGCTTTCAAGTGCCAACGAGAGTATCATTAAAATTAGCGTCTTTTAAACGTAACCAATATTTCAAAGTCAATATTGCGATCTGTATTATTAATGGGGTTCTTCCTAATTCTGCGTATACTGCCAGGTTTGATACTTTACTGTGAACACCCAGAATACACCTACAAAATTTCAAATGAAGTTTCTCTACACAACTTATTATACGGATGTAAATAGTTTGCGTTTAATTAAAATGATTGAAACTACAACCTTCGCCATTTAAGTGCGGACCGCCCGACAAAATAGGGCTATTGAGAACACTGAACGACACATCGCGGGCATTTTTTATGACTTCGCTTGTCCCCCCTCCCCCAAGGGGGGTTGTGTTAAAAATAGTCGGAAATTGCTGAAGCGGTCTGACTTAAATTGCAAGGGTTGTAGATATTTTCCCCAAACACTAAAAAACACAACCATATAAAAACAGGCGTTACCACGGAGTTGAAGAGTTTTAAAATCAGCTTCACGGGAACATTCACAACAAAAACAAAACATTTTAAAAGGTTATGATAGATCCGTAACGCCTAGTTGTACAGCATGCAGTTTCAGTGGGGCAATTTGAAAATTACCTGCGAAGTGAAAGATGATACCTAGGTACATATATTCTTCTACACTTTCCAAAATGTCATTACCAAATTACCATAAGAGTTTGTTTAGTTTTAGTCTCTGAGAAGATGACGTCAAAATAAGATTTTTTTTAGATTCACGCATAATTTCCATTTTTTTATATATGAATACACGATTGTAATCCAGATTCAGAAAACAGAACTAAGTCATTAGCAAATAACAAACAGCCCTTAACTCTTTGTCGTCCGATCGTGTGTGAGCTCAATTGGTGAAATCCTGAGTGCTAACTCAACCCTCCCCCCTCAGTTCAAGTTTGGCTAGCCCGGGGTAGTTAAATACTGCTGACTTTTTAAGCCGAGGGCTCAAACTTTCTCCACAATGCCATTCGGGTGAATTCTACGAACTGGTCGACGGTAGGTATTGCAACTTCTGTAGGGTTTCCAATGAAATGTGCTCTAATTTTGGAGAAAATGCCACTGTCAGAGAGCTTGAGGACATCATTAAGTCTGAGGGCGGCTGAAAATTACTTGGTTTGCTTTCAGTAGGCCTCGTGAGGGGATTTCACAGGGTTTTTCCGCGTTGTGTTTGTGCTTTCAGACACAGGAGAAAATTCTTCACTGAAATCCTTGAAATCCTGCAGTTGGCAGTCTTTTCCCCCTGCTCAACCTATTAGGATGTGATTTTGTCACTTTAAAGCAACGGCTTGAGTCCAAATCACCGCTCTTGGCTGTAGGGGTAAAAGACTTCAAAAATAAAAACTATCGGAGTCCAAGAGGGGGGTGCCCTTGTGAAATTTGTGTCCATTACCCAGCATGCAATTGGAGGTGGGAGCAGAAAAATGTGGTCGAGTGAAATGCAGTGCAAACATCGGCGTGGTTCACCGTCGCTTGGTGTGTTTTGTGAAAACAAACCTGCTGGTTGGAAAGATTAAACAAGGTACTGTAACGACTGAGTGGTTATTTTGTGTTTGCTCTTGATTTCAAGTGCGAACGGGAAGGTTTTTTTGAGCCGATTTTCAGCTCCTCGAAATTCGTGAAAATCGAAGAAACGAAACAATCGCCAAAACAAATGAGCTTTTCTCCATAGTGAAAGAGTCGAGCGATCCCTGTTATAGCTCTGACTTTGAAGCCATACATCCTTCGCATAATATCGCAACATCGTCTTTCCAGCATGTCTAGACGTGATGCAATAATTTTTCTAGTAACGGACTCATGCGTCTCCTATTTACAGGCTCGGACGGTAAAGAGTTAAACAAATATTTACCCGGTGGCTCCTTTAGTTGATACAGGTCATACAGCTAGGAAATGTTCGTCTTGTTCTTCAATCAACGAGTTCGCTCCTTCTAATGAAACATTGTGACGTGCGCACTATCAAAATTATACAAATGAATTATAGAACAACGTTCGATTCGCGCGAGGATAAATCATAAGTTCAGTTTAAAACTTTTCGTATAGAATGAAACAGATATATACCTCTATAATTATCAGGAACTAGCCTATCACCGGACTTAAATACCCATACCCATGACTAAGGATTATGTTGAACAACTTAACGAACGGAGGTGCTAAAATGCCTTGTAAATGTAAGTAGCTAAAAACATGAAAACTTTATACCAATTGACTGTGGTTGTGTTGTTATTTATTGTTATTAACCTCTCGAAAGTATAGTAGAAATGACCGGATTTCTCAGTTCTCTGATCTGACAGGGGTCCTTTTAAAATATTATATGCACATGTTTATATAAATCTAGCAGGATGTGGCGTGAACTCCGACATGAAGATTTTTTTCAAACGAACGATAAATGACTCTGATGTGGAAATCGCATATTTATCTGTGGCGTGTCATTGACACTGGTAAAAATCAATGTTTCCTAGGAACAATTACCACCTAATAGCAATACGATTAACTTTTTATTTAGTTCTATTTTATACATGGCCTGAAACCTCTTTTTATTTGATTATTATCTCTGGTTTAATATTCGTTCCGGAGCGATTGCAGAATACGCCACCACTTGGCTATTGAATAATTCATTTTCTCACATTTTCCGACAAAACCTTGGAATCTAAAAATCTACCCCCAAAAATTTAAAAACCCTAACCATTTTACATCCCAAATCATTAATAGAACGAGTCTAAATACATCTGAACTATATTGGAGAATAAATTTGAAAAGTCACCACTTTACTTGAAAATAAAACTGCATGCAGATCTAGATATATGACTATTTCACATTTAAAACAACACATCCCTAAACTGACTCACAAGGGATATTTAATGTTAAATAAGATATTAGCTAAAGGAAAAGTTACATGTACATGTATGTTACAATAGCACCTGCTTGGACAGTGAAGTTAGAAATAATATTATCAGTCCATGAATCCTACTGAAAAGCATGGATTTCGAAACATGCTGAAAAGTATGGGTAGGTAAACCCTGCTAAAATAATTGTTTTCTAAAATACCAAAAAAAAAATCTCAATTAATATTTTTGAGCAAGTTAAGTCCAGAGACAGTGTTATGTGAAGTTGATTTATTATAATTACTGGGAGCAGTTGTAATACACATTTTGCAGGAAACAGTATATAATACTTAGTTAACGAATGAATTCAGCTTGTGATCTCCATGGGAAAGATGTTGCCATGGATGCTGGATGGCAATCAGTAAAGATCGACAATCGATTGGAGGTAGAAAATAGCATTTACAAACAGGTTTTGCTAATAACACTACCGATCTCGTACAAGTGCCTTTAAATATATGAAATAAGATTTGTTTGCCATCTTGTACAACCACTTGATTGCATTTCTGCAAAACGTCCATGCCATTATATATAAATTATCATGAGCATCAGTAGTGAATCAATTATCCGGCTCCCCCAGAACTCCATGTATTCACCTACAATATTCTTACGTGCCCGAGTTAAGGCCACTAAGGGCCTCTCGTTGTTAAATGGTCTTGCCTGATGTGCATGACTTCATACCAGTTGTGATGTGATTCCAATTTGTATTACATATCGAACTTTGTTCAAAACGTTTCTCAGACTTACTGTTTTATCGAGATTCTGACGTAAATGTTCTCTAGCATTCACTATCTGATATTTTTACCCAATATGTTATAACGAAAGCCTATGGGGAAAAAAGGGAAAACAATATGCAGTAAATTGTCTTTGGTTTGAGTGAGAATTTTTCATTTAATTAATATATTAGGTTAGTTTAGTTTGCGCGCGGTGTTGACCCCGTCAAAAAAATTTGCACTATTTTGAGAAATGTGTGTGCCATTATACGGGACTGAATAAGCCGACTTAATAACTCGCTCATGATCACCTCAGTACTGTGTTGTAGAGTCGAACATCCAACGGCGAAACGGCCGAATATTATTTATTCAAACGAAATATTAAATTTAAATTGAACAAGTTCATATATTGGGATGATCTCATCAAGGTGAGTTACTGCTCTCTCACCAATCGCCCCTTGAATTCAAATATTGTGAACAGATAACACAATGTTTGCCTCGGGAAATCTTCCTACCAGTACATTGTTTGCTGCATTGGTTCTACAATCTTGGGACTAGATCTGTTGACGCATTTCTAAATCAGTGATACTTTTCCATCGATTAATAAATTAGTTAATATTTATTTTCTTTACAGACAGCAATTTAACGTCCCCTCCCCCCGAATCAATGTTGATAGTGAGTGGCAGCATCGGATACTGCAGATTTCACGGCCCTATTAACATTGTTTTGGGGGGAGGGGCGGGGGAGTAAACGTAGACGTAATTGATTTTGATAGCGGAATTTCCAAAATGCGTCAACTATTATGTCCAAGATTGTAGCGTGTCGTTTCGATTGAAAGTCATCAGGCTCAAATTCAATGAGAGCGAATGAGATTGCGAGTCGATGCAGAGAATATACAAGAGGTCTGAAGTTGATACTGTCAAACGAGAGCAGCGAGAGTTCAGCTCTCATCAACTCGCATGTTCGTTTGACGGGGCTTAAGTGAAAATATGTAAATAATATGGAAAAATAATGCTTAAAACAAGATAAAACTAATTTCCACGAGGTTGCCATGACAAGGATTCCAAGGGCCCGTTCACACTCGATCAGCTCAGTTTGACCTCGGATCGATCTAACTGCCTAGTGTGAACAGCCCCTAATACCATTATTATCATACTGATTACAAACCGACAATGCCTCGGCTGACTGCGTCAGTTGCTAAGTTTTAGCCTCGTTAAATATAATAAACCACAGCTGCAGTCTAAAATTATTACTTACCATTCAGAAAATATCAAAAGTTGAATAAGCTTATACATTTAAAGTTGAACTAAAGTTGGCGATTTTGTAATCCTTTCCTCACAGAGTATTCATACAGTCATGTAACACTACGAGTGTTTTATTTTCATTGCAGAACCTCAAAAATCGTACGATGATGAAGCAATAAGACTAACGTGTAAATTATGTTTAGCATTGTACCTGCTGGGACAAGTAATGACCCCTAGGGCTGCTTTATCATCCAGATTAAACAAAATATGTAGATTACAGCGTTGTCAACTACGGAGCTTTCTTTTGTGTAATAATTGTGCCAACAACAGACAGAACAGTGTGAAAGTGCTGATGGAATAATCAACTCTACAGCTGAAATTCAATGTTAAGACATTCAAAGTGACCGTGTCTCAATCCGTACCCCAAAATGTTTGAACTAGTTTATAGTCACTTTGACACTTGTAATGATTCTGGTTTAAACATGCGGAGATCGAAAAGTATTTTGCAAAACTGAGCTGTCATATGAATTCAAATGCTTGCCTATACTAGATTACAGCTTTGCCATAAGATTTTTTTTTTTTTTTTAATAAAGTTCTTTGTTTATAGATCTGTTTACTTGATAACAACAGAATAACCCCTCCGGACCAGCTTAATTATTTAGTGTACAAGAAGGTATTCCTTCCAATAACTTCCTTTTAAATCTAACAGTCTGTTGCAGTGTTATCAAATTAATATTTAGAATTCTCTAACACTCGCGTTACTGCATTGAGTCGAAGAATCAGTACGTTGCCACTTTTTGGCCACAACGTTTTGGCAGAACACAGCATATTTAGCCTATTTCTGGTTGTAAAGCCAATGATTACTCGGCGTCATTCTGGCTGACAGACCAGGACACATCCTAAATAAATTAGTAAGTCAGAATGTTCTATTAATAGCGTTAGTCTAGCGGCTAAAACGGATGCACTTGCCATTGGCTTGCATTCTAGCGTTGTTTTGAATGAAACATAGATTTTGTAGAACTATGTTTAAAAACATTGTGGGCCCTATACCCATCACAGCGAATTTCAAAATATTTGAATTATCCCACGACTGATACAAATGTTTTAGAATGACATGTCCCGACAAACATTTTGTTCCAAGTTAAGAATCGGCGCTAAACGACGCAAATATCACTTTACTGTTATTAAAACAATGATACAGGACTGCAAAAATACGGTAGACAACCGTTGAATCAGAGGGGAATTGTGCCATGCATGCAAGGACAGCGCGTTTCTAGATTAGAAATAACACAAGCTTGTGTTTTTAAAACTGTTTTATCATTTATTACCGTGCCTTGTAAAATCACTTTTATTTATTTATAACAAGCCTTATGAAAGGCAGGTATAACATATACAACAGCACATGTGGTCCCTACAGGGTATTAAACACCCCTTAATTTAATCCAGAAACTCCAACCCAAGTACCCCAAAATAAAACAACTAACACAGAAAGAACTATACTGAATAGAAAAAAGAAATACCAAGATCGCAGCCGACTGACGGAGTACAGACGCCAGCCAATGCACCTTAGCGAAGACAGTGACTACAGCGGAATACACAGAATGAGTTGAATGTGTGTTCTTGTGGTTTCTTTCTTAAATAGTATACTAAACAAACAGGCGCCAGAATGACTGGAAAACTGTTTCCAGTAAAGTGTTGTGTTTTAATTTAATTTATCTACACCAAACAGCGTTAACTTACTGAAGTAAGTGATCAAGAAAATCAAAGACGGCGCTTTGACTGTGTGCACCCTTCAAACTTAGTTCAACGCAAACCAGGGAAATAACCGGTTACTTAGTTTAAACTGCAAAATTTTGATAGCTTATTAAATTGCTTTGGTCATTATAGTTACAAAAATCGAGCAACTGTAAAAGTGTATTTCGTATTTCCATATGTGTAACTTGTGCGTACAAAATATAGGTTCACAAACCATATTTCCTTCTAAATTGTATAAATAGTATTTTCATGGCGTGTGAACCAAATATGACATTTGTGGCATTTCTTTTCGAACTAATTCATTTACAGGAACAGTTCCCGAAGCGATGTTTCTAATTCAAAATACCACTCAAGTCCAAAGAGAAATTTCACTATCGCAATTTCTTTTGACAACATGGAATTATTTATAAAACGGAAAAAATAATCTCAGAGTTCTATATATATTTCAGTAGGTTATAAACCATTGCATTAACTGTTTTATCGGCGAGAGAATCACTACAATTAGTTTGGCGTATATAGAGGTATCTAACTTACCGTGGAAAGATGATCTTTCTCGTCTGTAAACAAACCGATAGTTGGAATGCCTTGACTTTTTAAGAGTGAAGATAATAGGATTGTTCTATGGCTTATCCCTAAAAATATCACTCCATCAACGTGGACGCTTGTGCTATTCATAAAGTCGAACAGGAACTGCAAGTTGTTTGCCGGCGAAGAAGCAGTGCCGTTCATCACACGACGAGTCTCAAAGTTCACCATCCAATTTCCGTTGTATGTTTGATTTATGTTTCTTTGGAGAAGAGTCTGTTTCCCCTCGGCGAGAGCGCGTACATAATGGCTATTTTCTCCGTATAAAATAACCACAACGTTTAACCGGAGAGAATTATTTGTTGGAAGGTCGAGCTCGTTTGTGAATTTTACAGCAAAAAGCAGCAACAGTACAAACAGAGGCGAACCCATCTTGAAGCGGTTATTTTCGAAACTAACTTCTCGATATTTAAAATTAAAGTATTTTTTGCAATCTCTTCTAAATATCCGGCCTAAAACAACTGCTGTTCTATTTTCGAATCCCACAGCCAGGCACGTCACCGTGCATGTAAAGAAAAACAATCGCCAACCTCTGGGCACCCGTGGCGTCTAGCGAATGGTATAAATATATATATATATATATATATATATATGCTGTGGTTTAAATATATACAGTCAAGAAAAATGTGCATGTCTTGATAGTGTGAAACTGTTGAGGGAAACAGAATTTTTTTGAAGTAAAGAAGACCAATTGTGATTGGACCGTGAGAGGTTTGAGTTTGATTGAAATTCAAACACTAATTTTCAACCTAGAATGAGCAGGTGAAACGTAATTGGAAAATAAGACTTGTGCATGCGTTATTTACCTGTAACCACGAAACAGATATATAGATCATCCACTGTGGAAAGTTAACGCTGTTAGCGAAGTATTAGGGCTTGGTCTAAATATCATGAACATTGAAGATCTTACATCGGGGCAAGATCAATCTTTGCAGTTAGAATAATTAGTGATGGCCTAGCTTCGAAACGAAGCTAAACAAACTGACAAACGGGCAAACAAGCGAACAAATACAAATCCATCTGACAATAAAGTCACCCCAGTGAGTCAAAAACTTCGTTTAGAAATTCGAACTCACCACTCTCATTCAATTTCGTCTTTCTAAAGCTACGAATCTATCTTGTTCAACAAACGAGCGCTGGGCATTTTCACGTATTATTTTTGCTTCCTCGCAAATGAAAAACAATAATTAAGTCCCTCTTAATTCGACTCTGAACCAATAATGTTAAGGTTGGCTTTTTAATATGACACTTATCCGTATTAGTTTTGTAAACTAACATCCTAAAAAAGCGTTCAAATTACACTGAAATTTTCTCGACTACGATCACATAATTTACCTTTCAAAACTGCCTCATAGTATTTATTGTTTTTTTAAATAACGGCTTCCAACAGAGATAGTAAACGAGGTTCTTAATGTACAATTATGTAGATACTGACTTTAGTAACGACAGCCATTTTTAATGATTTTTTTCCCTGTTTCTTTTCCTTTTTCTTGTGCGGTTAGGCGTTAATTAAGGCGCTTCAATCGAAGCCGAAAATTTTATAACATCCTTGACAATGAGTAGTAATTCTGCTTGAAATCTTTCGGATTAGGTCAGGGTGTCAAGGACGAATGGATAGCATTTTCTTGCTGCTTATCAGTATCACTGTATCAAAAGATGACAAATGAAACTCTATTTTAAAACGTCTCCTTCGTAGCTTTCTTATCTTTGCTCGGGGGTGTTTTTCCGTTATTCTGTAATATTGTTAAAACGGAGTCTAAGTTAGATCTGGTTCATAGTTAACAAATGGTTTCGACGTTGCCTCGACAAACTACGACTATTATAAAAACAAAGCCTATTATAAAAATACGTTATTAGAACGAGCATGAACCGTGGTGCATGGAGACGCAGGTTAAACACGGTTTTATTATCGAACGTATCGTCAGGAAAGTGCATAATTTCTATAATTACTAACATTTCAATACGCTGCTTGAACTACTACTATTATTATTATTATTATTATTATATTCAAAAGATGTCTTCCAAATCGAGAGGTTCAATGCTCTTTATTTTACACTATTTACAAATAGGTATGACGCCACGGCTTTGTTATTTGAATCTCTGGGGATTGGTTGCAAGTCAGCAATTGTGCATAGTGGCCAAAGTATAGCATTGAAGCTTACTATCAGAATAAATATACGAGGACAGGTATCAGTGCCGGAAATATTATTAGAGTTTCATGTAAATAAGGAGAAGAGAAGGACTTTGTAGTCACAGTACAATCTACATGTATATATACTTTCTAATTATAAAATGTTGACATTAAGTTTGATAATATACAAATATTAACCCACTGATTTAGGAGAAAAATAAATTGAATAAAAAGGGAGAGAAATAGGCTAACGGTTACTTAGCTATGTTGAGCGGAACGACAAAGTTTAGTGAAGAAAACCAAACCTTCTGGTGGAGCTGGGGAAAGAGTTTCCAGATATAGAAAGTATATGGCAACAAACGTCTATGCAAAAAGTCCAAGGACCGTAAAAAATAACTTTCTTTATCTGCTAGTCTGTGTTTAAATTCCGGCCAGACGGGGTTTAAAATGAACTTTGTTTAAATAACCCACTTTCTTAGTCTATACCTTTTTACACCGGACTTAATATGTACAGCGCATTTTAACCTTCGTTAAATAATCGGCCTCAACGGTTTAGATGCATTCGCAGCATAAGAGAGCTTTTCTTATCCGGAAATTCACCAGTTAGCTTGTGTACATTGTTGCACCTGACTCGCAAACATTAAATGGGTTGAATCCATAACATTAAATTCAATGTTGTGGGTTGAACCCTGACCAAATTATAATCTAAGCAATCTCACAAAAAATGTGCTCGCATTACAGTCATGATCAGAACACGTTGTTTACCTGTGAACCCTAGCTCTAGGTGGGTGAGAACTCGTCGTTTACCTGGGAACTTGTTTACTGACGGTTAGGGTTAGGTTTATGGTACGGGTTAGGATTATTAATCTTAAAATGCAAGTCGTTTTTTTTTTTTTTTTTTTTTGGTCCATGTCAGACGGCTTCTGCGCATGCGTTAAAGGTCAAATTCAAACCAATCAGATTGCACTGTGCTGGTCACGCAACAATCGCCAGGTTAAATGTATTTACATAAGTGAATACAGTAAATCAAAATGGTCGACCCGCGAGGGCGAAAGCCTTCCAACAGGCTCAGGATATTTCAACTGGCGCTCTTGTTGACCATAAAAATACATGAACAACCAGGAGCCGTAATACATTCGATCAGCGCTGTTTGGACAGATCCAATGTATATTTAGAAACGTAAGCGAAATACAATATCCAAACACGTTTGGATATCAACGGGTATCGAATTATAATCAAAGGTTAGATCTCGTCAGGCGCGCTCAGATAAGAAAGTTCAAAGCACTCAGACTAGGCGAGACAAGGAGATATCAATTTCAATGAGTCATTGTCAGAAATCTATTCCATCGTGGGCAATTATGCAATACAACCTAAATTGTACAGCTAAGGCATGTTTTACGACAGAATAACCAGAGTCTTTCTACTGGATTGAGAGCTCGAGACATTATACATGTCTGCTAATATGGGGAAAACTGAAACAAAAATGAACTTTGACGGCAGAAACCCTCATTGAGCCAAGCGGAATATTTACATGATCCGCTAAGATTTTTACAAATCTTAGTTCAGTGTATGCCAACTGAAATGCTGTGCTCGTTTTCTGGTAACGGTTCAGTGGGGAAACTACACGAACAAGAAGCATGAACTGCCAGCAACGAGAGAGGAAAAAGTATTTGAAATGCACAGCGCTAGCTGAAATAGGGCATATATATAATATCTGAGACGTTAAATTACGTTACTGTGAAGAGGATCAAAATTCAGGTTTTGTAGCTTGAGACTGTCTTCTGCCGTGACTCGTGAGAGAAATTGGAAAAGATCTAGCTGTTTCATTCAGACACTGGCAAATTTATTGAAAGCTACGGGCTTACTTTATGAGATTATTATTCATTGTGGAATGAAAGGAAACAGTTCAATCTCATATGGCCCGAGTGAAAGCCCAGATGGGCTCTTGTTATTTTTTAAAGTGAGAGTCGTTCCGTCGCAAGTTTCTGTGGCTCATTGGTAAAGTTCTAGTCTTGCACACCGAAGGTCTTCGGTTCAAACCTCGCAGCGGGGAATGGCGAAAGGTAAGATATAAAAGTAAGATATAAAAGGAATAATGATGAAAGGGGTTAGGAACCTGGGAAGGGATAAGGAGATCGTTAAAGAAAATAGATTATTTTTATGACTATCTTGATACGTGAGATTGCTTAGATTATCATTCGGTATGGGTTCAAGCCACAATATTAAATTTAATGTAACTGGGTTCAACCCATTTATAATGTTTGCGAGTCGGCTGATTGTTGACGTTATCGTTGTATACTGACTGAGCCATTCGTGATCCACAACTGATGCCAATATTAAAGACTGCTAGTTGGATCCCTCCTGTAGTGTACTGTGATACATAGGAACTGTTTGCTATGAGATGCGGCTGAGCGCAGCGAAATAGAATAGAAAACAAACCACACATTATTTAAAAAATGCTTTCAGCCAAACACTACTGAGAAATATATTGAGCAAAATATCTCTGAGTTACATAAGAATTAAAAAATCGAAATTGAAAGCCATCTCAGCTTGGGCATGATGCCGGCATAATTTTGAGCATAATAGGGCTTTAAAAGCATAAAGCATAATTGCTACATAATCCTGGCAAAATAGCCCATTTTCGAGCATAATTTAAGAAAGAGCCTGGGGAGCCTGAGAACGGGTGAAAGTGGGAGAGAGCGGGAGAGGGAGCTGGGTACCATGCAGTAAGAGGGAGCATACAGAGGTGAAGAAGAAGAAGGAGCTACTAGTCGAACTAGTAAGTCAGGTTGTTAATGGTTTGAAAGTTTATTAAGAGCTCTCAGGAAGTCAGACTTGGCTCGTGAACGTAAAGTGCAAGTCAATACGTCGAAAGCTCGCAGCCGCTTCGTACCCGGTAATACTACATCTGCCATAATGCACGCATAATAGAGCTTTTCGAGCATAATTGTGAGCATATAAGTAGGCCGTTTCAGTGGCAGTGCCGGCGGGCATAACCGTGCTTTTGTTCGAGCATAATGTACCCAAGCTAGCCTAAAGCCGAGGTGAGAACATACTTGTGGCTAACCTATAATAAGTAGCACTTTACAAATGTTCTGGTCGTGTTGCTTGGCATGTTTACATGAAGATGTCTTACAACGCCGAAAATTCGAGTGACGAAAGTTATCATTCAAATTGAGCTTTTTAATTTCACACGTTTTCATCTGTTGTACGCACAGCTGTTAAAGACGTTTTTTCTCCTGAATGGCTGATCGAGCAAAAAGGACTGTGCTGGCTGAATGTTTACACAGATCAGTTGTAAGAACTTGCTAATTTGTCAGTCAGTTTCATTAATAATGCTCTTAGTGGCTTCAGGCGGCTCGCAAATGATTGGAGGCTGTTCAACTGAATGAATACTGGTACCATAGGCACACCGAATAACACATGTAAATTATATTAAAGAAACAAATAAAGAAAATAAACTTATAGGGGCCGGTTGTTCAAAGGGTAGATACCTTTATCCACCGAATAAATCCTTATCCAGTGGATAAGTGTTAGCCAAACTAGCTTATTTTATCTACTGGATAAGGATTTATCCGGTGGATAAAGTTATCCACCCTTTGAACAACCGGGCCAAGGTGGTTAGTAGAAGTGAGTTTAGTAACTTGTACAAAACTTCCGCATCTTTCTGTGAGTAGTAGCAACGGGAATAAACTCGCACCCTATCAAAATTTATTCTGATTTATTTCATTTTCTATGCGTAATATAATGGATATATAAATTTTAGGGAAATAAATTTTATTTTGCAGTTTGTTTCCGAGCCGGTGAGCAGCCGATAATTTCGTTATCATTTTAGGCCTGACTAGAATTAGTCTTTCCCGTAAACCAGCTATTTCAACATCAGCACACGTTCAGTTAGTTCGATTTTCACACGCATGCCAATTAAAGGTATCTTATGGTAACTTAGTGGATGAACGGTCTTGTCTTGCAGACTGGCTTCCTACCGCTGTGACGAATGTCGGATTAGTTCATGATATTGTTTATTCAATAAAGCCGAAAGAACTCCAATCGCACAAACACAGCTTGAGACAAAAACAGCCCGACAGTCTGCCGATACAATGTCTAAAGTCGGTCTATTACATACAACATTTGATAATAAGCGACCATTATCGAGGGCCACGCATGGCATACGTTCACTCCTCAAAATCGATCACTACGAAGCGAGCCAAAAATATATAAACCACCACATTTTGTTTAATTCGCTGTCAAATTTAACAAAAAATTCGTATGTTAATATTAAAATGAAATAACGTCTTTAGGATCAAACTCGTTTGTATATTGACGTCATTGTGACGTCATAACGAATGACTCCTTTTAAGGTCAAATTCTGCGTTACCTATACGTTTGAAATAATTAGCATAACAGCATAAATGTGTTTTTGATTGCCGATCAAGTCTTTACGATATATATATGCCGAATTATTAAGAACTGAAGATTCCTGTGACGTCACATTTTCTGACGTCATGGGTCTGACATCAGTCATGCTTTCTAAATTGAAGAAACATAAAGAAGACCATGTTGTGGCTATTCAGTGTTCCTCTTTAAACTGACCCGAAAAATACTCGAATAGTATGTATGCCAGAGCGCGTACATAATGGCTATTTCCTCCGTATAAAATAACCACAACGTTTAACCGGAGAGAGTTATTTATTGGAAGGTCGAGCTCGTTTGTGAATTTGACAGCAAAAAACAGCAACAGTACAAACAGAGGCGAACCCATCTTGAAGCGGTTATTTTCGAAACTAACTTCTCGATATTTAAAATTAAAGTATTTTTTGCAATCTCTTCTAAATATCCGGCCTAAAACAACTGCTGTTCTATTTTCGAATCCCACAGCCAGGTACGTCACCGTGCATGTAAAGAAAAACAATCGCACAACTTCTGGGCACTCGTGGTGTCTAGCGAATTATGTGTATGTATAATTATGTGTATGTAAAATATGCTTGGCTTGCTCGCTGCATAATTTTGAATTGTGGATTTGTGCTGTTCGGTTTGCCGATACCAAAACTGCAAATGGTCAAGATGCTATAAATCATACCTGAAGGCTGAAGAGAAATACATGGATATGAATATTTCAGTGTGAGTTGTGAAGAAGCTTTTTAAATACTACACGTGTACATCGTGGTGGTTTAAGTCAAACATGGTCTGTTGTAGTAAAATAAAAGGCTACTAAAAGTCTGTTGTAGTAAAATAAAAAATTACACTCCACAGAAACATTGAACATTCTGATATCAGATACTGTTCTCGAGTCAATGGATCGGAAAAAATTGACGGCATTGGTCCTCTTGGATCTATCAAAGGCTTTTGATAGTATCGATCATCCCCTTCTACTGACAAAACTACGAGCACTGGGTGTGTCTGGCAGCGCTGTCGATTGGTTCAAGAGTTATTTGTCGGGGAGAAGTCAGATCGTGCGCATTGGCTCCACGCTATCTGAGTCACGCCCCACTACACATGGAGTCCCTCAAGGCTCTATCCTTGGACCTGTATTATTTAATATATACATAAATGATTTGCCTCTAGTACCAAACATCTGTTCCCTTGAATCCTATGTTGACGATTCAAAGTTATACATATCATTTCCAGTAAAGGACATTGATATCGTCGCTGAACAGCTGACCGAAGATCTACGGGGGATCGCTGCCTGGTGCTGCGCTAACAGCCTACTGATTAACCCGAACAAGACCAAACTCCTGCTGCTAGGTACGCGTCAGATGTTGCGTGGAGTCCCGAACGATTTTCACGCAACACTCCTCGGCAAGCAATTACATCCAGTTCCCTCTGCTAAGGATTTAGGAGTTGTAATTGATGCAAGTTTGACCTACGATGAACATGTGACTAACGTAGTTTCCTCGTGTACTGGTAGCCTGTGTCAGATTAACAGAATTAAGCATATTTTAGACAGGCATACCCTTATCACTATAATCAATGCTTTGGTTTTCAGTAAATTATTTTACTGTTCTTCTGTGTGGGCAAGTACCTCTAAAAAAAACCTAGCTAAGCTGCAACGAGTTCAAAACTTCGCTGCCCGCATCATAACTGGTACTAAAAAGTATGAACACATTTCTCCAGTATTGCGCGAGTTAAATTGGCTACCGGTTCGTCTTACTGTAAAGTACAGGGATACCATTATGGCGTTTAAGTGCATCAAGGATTTAGCCCCATTATACATGTGTAACAAATTTAAGAAAAGATCCGAAGTGCATTCCTTGGTTACCAGAAATAGTGAAAAGTTGAACATTCCGCTGTTTAGATCAGCTTCCGGTCAGCGAACCTTCCTTTACAGAGCCGTCACATTATGGAACGTTATGTCAGACGATATGAAGGACTGTAATGAAATTACATATTTTAAGCACAAACTTAAGTGTTTGCTTTGGGAGGAGTTTAAATCAAATTGAATTCAGACTGTACATATACTTAAATTTTAAATTATTAGTAATATTTTTAAATGGTCTTATATATATATAATTATTATTGATTCTTAGTACAGGGATGATTGTGATTAGATACTGAAAAGCCCCGAGGGGAGTATGTAATAAAATTTATTATTATTATATTATTACGACACCAGCGAAGTTGAACAGAGAACTGAGTCAAATCAACTCACCATAATTTGTAAACAACCGAGTGAATTCTGTTGGCTTGCTCGCTGTACTGGATTCTGCTTTTCGCTGTACATACAGATACCGAAACTACAAACAGTAAGATGACCTGGCTGAAGAGAAACAAGGTCTTGAGTTTTCTAGATACCCGTAATCGGCGTATCTTGTGTGTCGAGTTGCGACACTGTGTACATCAGTCTTGGTTATACAAATTAACGGATTCAAATTAACACTACAATCAGACAGAGAGTTAATCTATACCGACACTTTGATATGCCAAGGAACTGGAATATCAACACAGTACAAGGTGAGGGAATTTTTTTAAAGTACTGACTTCATTGCTGTGTTCAATTAATCTACACTGAATTTCTAACGGACCTGAAACAAGGCTGATCAAAGCGACCATAAATTATTCTGGAACAACAATGGCGCTCAATATTCTGCAACCAACCTTGTTCTCACTTGAAAAATACCCGGGAAACGTAATGTGAACGATCTGTTCAAATCGAAGGAACTGCATGGGCTGTACTTTATACACATCCATATGTAGTTTATGTTCTAGGAACTGGAATTCAGTTTATACACATCTGAATAGTAATATTTATTTATACGTACTTTATATTAATCCCTTTATATATCCTGTAATATAGTGTCCCCAATTAGCTATACAGCTAAATACTATTGACACTCAGATAAAGTTCATGTATGTATGTAAAGCCTGAGTTGATTTGTGTTTTACACTAACTTCAATTATTGCTTTACACTGTATACCACACAGCAAAATGTGCTACTAATTCTCAAATCAATGCCATAACCATATAAAACACACATGTATACATATAGCCCCATAAGCATCGCATCCAATGATTTAATGTTACACAAAGATAATTACAGTTTTATACCCAGATGCATCCCCTTGTATATTAACATATAAGTCAAGACATCAAAATTTTCACATTAGTTAAAAAACAAGCACTTTTGATCAGGATTATATACGTACACCGTCCACTTCATTGCAGCAATTTTCAGCTTTTCAGACTGTTGCGTTACCACAGTCCTTTCTCTTTCAAAAATATGTTGAATGCACTTTGATAATCTATGATTACTTCTAGTAAATAAATAAATATGAAGAGAAAGGGTACAAACTCAGTCTTATTTTCTCTAGCATAATAGATTTATACTTTTACAAAATGCATAAAAGCTACTTGCTGAGAAATACGTCCTATCTCATCCAGAATGAAAATAATACTGATCAGACCTGGTTACAATATATTAACAACACCCCTCCCCCCGGGCAAATGTGCAGCATTTGGCAGTTGTAGTTCATTATAATTTTATATCCATTATCACTTATCGCAAGAGCATGAGTAGTGAATCATTCTCTGGCTATAATAATAACATTTATTTATGACAAAAACTATGCTAAAACTCCATGGACTACATTTATTCAATGTCTCAGATGTATTTTTAATAGAATTCGATTAATTTTATCTGAACAAAATTTGGCCCATCACAGAACCAGTAAGCTCAGTGGTTAAGTGTCAGTCTGTTGTGCAGGAGGTAGTCAGAGTTCAAATCCAGGTAGGACCTTAAAATAACTGGTAGAACTGGTACTGCATGTCTTTGCTCTGACATCTGCAAATGGCTCTAAAAGCTTTGTGTCTTCTTGGATCACAATGTTAAATTGTAGGCCAACACTGAGAATGCAACCAAATCTCTGGTAGTGACCACCCTCAAGTGTAGTGGAATTATATAGTTGTATAGATAATTATCGAGAGTAAATATATTTGTCCCCAATTATAGCAATACCATGCTAAATACAGGAACACCCAACGGTAAAACTTCATAAAAACAAACATTCTGATGTTTTTATAACAAATCAGATGTATTTAAACATATTTAAGGGAATTGTTTTTCAGCTGGCAGACGAACAGCTGTTCTGCAGCGCCAGCCAGCCTAAAGTTCATGAAGAATTTCTAAATTTCCCAGCTGAAATATTTAAGTGCAGAATTTGCCAGCAGCAAAAATATTTTTTTGAAATATAGAACGCTATATTTTTATTTTAAGAATAAAAACCTGAGCTAACCTGCAGAATTCGGTATTTTTAAAAACCTGTGAAACAACAGGTACGTGCAGAATTTGCCAGCTGAGAAATATCGCTCTGTTATATTATTATTATGTAATTATATCGGACTGCAGAATTTACCAGCTGACAAATATCGCTCCGTTATATTATTATTTAGTATCAGACTGCAGAATTTGCCAGCCAAGAAATTCCAAAGTGCAGAATTTGCCAGCCGAGTGGCCCAGAAGAACAGTTATTTTGCAGAACAGTTCGTTGGGTGTTCCTGCTAAATACATTGACTCTCTCTTCTGTTAGTAGTAGTAGTACTAGTTCCCTTGGTGCCACTATATACTAAAGAAAGACTCTTCGATGTTTTGGAGTTTTATTATATAACAACGATGTGGAGAGTAATATCCTGCAATAAGATGCAGTGAAACAATGAATCAAGAGTCTAATACAATACATAAACCGACAATAGTACTTACAAAGGACTATAAGTTCAGATAATGTCTCTGTTACAACATGAAGTCTCGAGAAGTCACTCGATTCAGTTCCAAACAAGATGGCGGCCCTGACGTATGGTCAGCGGTCTGCCATATGAGAAAACTAGTACCCAATCTGTACTCTGACAACTCTCCATCCCCCCCAGTCCGACAATGGGGGATTCACACGTTGAAGGACTAATAATGATTAGATCCAGTTGCCGGTCTCAGGCTCGTACCGCCTGGGTGCCTGACATTCACGACGAGGGCGAGGCGGCTGTAGCTGCCTTTGGATGGGCGTGTTGGGGGCAGGCGGTGCCACGTCAGTCACCTCCTGTTGTGGGGTTACTCGGGGTGTGGATTGGGGGCTGTCGACACCATCGGGCGGTGAACTGTCAGGGTGCTGTCCCGATGTATTGGTAGGCGTACTGTGTACAACAGCTGGTTCTGGCGGATCAACGGTGCGTTTCTGCGTGATGGGTGCGGGTGGGGAGGTTGAAGATTGCCTATTCTGTCCGCCATGATGGGTGGTTAGCGGTGATGGAGGAGGGCTCATCCCAATATCTTTGGTTGCTGGGGTGAAAGCACGTAGAAAGCGGCGATTGCGTAGTGTGAGGCGGCCAGATCCATCCACCTTGACTCGGTATTGATCATGGTTGAGGGATTCCATCACGGTCCCTGATCTGTCCCATTTCGTGGGGCTGTTCCCGTGCTGATTTTGTAGGAAGACCCTCTCTCCGACGACAAGAGGGCGGAGAGGCCTTGAATGTTGTGTGAGCGATTCAGTGGTGCGGGTCATGCGGGTGCGAAGTGCTTGCTCCTTGGCTGCCCATGCATCGCGCCAAAGCGGGCGAATGTTCGGGTTCGAGAACTTCTCTAACCTGTTGACGAAGGAGAAGGTATCACGTAGGTTACGCCCGAAGATGATCTGCGCCGGGGAGAGGTTGCAGTCTGGGTCGGGGGTATTGCGTAGTTGGAGTATCGCACGTAGGAATCCGTCATGGTCCAGTCCACCAGTGGGGCGTGTGTTTGACATCAAGAGGCGCTTTGCTGTCTTCACGGCTACTTCTGCCCGCCCGTTGGACTGGGGGAAATAGGCAGATGAGAGGCGGGGGCGGACGCCCCAGAGGCGAAGGAAAGCTTCCGTTTGACTCGCTATGAACTCAGGGCCACCGTCACTGGACAGCTCTTCCGGTACACCGAACGTTGCAAAGAATGAGCGGAGGTGGCGGATCAGCCCAGCAGCACCTGCAAGGTTGGTACTGACCGGTGACGAGAAAATCTCAACCCATCCGGAGAGGCGGTCTCCGACTACCAGGTAGTGGCTGCCACCATGGGAGAAGAAGTCGGCGAAGACTGCTTCGAAGGGCGTCGAAGGCGGGGTTGAGGGGAGTGGTGGTGTTGTTGCTTGTGACGGTGCATTCCGGTTGCAGTCTCGGCATCGTTCTCGTGTGGCGCGGATGTCGTTTGTCATTCCTGGCCAGTATACGATTGCGCGAGCTCGCTGCTCCATTGTTGATGATCCTTGATGAGCGGCATGCAAGTATTGCAGTACTCGTTGTTGTAGCGATTCAGGGATTAAGACACGGTCATCATATAGGAGGACTCCCTCCTGCGTGTAGACACAGTCACGGATGGTCCAGAGTGGTGCAAATGTGTGGTCATTTCGGTCAATGCTGTGACTGCCCTCGTCAATCAACTTTACGATGGGGCTTAGCGATGCGTCTCGAGCTGTCTCTTGGGCGACGAGCGACCATGTGAGGGTTCCTAGTTCCTCGACATCAGTGCGGATAGATGCCATCAATGCCCACTCTTTAAGGTCTGGGGTGTCAGGTGGGTTGGTGTTACTAGCGGAGCCTGATAGTGAGGGGTGTCTTGAAGTGGCATCGGCGGCGAGGTTGCTCTTCCCCGGTAGGTACCGGATATCGAAGCGCCAGGGTAGTGTGCGCTGCTTCAGCCGGAACAGGCGCGAGTTAGTGATTTCGTCAAGGGTGCGGTCGCCGAAGATTTTCACTAGAGGCTTGTGGTCGGTGACAACGACCAGGTTGTCGCAACCTTGGGTAAAGTAGCGGGTTTGCTCGAGTCCCCAGGCTACGGCTAGGGCTTCACCTTCGATGGCCGCGTACCGTTGCTCGGTGGGGGAGAGGAAGCGAGAGCCGGCCAGTGTTATCCGCCATCCTTCGTGCAGCAGTTGGGTATACCAGATGGGCAGGTGCAGTGCTGCTGGAGTAGGAAATATCCGATTCCCTGCTGTGACCAATCCGGTCGAAGGCATGTACGCCGCTGGATGTCGAAGATCTCTACTCCCTTTCGGATGGCGTCTACGATGGCGGCCTTGGAAGTCTGGAAGGCTTCTTCAAGTTCTGTGGACCAGGCGAACTTGCAGCGTGCGCTGAGGAAGGGCTTGAATGGCGCCATTGTGTCTCTGAGCTGGGCGTAGTTCGCCACTTGATTGACAAGGCCGAACCAGCTTCGGATATCTGTCGTGGAGGCAGGTGATGGGAAATCCCTGATGGCGTCCAGGTATTTCGGTTGCGGCTCGATGGTTGATTCTGAGATCCTGAATCCGGCGAAGTCAACGCTTTTCCCCGCAAACTGGAACTTGTTTGCATTGAGAACGATACCGGCCTGCCCTATTCGTGTGAGCAGGTCGATTGTCCTCCACCAGTGCTCTTGAAGGTCTGTGTCGTAATGGATCGTATCATCGACGCAGCGCTCCTTGCGTTCAACGTTGGATAGGACGGCGTCAAAGCGTCGGTTGTAGCCATCTCCCGATGACAGGAACCCTTGTGGTGCCCTGGTGTATCGCCAGCGACCGAAGGGCGTTATAAAGGTGGTTAGGTATTTATCAGACGAGCGCAGGGGCACACTGTGATAACCATTCCATGCGTCGGTCACTGTTTTCCATGTGTCCTTGGGGACACGGCGGGCGAGTTGGAATGGCGATTCCATTGCGAACGTCTCCCGTTTGCAAAACCGGTTGAGGGGAGACAGATCAACCGTGCGGCGCGGTGAGCCGTCGTGTTTCCGTGTGACGACCATGCGATGACACCACGTGACCGGCTCGCCATAGGGGACGCGCTCGATTACGCCGAGGGCTTCATCACGGAGGAGGTCCTCGTACACCTTCTCTTGCCAGTGCAGGGGCACACTTGCAGGGGTGTGGCATGCTTTGGGGGTTGCTTCAGGGTCAATATGGATCTCAATGGGTGGTCCTTTCATGCAGGGCAGTGGTCTGTGGGGGCATGTATTGAAGGTGGATGACGCGTACCTGTCGAGTAGCCACGCCTTCATGCGCTCGTTATTCTCTGCAGTGCATGGGAATGGCAGCTCGGTTGGTCGAGGGGGCGTTACGTCACGTTGGGGACATGAGCATGAGGTGGTGTTGGAGCTGCTAGGGGCCCTGCAGCCGTCATTCAGTGAGTGGGCGGCGTTGATTGGCGGCGTCGATTGGTCCTCGGAGGATATGTTGGGCTGTGATTCGCCAGTGCAGTTGTTTTCAACGGACGGGAATATGGATGGTAGGATGCCAAGATTGAGCATCGACTCGTACGATAGGTACATTGACTGTACGGAGCTGCTCACATAGAGCATGGTACGACAGGAGTTGGTCTTGCCGTTCGCCGATGCTGCTTGGAGATTGGAGAAGAATGCGCCTTCGATTGAAATCGGGGAACGGTTGGCCGCTGTTAGGCCTATGGTGACTGGGCGTAGTGCATCGCGAGAAAAGCCACACGCTAGGTATTCAGACAATGACCAGAGGTCGGATTGTGCCCCAGTGTCTGCGATAGCCGACACCTTTGCTGTTGGTGTAGTGGTCAGGTTCTGGGAGCCTTGCCGTTCGGCTGCCGAGATGGAGATCTTGATATGTGGGTGGGGCAGGAGACGTGCTTTTTTCCACTCTCCTTTCGTGAAAACGTGATGGTCGAGCGTCACTGGGCCGTGGGTGGCCCGGCCACGCCTGCGTCTGTGTTGTCGGCGGGGCGGAGTGGGCGTTCCCCCCCTGGACTGGACCGATGCGATCTGTGAGATGGATTCTAGAGCCTGGACTGCGGGTGACGGGTTTGCTGTGGTTGGGCGCTGGCGTCGTGCTCGACGTGTCCTATAGCAGTTAATGCAAACCTGGTGGGGCTTTTTGTTCCACCCCCTTGCACCCTCGGTGAAGATTTTGAACGAGGACCTGCAGTCGGGCAAGCTAGCCTGTTTGGCCCGGTCCGCTTGGGATGGGGGTGGTGCTTCTTGTGGGGCTGCTGGGTGCTCGTTCTGTTGTCGGCGGAATGTCGACATGGCTGACAGGGCAGGAGACGGATGTGCGTTTCGTGCCATTTCTTTGTTTTCTACCAGGGCCACGACATCGTTGATCGGGGTGGTCAGGATGTTCAGCGTCCCAAGTGTCTCGCGACGGATATCTGTGTCCGCAATTCCATTCAGGAGGACATCACGGATAGCGTGGTCGGTGTAGTCCACCTCCTTACCACACTCGCACTTCGCTTTGAAGGCACATGTCTCGGCCTTTCCACGTACCCGTGCTGTGAATGCTCGGAATGGTTCGTCGCGTTCCTGGTGGATCTTCAGTAGCTCGGTGCGTAGGACGCCTGTCGCGACAGGGATGACCGCAAGGGAACGTATCGCTTCTAACAGCTGGGACAGGGTGCTGTTGGCTGCATTTGGGTTCGCTTTAAGGAGACTGTCTCCAAGATCTTGACTTGCGCACTGGAAGAGCTGCGAGGGTGCAGCAGTCTCGCCGATGCCTGATCCTGTTTTGAAGACATCCCAACGACGCACGAAGACGTTCCAGCCCTCGGTTGTGACACCAATGTCGACTTTGGGTCTGTCTAGTTTTGGGCCTTGGGAGACAGGTGCTGGGGCCGGTGCCGCTACTGTCGGGTTTTGATGGGTAAAACCATGGTTTCCGAGTAAGGCTATGGCGATGGCTTCTGACGCATCTTCGGTCTGGAACTCGCAGCTTGGGACTGTGCACTTTATTCGAACCATGTTATATTACTCTCCACATAAAGAAAGACTCTTCGATGTTTTGGAGTTTTATTATATAACAACGATGTGGAGAGTAATATCCTGCAATAAGATGCAGTGAAACAATGAATCAAGAGTCTAATACAATACATAAACCGACAATAGTACTTACAAAGGACTATAAGTTCAGATAATGTCTCTGTTACAACATGAAGTCTCGAGAAGTCACTCGATTCAGTTCCAAACAAGATGGCGGCCCTGACGTATGGTCAGCGGTCTGCCATATGAGAAAACTAGTACCCAATCTGTACTCTGACAACTCTCCATATACATTTTATATATTATAAATATACAGGCTAAATCCAGTAGTCACGATTATGTTTTATGTAGTAATAATGTCCACTGATACATGCATAACACTACTATGGTAGCTGCCAGTAAATATGCAAAGCTACTGATACAGTTCAAAACTGAATGCTAAATCACTGGGAGGAAGTTAAAATGAACATTGCATGTGTTATTTTAAAGACTTGTTGTTGAGGTTGTACTTAGCCTCTTGTTGTCATTACGAGACAAGGAGATATAGATCAATGAGTCATTGTCAGAAATCTATTCTCTGGCATAACATAAGGCAATCTGTCAATGGTAAAACTGTTGACAGTTTGGGTCAGGCCAACTACACAGCTAAGGCATGTTTTACGACAGAATAACCTAGCTAGAGAGAGTCTACTGGATTAAGATACTGTTACATGTCTGTTAATATGGGGAAAACGGAAGAATCCTTCATTTAGCTTGATAACCATGTTTGGACTTGGAAGCAGAATTGAGACTTTAGATGTATTTTGTGAGTCCCAAATCGCTAGTTCCCACTACAGTCCATACAAGTCATACAAATACGCGTTTTTTTTGCCAAACCATATTATATATGCAAATATATAAATGACGTTGTGTTTACAAACAGTAGTATCGCTATAGCAAGAACAGCAGATAAAGTTACATAGAGGCACACAAATTGACATAGCTAGCTCCATCACAGGATGGACAGGATACAACTTATAATATGGTACAAATATAAACATATATTTGAGACAATCGGAACCTGCAGTATAACAGAACAGAAGACTAATGTGTGTTACTTGAATAAGTAGTGTTTAATTTAAAATGTCAACTTCTTTAATTTACATACGAGAAAAACAAAAATATTAAATTACATATATACTTGGGGAGCAGAGAATGAAAGTCACCGCGCTACCGGCCACTCCTAAAAACTTCTAAATTCAGCTAATAATTCTTCCCTTTGGTTATTACTAAGAGGATTTCAAATGAAAGTGTTTTCATCTTCAATCTCATGTGGCCCGAGTGGAAGCCCAGATGGGCTCTTGTCTTATCAATCAATGAGTGTGACTGCAATTAACCCGTGCAAAATAAACTCTTGTCAACAGTGTATAATTGTACGTAATAATAGTGATTCATTTTTTCAAGCCGGAATAGTCTAGTAATTGTTTTACTGGTTTATTGCAATCCAACTCGACATCGCAAGGTGAGTGTGACTGATCTGGTTGAACATGCCAAAAGCCTAGTCCGAGGATCTTCGTTGGAATACGGTATGGCACAAGATTTTTTTACGGTAAATCAGATGAGGAAATTGCTTGTACTCTTTTCATCTGTCCGAAACGCGTTCGTCGCTACGTAGAGTTATTTTTCGCCACTGAAAATGTGACCCCAGAGAAATGTGGCAGAAAACATGGGTCAACATTATTGCCCCATGAAGAATACATCCTTATAGAATTAATCCTACAAACTCCGCAAATTCAGCTGTCCGATATTGCAAAGGAAATACGGTCTACTACTGGCAATACCTACCACGTAGCGACATTGTGTCGCGCTCTGTGGTGTTTGGGATTCACCTATAAGAACGTAAATACTCGGCAGAAAATACCAGCTGAGTTTAGGCTAGTGTTATAATAATGTGAGTTTTTCAATTTAATATTTTCTCAGTTGAAAATACATAGATCATTCCTGATGTCGAAGAACAACAACTGAAGGAGGGGAGGAAGTGAGCGGACGACCTCGTACCGTCTGAAAATCAGGCTAATAACACTGAGGACTAAATATATTTTCCATGCCTCTTTCGAGGCCTGTACCATCGCATTAAGTGAATAAAAGCAGAAGGATTATTTTGACGAATGAAACATTTCACCTGGTGAAAATACTCTTCAATAGGGTTGAAGTCTAGACTATACGGTGGAAGAAACCTTGCAATATAAACCCGTAAAACAATTACTAGACTATTCCGGCGTGAAACAATGAATCACTTTATTATTACGTACACTTATGCACTAATTCCATTTTTTCCTTTTGTTTACTGTTGACAAGAGTTTATTTTGCATGGGTTAATTGCAGTCACACTCATTGATTGATAAGAAAAGCGCAATTGAAGTCTGTTGTCTCATGAATCTCATTACATGTTTACGCATCTCATTAGGTTTTGGTATAAAATATATCTGCTGGACAACGTTTCTGCAATTGACTGTATATATATATATGCTGTGGTTTTCAAGAAAAATGTGCATGTCTTGATAGTGTGAACTGTTGAGTGAAACAGAAATTATTTGAAGTAAATCATCTCACCTACTGTCATCTGGTGTGGCATTTCTGTAGAGCCAGTGATACTCGAAAGTTGGAAAGATTACAGGAAAGAGGATTAAGAGCTGTTTTCAGGGACAAACAGTCCAGTTACCAGTTATTGTTAGAAAAAGCGAACTTACCCACATTACTGAATAGACGACTACAAGATATATGCATTTTAATGTAAAAAGTTAGGTATAACTTATGCCCTAAGTCAATATGTAGCTTATTTAAGGCTAACAACAGCTCGTATAACTTAAGGCAATCGGATTTCTCCTTACCTAGTTTTAATACAGTAACATACGGCAAACACACAATTAGATATTTAGGCCCAAAACTATGGAGCAAACTATCCAGTAAGGAGAGATGCTCCGTCAAACTTAATGAATTTAAAGCATGTATACGGAAACGTGACCTAAGTAATTTACTAGGCGGTTGTAGTGGCTGCCATTTATGCAACACATAATTATTTTAGAATGTATTTTAACTTTAACTGCATTGGTTCTTCTGTTAGTTTTTTAACTTGTAAATAGTCACCATTAATTATTATTATAGATATTGTCATTCAAGTTTTTAGATTCTTTAACATCCCATTAGTTGTAGGTGTCCCCTATTAGCGGTGGGTTTTTCCCCTCTGCTAGATGTATTTGACACATAAATAAAGTTATTATTATAAGTAAAGAAGACCAAGTGTGATTGGACCATGAGAGGTTTGAGTTTGATTGAAATTCAAACACTAATTTTCAACCTTGAATGAGCAGGTGAAACGTAATTGGAAAATAAGACTTGTGCATGCGTTATTTACCTGTAACCACGAAACAGATATATAGATCATCCACTGTGGAAATTTAACGCTGTTAGCGAGGTATTAGGGATTGGTCTAAATATCATGAACATTGAAGATCTCGCATCGGGGCAAGATCAATCTTTGCAGTTAGAATAATTAGTGATGGCCTAGCTTCGAAACGAAGCTATATAAACAAACTGACAAACGGGCAAACAAGCGAACAAATCCATCTGACAATAAAGTCACCCCACTGCATGAGCCAAATAACTTCGTTTAGAAATTCGAACTCACCACTCTCATTTAATTTCGTCTTTTTAAAGCTACGAATCTGTCTTGTTCAACAAACGAGCGCTGGGCATTTTCACCTATTATTTTTGCTTCCTCGCAAATGAAAAACAACAAGAGCCCATCTGGGCTTTCACTCGGGCCACATTAGATTGAAGTTGAAATACACTTTCATTTGAAATCCTCTTAATCCTCTAATATTAACCAAAGAGAAGAATTATTAGCTGAATTTAGCAGTCTTTAGGAGTGGCCGGTAGCGCGGTGACTTTCATTCTCTGCTCCCCTAGTATATATGTAATTTAATAGTTTTCTTTTTCTCGTATGTTGACCTTTTAATTTAAACACTACTTATTCGTTTAACACACTGCATTTGAGCAGGCATATATTCATTGTTTTGAACCCGAGAATTAACCGTACTACCGTACTTCATGGTCCCTTTCTTTAGTAGTGGGTTGTCGGTCAGGTGATTGTAAACTCTCGTCGTTTAGCACAGAAAATGTATTCTGATGAATAGGGATCGGGTTGTCGTGTAAGAAATATGGCTCTTGAACAAACTGATAAGCTTCAGTAGGTTGGGTAGTCTCAGAACATTGTCTTCTTTTTTGTATTCTTGATTTTTTTTTTAGGTTTGAAAGTCGCATCCCATGCAGCTTTATTATATTCGCTTTCAACTCGCCATTTTCAACTTCTAGGTCAATAATATATTCGAGATGACAGCATCTTGATTTCGGTCTTGTATATATTATCTTGCTGTACTAATTTGTCTTCCAAATGACTGAGTTTGGTTTCTTGATTCGTGTTTTGATGTGACGAGAGTAAGAATTCATTACGCATATCAGTTAGGCCAGCCTCCATGTTACAAATCAAGGTCGTTAAAGCAGCGAGAGAGTTCTTATTGCGGGCTAACAAATATTTTTATCCTCGTGAAGAATCTAAAGAATTCCGTCTCTTCCGGTTTGAATTTGACTCATGTGTATGTTGCTTTTGGAGTTTCAAGGATATGTTGATCCAAAACTACAGGCTCTTGGGGTTTTTCATTGACTTGTGAACTTGCAGGCTCTGTAATTTGTTTTGTTTTCTTAGTATAACATAAAGTGTTGAACATGTTCATTTTCTCAAGCATGTCGCGCGTGACCTCTGTTTCTTCATTCATTAAGTTCTCTACTTTCATCTGTAATCTGGGAAACTCAATTTTTGCCCATGCCTTGGCACATATAACTATTCCTGTTGTTAAGTAGACGTGGATGATTATAAGTAAAATCCTTCGACAGCTTGTACTGTTTCCGCAGGTCAATATCCTCGCTGGAACGAAATAACTTGATCTCAATACTCTCTGATCCAACTTACGGTAAATTTAAATCTCTGACAGTTTTTAAGAGACTCATAATATTGGTCTTGAAGTGCCTTCACCCAAAATAAGATGTTATCCTCGGATGTTTTAAATGCAGCACAGCGAGCCGATGGCTTATAGATTCCAATATCTATTTCTTCGAATTTTAGCTTTCCGGATCCTGGCCCCTACACTGGCTTCAGGTCGTCGTAGTGTCGTGTCGTATAATAAAATCACTGGCCATCTGGGTAAAAAACGCGGTCCTTCGGCTCCGACAATAGCGCCAGTTGAAATATCCTGAGCCTGTTGGAAGGCTTTCGCACGAGTGAAGTTAAATAAAACATTAAACTGGCTTACATTTGAGAGATGAGACTCCAAATTAGAAAGAAAGTTGCTCGCGGGTCCTCCGCCATCTTGCTTTACTGTATTAAATTATGTAAATACATTAACCTGGCGATTGTTGCGTGATCAGCACAGTGCAATCTGATTGGTGTGAATTTGACCTTTAACGCATGCGCAGAAATTTTGCGACACCCAACAAAAAAAACTTTCTTATCTTTGCTCGGGGGTGTTTATAGTTGACAAATGGTTTCGACGTCAGCTCGACAAACGACGACTAAACAAAGCCTATACATGCATCAGGAGTTCCGGACTTCCGGTTGGATCACACTGCATTCTGGGTAGGTGGGCTCAGAAATGTGGGCATCAACTTCTAGATCGGCCATATTGGATTTGAGTGCAGTCAATGTTTGCTCCTTTGCAAGTTCAAAAACTTACTACGTAATACACGGAATATCTTACCTTTACAGATTCTTCAGTTGGGAGTTCTAAGTCGATGTTTAAGCTTTAGAACGGGATTAATAAAGTTTCCAAGTTGACTGCGCTCAAATCCAATATGGCCGCTCTGGAAGTTGTGCCCACTTTTCTGAGTCCACCTACCCAGAATGCAGTGTGATCCAACCGGAAGTCCGGAACTCCTGATGCATGTATTACAAAACATTATTAGAACGAGAATGAACCGTGGTCCATGGAGACGCTGGTTAAACACGGTTTTATTATCGAATGTATTATCAGGAAAGTGCATAATTTCTATAATTACCAACATTTCAATACGCTGCTTGAACTATTATTATTATTGTCTATGATATTCAAAAGATGTCTTCCAAATTGAGAGGTTCAATGTTCTTTATTTTACACTATTTACAAATAAGTATGACGCCACGGCTTTGTTATTTGAATCTCTGGGGATTGGTTGCAAGTCAGCAATTGTGCATAGTGGCCAAGGTAGCATTGAAGCTTTCGAGATAGCCACTAGCTACCATCAGAATAAATATACGAGGACAGGTATACCAGAAATATTATTATAGTTTCATGTAAGTAAGGAGAAGAGAAGAAATATGTAGTTGTTACACGATAAATAGTTCTAGAATTTAAAGTCAATTCTCTCGGGTGGAATTGAGAGTTCGTTAGTAACGTTACGAGAACATAACAGGTCCTTAAATTAAATATTAATGGTAAAATGAAACCACGGTAAAAGGTTAAAAACAAATATGACAGAATTAGGAAAGAAACCATTAAATATTCTCCTAATTATAGACAGTTCAAGGAAGCGAAGTCAACATGGTTGGGTTTGTGTCATAACTGACGCCGTGCACTCTGATGTATTGACACTTAGCATAGTTTTAGGCAAAGTGGACTAATTACTCGGGCTGCCTGACTGGCAGCACCGAGTCTTAAAATGCAAGCCGTTATTTTTTATTTTTTATTTTGTTTTTGTTTCGTGTAGCAAAATTTCTGCGCATGCGTTAAAGGTCAAGTTCACACCAATCAGATTGCACTGTGCTGGTCACGCAACAATCGGCAGGTTAATTTATTTACATAATTTAATACAGTAAATCAAGATGGCGGAGGACCCGCGAGGAACTTTCTCTCTAATTTGGAGTCCCATCTCTCAAATGTAAGCAGTTTAATGTTTTATTTAATTTCACTCGTGCGAAAGCCTTCCAACAGGCTCAGGATATTTCAACTGGCGCTATTGTCGGAGCCGAAGGACCACGTTTTTTACCCAGATGGCCAGTGATTTTATATACGACACGTACGACGACCTGAAGCCAGTGAAGGGGCCAGGATCCGGAAAGCTAAAATTCGAAGAAATAGATATTGGAATCTATAAGCCATCGGCTCGCTGTGTTGCATTTAAAACATCCGAGGAGAACATCTTATTTTGGGTGAAGGCACTTCAAGACCAATATTATGAGTCTCTTAAAAACTGTCAGAGATTTAAATTTACCGTAAATTGAGATCACGTTATTTCGTTCCAGCGAGGATATTGACCTAGCGGAAACGGTACAAGCTGTCGAAGGATTTTATTTATAATCATCCACGCCTACTTAACAACAGGAATAGTTAGGTGCCAAGGCATGGGCAAAGATTGAGTTTCCCAGATTACAGATGAAAGTAGAGAACTTAATGAATGAAGAAACAGAGGTTACGCGCGACATGCTTGAGAACATGAACATGTTCAACACTTTATGTTATACTAAGAAAACAAAACAAGTTACAGAGCCTGCAAGTTCACAAGTCAATGAAACACCCTAAGAGCCTGTAGTTTTGGATCAACATAACCTTGAAACTCCAAAAGCAACATACACATGAGTCAAATTCAAACCGGAAGAGACGGAATTCTTTAGATTCTTCACGAGGATTGTTAGCCCGCAATAAGAACTCTCTCGCTGATTTAATGACCTTGATTTGTAACATGGAGGCTGACCTAACTGATATGCGTAATGAATTCTTACTCTCGTCACATCAAAACGAAACTCAGTCATTTGGAAGACAAATTAGTGCAGCAAGATAATATATACAAGACCGAAATCAAGATGCTGTCATCACGTAGCGGATATAATAAAGCTGAGATCCGACTTTCAAACTTTAAAAATAAAAATCAAGAATAGAAAAAAGAAGACAATGAAAGACCAAGGTCTCCAGTGCTCCGAGACTACCCAACCTACTGAAGCTTTAGCAACGAATCAGTTTGTTCAAGAGCCATCTTTCTTACACGACAACCCGATCCCTATTCATCAGAATACATTTTCTGTGCTAAATGACGAGAGTTTACAATCACCTGACCGACAACCCACTACTAAAGAAAGGGACCATGAAGTACGGTAGTACGGTTAATTCTCGGGTTCAAAACAATGAATATATGCCTGCTCAAATGCAGTGTGTTAAACGAATAAGTAGTGTTTAAATTAAAAGGTCAACATACGAGAACAACAAAAATATTAAATTACATATATACTAGGTGAGCAGAGAATGAAAGTCACCGCACTACCGGCCACTCCTAAAGACTGCTAAATTCAGCTAATAATTCTTCCCTTTGGTTATTACTAAGAGGATTTCAAATGAAAGTGTATTTCATCTTCAATCTCATGTGGCCCGAGTGAAAGCCCAGATGGGCTCTTGTTGAGATATGGATGACAAGGATCATATGACAACTTAGAGTAGATGGAGATACTCGCTTTATTGTTTACCTATAAGGTGTTGTTCCTATCTAGTCATGTTGTACCTTTGGTTTAAATTGGTTGCGATATATAATTACTCTGACCGTTTATGGCTTTTAGGTTTTCTTTATTAAAGTCCTTGTATTCCATGTTTCCTTTCTCTTTTAACTCTATTCTCATTAAATATTACCTGGTGGCCTTGCCCAAAGTAATACTAGCTTCGTAATTATTGGCTGTCAATCAATCTTAATATTGATGTAATTTTGCACCTTGTTGTTATTTTCTAGTAGCAGAGGGTCTAGATGGGAGATATTGAGTCTGCATAACAGTTAACATTTAAATTTTAGGGCATTTAACAGCTAATATTTAAATGTTATGCCATTTCACAGCTAACATGCAGTTAAAATTTTGCCCTAACAGTAAAAAATATTTATACCCTTAAAAATGTCACGATAATGGCAGAATTTATTAAAAACAAGCACGTGACATGCACGATAGACATGATAGATCCCAACTATCACGTGATTCCGTTTCTTCAGTTAGGGCACTTCGGATACCATTATAATAAATAACATTTAATAATAATAATAATAATAATAATAAATAACATTTATAGTGCGCACATTCGCATTACAAGAACAATAGACTATAATTACTAACTGATAAACGTATTGGTAACGATCGACTATTCCTAGCTGTAAGTTAATCATACACGATTGCTCAACATAAACACTAGTAAAAAGCTTTCTTAAATAAAAACGTCTTAAGTAATTTCTTAATAGGTGAAACTGAGTTAGCATTACGTATTTCTACGGGTAGGTCATTCCATAGAGCAGGCGCTGCTAATGCGAAAGATCGGTCACCTAGGGTTACCAAATTCTTAAGTCTTACTCGATGCAAGAGAAGTTCTGAGTTAGATCTTAAATGGCTTGATAGTAATTAGTGCCTTATACGTGATAAGCATTATTTTAAAATCTATTCTAAACTTAATTGGAAGCCCGTGCAACTTTTAAAGTATAGGAGTAATATGTTCGAAACGTGAAATGTTGCATATAAGCCGAGCCGCAGCATTCTGAACACGTTGGAGCCTACTAAGCTGAGTGGCCGGCAGACCATATAAAAGGGCATTACAGTAATCTAGACGACTAGTTATGAAAGCATTAATTAATATTTGAGCAGTATCATTATTCAGGAATTTCCTAATTCATCGTATGTTAAACAGGTGAAAGAATGCTGCGTTGCAACATTTAGTTACATGGGTGTCAAGTTTCATTTGAGTGGCAAACCAGCAGCCTAGGTTTTAACCTGGCTCACAAGGGTTAAGTGAGTGTTACCAACACGTAGTATATGTCTAAGTTGATTTTTGCAAGTTGCTGTCTAGTTCCAATAAAAATGAATTATGTTTTGTCGTCGTTAAGTTTGAGCTTATCAGTAAGCATCCAGCTCTTGATGTCATCTATACAGTTCTGCATAGCTGTGATCGCTGTAGATTGCTCGGTACTTGCATCAGGTTTAAAATAGATATATAGATGCGTATCATCAGCATAGGCATGTACATCTGGAAGATGACTTTCCAGTACACTGAATAGCTTACTTGCATATATAACAAAAATCAGAGGACCAAGGCACGAAACTGAGGCACACCATATTGCAGATCGAAACGTTTAGATGAAGCTCCCATAACTGATACAAACTGAGAACGATTGGAGAGGTAAGACTTAACCCACGCTAACACTGTTCCAGACGCACCAAAGCTGGAGTGTAATCGCTCAAGTAAAATATCGTGATCGACGGTGTCAAACGCGGCGCTCAGATCAAGTAGCACGAGCAACGTGACATTTTGCTTGTTCATATTCATGTTAATATGCTTCACACGGAGAAGAGCTGTCACTGTGCCAGCTATGGAATTCACGGTAGGAGGACTGGGCTTTAGGGTACAAGTTATGGACTGTCATATGATTGTGCGTTTGGTTAGAAACCGCACGCTCATTAAGCTTTGAGGTGAATGACAGATTACTGATTGGACGAAAATTCTTAAATACGAGGTCCATCCCTGGCTTCTTTAATCTGGGACGAAGTCTGCTTGCTTCCAGTTATCAGGGAACAGGCCAGATTCCAGAGATAGATTAATCATCCTGGTGAGTACAGGGAGGAGGACGTCCAGGCATTCTAGTACAAGTGGAATAGGCATTGCATCCAAAGAGCTCGACTTTTTACTTGACATGGCAATCAGTAGCTTAACACTTTCATCACTTAACGTTTCGAATGAGTCAAAGTGGTTGCTAAATAAAATAGGTGCACGTCCACAGAATGATTGTGACTTGCAGTAGAGTCAAGTTACGAACGGATGTAGTCAATCTTCTGTACAAAGAAGTGACTAATGTCATTAGCAAGTACTGAGGTACCTTGACAGTCAGGAAATTTCAGATCCGTCTTCTGATTAAAAAGTGTCTTGGCAGCCTTAAATAATTTCCGTTGATCACAACTGTTTTCCAAGATGAATCTAGTGTAAAAATTACTTCGCGCAGGATTCATTACAAACGTTGCTTGATTTTTCTTAGCTTTCTACAGATTAAAATCACAAGGTAAATCCGTCCGTCTCCACTTTTTCTCCGCGCGCCTTTCTTCGTAGTCGCTTTGCAGATTTTACATCATCATTGAACCAAGGAACAGTAGGTATGTTTATGACAGATTTAATAACCAATGGTGCGTGGGGATCAAGGGAGGATGACAAAGTATCGTTATAACAATTCACAAGTTCATTTAGTTCCAGCAAAGTTGTGTTCTGACAGAGATATGATTCAGATAATTCCTTCCTCAAGGTTTCCAGGTCAATAGATTTAGTTTTCCGGTAGGAGACTTGTAATTTAGTCACGGAGACCTTGTCCACTTGCAGCTGACACAGAACGGGCCTGTGATCCGAAAACAGGTGGCCGGCTCTTGGAAATCTAGAGGAGTTAATAATATGGTCAGTCTGACGGGTTACTATAAGATTCAGAGTATGGCCACAGACATGGGTAGGAACTTTGACATGTTATTCGAGTCCAGTGCTTTCAAGAAGCTCTGACAGTTTAATAGCATCTGCATTATTATCAGCGTCGATATGAATGTTAAAGTCACCGGTGATCAGGAGAGGATCTGCACCAAGAATAACTGATTCCAGAAACTCGGCGAACTCAGCAAAAAAATTACTTGTCGTAATAGGGTGAGCATCAGAATATGGAGGTCTATAAATTATAATTAAGTGTAAGTGGTGAGATCCACATTTAATGTTCCATTCAGAGTACTCAAAAGAGCGCAACTCGGTAGCAGCTAGCTTGCTAACATATATATTGCTCCTAAACAATACTCCCGTGCTGCCACCTAAACGACTAGAACGAGGGTGATCAAGAAGTTCATTATAAAATATAAAACGCGTGCCTTGAGTTTCTTTGATTTGGGGTATTTATTCTTAAGTGGTCAGAATCCAGAATCAACCGCTTACCCATTAGGAGCGATAAGCTACAAGCTCTGAGAATCTCGTCCCATACCTCCCCAACGTGCGCGCCATGAACCGACAGTCTGATTACCCAGGAGGCACCGCGAGAAGGAAAACTTTGCCTTTCAGACCTTCGCAAGAGGAAATGTGCCAGTTTCTATAATGATTGGAAAACAAGGCACTGAAACCTCTGGAGAACTATCGCGTGGTCTGAAATGGGGCAACAAACAGGGAAGCTGAAAGGGTCTATTAATCTCTGAAATGTTTTACAACACTTAACTGCTATTTTTTTACATAACAGCTAACTCTTAAATTCTGGGCTTTATAACACTTAACACTAAAAAAAAACGAGGCAATGACAGTTAACAGTAAACCCCATCTACACCCTCGTACTGAGCACGTACACATTTAGCATAGCTTTGCGTGTGCAAGTTGTGGAAATCCACGCGAACAGTGAATAAGCTCCTCCTTGAGCTTATGTCATTCTGTTTGTTTAGTCATTGACTAGAGATAACGTTTAGCTTCTTGAATTCATTTGTTTTCGATTCTAACCTAAATATTTTTCTTCTTGGACAATTTGGTCTTATTGTATTGTATTAAAACGAACATCGTTAAATTTCGTTTCATAATTCTAAAATACTTTCAATTTCTTTTTAAAGTTCGTTTGGGCGTACGATTATACGTTACGTCATGAAGCTGTATATCTGGTAGAACAGGTTTTTAACTTGTTTTCCCAGCAGCACTTTCATATTGTATTAAAACGAACATCGTTAAACTTCGTTTCATAATTCTAAAATACTTTCAATTCCTTTTTAAAGTTCGTTTGGGCGTACGATTATACGTTACGTCATGAAGCTGTATATCTGGTAGAACAGGTTTATAACTTGTTTTCCCAGCAGCACTTTCAAGCTTTCACACGCGTGCATTTCCTTTACTACTTAAGCAGTAGCATTGTAAAATTTAGTCAGTTGGTTAGTCGGGAGGTCCGCACGGGACAAACGAATAAAGTAAAACGAAGTCCAACTCGAGTCTCGTCTTCTCTATCAGAAATATGACGAATTGTTCAAGCAAGCAACTGTGAACGACAATCCTGCTGGTGTACGTTGGATCAAACTAGTGATCTAATCGGCTATCAAATAAAAAATTGGCTATGAAGAAGTAAAGACCGATACAACGTAGAATTTTGAACATGCAACTTATTCCTCTCGAAAAAATATTTTCTAAGAGAGACTCTATACGTAAGGCCAGAGAAGCGTTTTTAATCGCACAGGCGAGAACACTCGAACCTCATGGCCTTAACATCCGGGAAGAGTCATACTAGATATCTGTTTTCACCTTCTTAACATTTGTTCACGATCTATCATATTGTAATCTGTTTTATGACAGCTCAGTATCAAGTTCAAAAATACACGCCAATGTAAATTTTCTTCATTGTACCTGAAGAAGGCTGGTGTGGCCAGCCGAAATATTGTACCACTAATTTCAAAATTCTACGTTGTATCTCTATCAGAGTACGATCCCCGTTCCTGCGAGAGAACGCCAGTCAGAAGAAAACTCTCGCGAAACATAGTCACAGTACAATCTACATGTATACTTTCTAATTATAAAATGTTGACATTAAGTTTGATAATATACAAATATTAACCAACTGATTTAGGAGAAACATAAATTAAATTAAAAGGGAGAGAAATAGACTAACGGTTACTTAGCTATGTTGAGCGGAACGCCAAAATTTAGTGAAGAAAACCAAATCCTTCTGGTGGAGATGGGGAAAGAGTTTCCAGATATAGAAAGTATATGGCAACAAACGTCTATGCAAAAAGTCCAAGGACCGTAAAAATACTATTAAAAAACCTACTCCTGTGTAGGTCTAACTTTCTTTATCTGCTAGTCTGTGTTTAAATTCCGGCCAGACGGGGTTTAAAATGAACTTTGTTTAAATAACCCACTTTCTTAGTCTATACCTTATTACACCGGGACTTACTATGTACAGCGCATTTTAACCTTCGTTTAAATAATCGGCCTCAACGGTTTAGATGCATTCGCAGTATAAGAGAGCTTTTTATTCCGGGTTTTCTTATCCGGCAGTTTACCAGTTAGCTTCAGTCTGTATATTGTTGACGGTATCGTTGTTTAGCAGCCATTCGTGACCCACAACTGATGCCAATAAAGATTGCATGCTAGTTGGATCCCTCCTGTAGTGCACTGTGATACATGGGAAATGTTTTCTATGAGATGCGGCTGAGCGCAGCGAAATAGAATAGAAAACAAACCACACATTATAAAAAAAAATGCTTTCAGCCAAACGCTACTGAGAAATATATTGAGAAAAATACCTGTGAGTTACATAAGAATTACAATATCGAAATTGAAAGCCAACTAAGCTTGGGCATGATGCCGGCATAATTTTGAGCATAATAGGGCTTTAAAAGCATAAAGCATAATTCCTACATAATCCTGGCAAAATAGGCCATTTTCGAGCATAATTTCAGAAAGAGCCTGGGGAGCCTGAGTTGCCTGAGAACGAGTGAAAGTGGGAGAGAGCGGGAGAGGGAGCTGGGTACCAGTAAGAGGGAACATACAGGGAGCTACTAGTAGAACTAGTCAGTCCGGTTGTTAATGCTTTGAAAGTTTATTAAGAGTTCCCAGAAAGTCAGACCTGGCTCGTAAACGTAAAGTGCAAGTTAATACGTCTAAAGCTCGCAGCCGCTTCGTACCCGGTAATACTACATCTGCCATAATGCAAGCATAATAGAGATTTTCGAGCATAATTGTGAGCATATAAATAGGCCGTTTCAGTGGGTAGTGCCGGCGGGCATAACCGTGCTTCTGCATCTGCAATACTACAATATATAGAAAAAAGATTAAAACATACCTTAGGGACTATAGTAAGTTTAATAAAGACCAATACCTGGAAGACTTACATTCAATTAACTGGACGGACATTTACAATAATTCCCAAGACCTCCATGAAATAACTACTGAGTGTATAAATAAAATTAGGCAAGCTGTAGACAAACATGCCCCCATGAAACAAGCTTCTCAAAATAAAATGAAACAATTAGCAAAACCATGGTTAACGAAAGGCTTATTAAAATCAATCAAACATAAACAAAGGATGTACCACTCATATTTTTTAGGAAATTACTCAACAAATGTTAGAACTTACAAACAATACTCAAATCTACTTAATCGAATAAAAACTAAAGCAAAAGATGAATATTATAATCAGCATTTCCAATTTTATAAAGACAACCTTAAGGAAACATGGAAACTTATCGGGACACTTATCAAAAGAAAATCAAAAGGTCTACAGTCTTATCCATCCAGAATTATACGCAATAACAAGACTTACACTAAACAATCTGATATTGCAGAGCAATTTAACCACCATTTTGTTAATGTAGGTCCAACCTTAGCTAGTTTAATTGAAAATACTGATAATCATGATCCTACAAAGTACATAAAAAATACCCCCACTCATAGCTTTTATCTGTCTCCAGTGACTGAAGACTATGTATCCCAGCTATTCTCTGAATTAAACGATAAAAAGGCATCATTACGTATCCCCAACAAACTAATAAAAATTGCTTGTAGATTATTAGCCATACCCTTTACTTTCATCTATAATCAATCAATCTCATCAGGTATAGTCCCAAATATACTTAAAAGTCTCTAGAGTAACTCCAATTTATAAAAATGGCATTGCAACTGACCCTAATAACTACAGACCAATAGCAATTTTGTCACCCTTCAGTAAAACACTAGAAAAGATTGTCTATAACCAATTAAACCTATTTTTAGAAAAACATAATATACTCTTCCAATATCAATTTGGATTTAGGAAAGGTTATTCCACTGAGCAAGCTATTTTAGAAATAACTGATAATCTCAAATCATCAATAGACAAAAACCTTATAACTTGTGGCCTTTTCTTAGACTTTTCTAAAGCATTTGACACCGTTAATCATAGTATATTGTTAAAGAAACTATATAAGTATGGGATACGTGGACAACCACTTGATTGGTTCAGGAGCTATCTTTCGAACAGAACCCAATATGTAAAAATTGAAAATACTGAATCCAACCCTTTAAGTTTTGTTTGTGGTATTCCTCATGGATCAACGCTTGGGCCATTACTATTTCTCCTATACATAAATGATATCTCTAATTCATCAACGAAATTATCTTTCCGAATTTTTGCTGATGATGCCAATATATTTTACTCTTGCAAAAATCCAAAGGAACTGGAAACAGTTATGAATACTGAATTAAAACATGTTCTTAGTTACTGTAATATTAACAAACTTTCTGTCAACATGAAAAAGACCAATTATATGTTAATTACTTCACCCAGAAAGACCCTCCCACAAATGAATATTCTAAATATTGAAAGGAAAAAGAACATTAAATATTTAGGAATATACTTAGATGAATACCTCAATTGGAAAAGTCAAATCACCCATATCAATAACAAGATAGCCAAAAATGTAGGAATTTTCTACAAATTACGGAATTACCTCAGTCTGCAAATGCTAAAACAACTTTATTATACACTTATATATCCCTATTTAAACTATGGGTCCATCAGCTGGGGAAACACATACCCAACCAACTTAACAAAAATATGTACTAAACAAAATAAATGCATTCGAAGTATCTTTTTTGCCAACAACAGAGAATCTGCTTCTCCTTATTACCAAATTCTGAGCATTTTAAAATTTTAAAATATTGTTAAGTTGAACATCTGTACCTTAACACATAAACTATACAAAAATCCATCTGATATCCCCTCCGTGTTTCACGATTTCCTAATACCCGTAACAAATGTACATAATTACAATACCAGGTATGCAGCTAGGAAAAAATTCTACCCCCCTAAAATTAGAACCAACTTAGGTAAATTTACTTTTAAATACACTGCTACGAAAATTTGGGAAACTATACCTACTAGCCTAAAGCACCTAACAAAAACAAACAATTTCAAAAAACAATATAAAGTTTACCTGCTTAGTCATCAAATTTAAGAGCACCATTTTACTTTGTTTATAAACCTTCTCACAATAACTATTTCTCCTCCTAATCCTCTCTTTTTTTTTCTTTTTTTCTCCTTATTTTTCTTTCGTTTTCTCATATTGTAGTTCCTCTCAAGCTCAATTTATTACTCTAATCAATACTTTATTTAATATATTCTATGTATTACGCTCAGTTATTCAATTATTATTTGTATGTAAGCAGTGGCCAACTCGAAAGCTTTTAGCTACTTTGACCACTGTACACTTGAATCTTTTAATTTATTCCATGTACTTATTTTGTTTATACATTTTTATCTACTCTCCTTATTGTAAACATTATAAATAGTGTGAAATAAACTTGAACTTGAACTTGAACTTGCTTTTGTTCGAACATAATGTACCCAAGCTAGCATAAAGCCGAGGTGAGAACATACTTGTGGCTAACCTATAATAAGTAGCACTTTACAAATGCTCTTGTCGTGTTGCTTGGCATGTTTACATGAAGATGTCTTACAACGCCGAAAATTTGAGTGACGAAAGTTATCATTCAATTTCACACGTTTTCATCTGTTGACGCACAGCTGTTAAAGACGTTTTTTCTCCTGAATGGCTGATCGAGCAAAAAGGACTGTGCTGGCTGAATGTTTACACAGATCAGTTGTAAGAACGTCAGTCAGTCTCATTAATAATGCTCTTAGTGGCTTCAGGCGGCTCGCAAATGATTGGTGGCCGTTCAAATGAATACTGGTACCATAGGCACACCGAATAACACATGTAAATTACATTATTAAAGAAAGAAATAAAGAAAATAAACTTATAGGGGCCGGTTGTTCAAAGGGTGGATACCTTTATCCACCGAATAAATCCTTATCCAGTGGATAAGTATTAGCCAAACTAGCTTATTTATCTACTGGATAAGGATTTACCCGGTGGATAAAGTTATACGTACCCTTGAACAACCGGGCCAAGGTGGTTAATAGAAGTGAGTTTAGTAACTTGTACAAGCCTTTTTCTGTGAGTAATAGCAATGGAATAAACTCAAAATTTATACTAATTTATTTCATTTTCTACACGGGATATAATGAATATCAATTTTAAGGAAATAACAATTTTAATTTAGTTTTGGATTTTGTTTCCGAGCCGGTGAGCAGCCGGTAATTTCGTTATCATTTTAGGCCTGAATTAGTCTTTCCCGTAAACCAGCTATTCCAACATCAACACACATTCGGTTAGTTCGATATTCACACGCATGCCAATTAAAGGTATCTTATGGTAACCTAGTGGATGTACTGTCTGAACTTGTCTTGCAGACTGGCATGGCTTCCTACCGCTGTGACGAATGTCGGATTGGTTCATGATATTGTTTATTGAATAAAGGCGAAAGAACTCCAATCGCACAAACACAGCACGAGACAAAACCAGCCCGACAGTCCGCCGATACAATGTCTAAAGTCGGTCTGTTGCATATAACATATGATAATAAGCGACCATTATCGAGGTCAATTACAATTTTTTGCAAATGCCAATTTATTATTTTATCTGGAAGACTTTTTTAGCCCTGACTGAAATGAGTAAAGGACTGGGGTTCGAGTGTATGCGCAGTGCACCATGGGTCTCGGTTTTGGGTAGATGAAATATGCTACTATTTTGCCTCTACAAAAACGGTTAAAAACCATTCCTCGCCTGTCTCGTTGTGATGAGATATACTACCATCGTTATAAGCAGGATTTCTAAGTAGTGTAATGAGATGCACACTTTGCACAGTACCATGGCCATGCCTCCTTTAAAGTGTCTATGAACCCTATTTTTTTTATTTCCAATATCAATTCTACATCAAACGAATAGTAGAATGGTACAATATTTCTAGGTTTGAATGCCGTGCCAATGATTTACAGGGTTTAAATTCCAAAATGCCAATTACATGACGTCAGGGTAAGTATTTTCCATTTTTTCTTAATGATCAGGAATAGACGTATTTGCTGATATAGGATGGTCTCTTGAGGAAAACACATTTGTAAAATCATTTATTGAAACCACAAGTACAACACTGTTCATATGAAGGTTCGGTTGTCTGTAACAGTAATTTTTGGTAGAAAAACGTATGTCTCGTTTGACGTTATGTAATCAGTATTTTGGAAATTAAAAGCTTTCACTGATTGGTATTGATTCAAAAGAAGAAATATTGCACCATTCTCTATTCACTTGATGTAGAATTCATATTTGAAATAAAACAATTAGGTCCATAGGCACCATAGGCACGTTTCACGAAGTTAATTTACAACAGTGTCTCCTTTCCTCAGAGCGTTGTGTTGTTTTCGAGCCTGTATATAGACCAGTTTTTGGTTCATGCGCAGTTCTACAAATCCTTTGTTTATTTGGCAGGCGGTCAGATGTTAGACAATGGTGGGCCACCAGTTGAAACAAAAGACTTGAACGAGATTAATGCCACACAGCTGTGTGTAAAACCACATAATAAGTTTATGATAATAGCATCAAAGTCAGTTCAGTAAGTTGGAAACATGTCAACTTGTAGTGCCAAATACATATTATTCTGACTACACTGACAAGAGACTTCATAAGTATAGTTTATTGTATAGTCGCCAGACAACTCCGTACCCTAATGCAATTAACTAGCTAATTAATGGGAAACTGCCAGTTACGAAAAAGCGCTAAAACCATCCTTGGGGTTGTGACCAAAAAAACGTGGAACTATGCGGAAACGTATATTACCTCGAACTAATGCAGCAACCCGGATTCTCCGAGGGTTAGATAACCGCCTATTAACTTACTTACTATGTTAACGCAAACTAACCGTGGCTATAAGCAATCAATCAATAAAATAAATTTGAAACAAACGTGGAGCTGACTCCTACGGACTAACTTTCCCGCTCGAAGCATTATATATGCTGGAAGCATTACCCATAATGCTATTGTCTCGTATCCAAACCTCTCTACCGTGCCGGCAGAATATCAATTTCTGACTAGATCGCTCCTGTGTCGCTCAAATGTCAGAAATTACATTTTGTAGCAATTACATTTTTAATAACTGCGGCGGCGTTCTCCAAGGTGGCCTGGCTAAATCAGACGGCTCTCTCCAACGCCAGAGCGGCTTTCTCTCCAGTTATCGTTTGTAATCCCATCATAAACACTGGAGCAATAGTAGATAGCTTTGCACGAGAGACAGCATGCTCAACATTTTGTCTCGCAGGCATCGGGTCTGCTGGAGATGCTGTTTCCCCACAGGAAGTCTAAGCTAGTGATAATGATAGTGATAGTGATAATGATAATTTATTTATATTGCGCAAATTAAATATCAATATAAAATTTTCAAATGCGCAAGCTCTGTTTGCGTCAATTTTATAAGGGTTTGTATGGGATTATTAAAATCTAGTTTTTCGATAAATATACTGTAATAAAATGAATAAAACTTAGCTGGTGTCTATGACCTGTGTCTTTTGCTGTGTCTGTATCCAGTTTCAGCGAATTTTAAATCTCTTACCCTATATACTAAAGAAGAATTGGAAGGTAGGAAACGAACTCCAAATCTCGGGCTGAAAGGCACTCACATTTGGGTCGATTTTTCCACGAAAATCGCATGGATTTTACATTTTATCCCCATCAACATACGCAGCGATAAATGTCCAGCCTATCTGTGCCAATCAAAATGAAGATATCTGTATTTACCGAGCTACCAGCCACTGTTTAGTCCAAAGTCTCGCCAGAAGAAGCCATTTTTACCCGTGACTCGCCAAAGTTGATAAATCCAACCGCCAATACGCGGAAACACTAGCATTAGCATAGTATTGGCAGTTGGATTTTATAAAATGACATAAACAGGGTTAGGGTTATTCTGCTTCCTGCCGGGTTTCCCCACAAACATCGGGTTTGATGGGATGCTGTTGTCTCGCGGGCATTAGCATATCTCGATAACAGCTGATTTTCGGTGTTTCCGCTTCACTCGGGCTCCAATATATATATGTATGAATGGCGGTTTCCAGAGAACAGCAGTTCTTTTTGCTGGGAATCCTAAGAAAATGTCGGGAATGGGTAGATTCAGGGAATTTACCGGGAAATTATTCATTTAGCGGGACAAACTAAAAATAAATCGGGACAACTTTTGTGAAAACATGCCACAGCCTGAAACAGGCACGAGGCAAGGTAGCCCCAAAGCTACACAATAGATTAATCTAACACACATTGATCAAACCGTGACATTTTAGTTACCCAGTAATATATATTTTTCCTGCCAAAGCTACAGCAAAGCCCCAACATAATTTGGCGACCCCGCCAGGGACGAAAAAGAAAGAAGACCGAAGTTGGTTCAACGAGGTATTTATAGGCGACATATGACACTAGTTGAACAACATGACTAAATATAGCAATACAACATTCCTCCAATGCCTATTATACAGTGCTTATGTGGCAAGTGTTCACACAGTGTGTCATTGGGAACGTCATCCCAGCAGACAAAATCGGTTCGGTCTCTCTGTGTACGAATCCGGAGTGGATACCCCATTTCTGATGTATGCTGGCTGACCTTGGTGTCTGCTGGTGCTGGCGGTCCTTGTTCCTCAGCCTCCGAATCAGTGTCTGCTGGAGCTGACGGTCCTTCTTCCTCAGCCTCCACAATAGTGTCTGCTGGTGCTGGCAATCCTTGTACCTCAGCCACCGTATCAGCGTCTACTGGGGCTGGCGGTCCTTGTTCCTCGGCCTCCGCATCAGCATAGTGCCTTCATCGTTGCGCCGTCTACGTTTCTTCCTTGGTCCGACAGCAAAATCAGCAGGGAGTATCGGTAGCCCTCGTCTGTCTTGGGCAGTGTTGCAATGTCTATTGCAATGGCACGCATTGGGTTGAGTTCGTCGGGAACAATAGCCACAAGTGGGGTCTTGGGTGTCATCGAGGCTGACTTTCGGGGATCTTTCTGCTTGCGTAGCCAGACGAGGGGATTATGGTCGGTATAGAGTGTGAGAGGGTTCGCTCGTAGGTATAGACACTCCACTTCCGTGTTGCCTGCCATAAGTGCAAAACACTCTTTTTCTGTGGTCGACCATTTTCTTTGACTGACAGACAAAGCCTTTGAATCATAGGCGGTTGCGTCCCTCGTTGTCTGCTCGTGAAAGCACTCCCCCTACTGCGTGTTGGCTTGCGTCACACTCGATCACAAAGGGGTGGTTCCATCGTGGAAATGTGAGCCATTTGAATGGAATATTGTCCCTCGTTAGCTGACATGCTTAGCTCTGAAAAATTTCGAATGAACTGACGATAGAATCCGGCCATACTTATGAACCGTTTAACTTCTGGATTAGTCTTCGGCTCCGGGAATTCTCGTACTGCCTCCACGTGGACATATGTCGGTTGGATACCAACTGCTGATGCCTTTTTAACATGTAGCCCAAGAAATTTACACTTTCCATCGCAAAATTGCACTTGCTTACTTTAAGAGTAAGAACTTTCTGCAGCTGACTCACATGTTCGTCAAATGTATTACTGAATAATACTACATGTATGTCGTCAATATAAGCCAACATCTTTTCTGTTGACAACGCGGAAAGAACGAAATCTACCAGCCTCTGGAATGTCGCGTGGGAGTTACATAGGCCAAAAGGCATGACGTTGAACTCAAATATAATTTCCCCCGTGGGATGGAGAACGCCGTTTTCTCCTTGTCCTCTTCATGCATGTAAGGGAACCGCTCAGTAGCCGAACACAGTCTAGTGTGGTACAGAACCTAGCCCCTGTCATGCTATCCACCACGTCTTGAATGTTAGGGAGGGGATACGCGTCCTTTTTGTGACATCGTTAAGGCGACGGTAATCCAGAACAAATCGTGTAGAGCCGTCCTTCTTTTTTACCAAAATGATAGGGCTAGACAATGGCGATTTTGAGGGACGTATTTTTTATTGCGCTGCATTTTGTCGACCTGACCATTAATTTCCCGTTCCCAGCCGTGCGAGTCACGGCGGTACGTCTCGATTGTGTCTCGAATGTGTTTTCTACCAAATGTGTACGACCTGGTTGTTTGGTGTTCTCAGCGAAGACATCAGGGAATTCGGAAAGAGTTTTCCACACCCTTTCCTTTTGTGTTGGGGTTACCGTGTCCCCTCCTCTCTTGATATCCTATTAGTGTTCGACCTAGTTATCACGTGGAGATTCGCGTTACTGCACCATAACACTTCCGTCAATTGCTCTCCGTGCCCGAGGCATTTTCCGTGGTTAATAACAACTGGCCCATCCGTGACATTGAGTAATTTGACATGAAATACTCCACTCAAATCCGGTGTTATACATGCACGGCTTGGGTACACGTGGGATATGCCCGGAATGTGTTTTCACGGATCGAAGTCTGCGTCGAGAAATACCGGGATTTCCGTTGTCCTTGCCAATGTCACGCGTTCTTTCCCGCCAATTTGTATTCCTCTGGTAATGTGGCCGTCAATTTCAACCTCCTGACGTTCCCAGTGAAACGTGGTAGAATTAAATCGGCTCATAAAATCTCGACCTAGGATAACATTACGTGTGTTGGATTTGACAACTAGAATTTGATGCCTTTTACAAGACACAGTTCCGATAACATCTGGTAATGTCAACATGCCGATCAAGTTAATATCGTTACCGGAAGCTTCAAACACTGGCCCCATTGTGTTCTCCGAAGAATAACATGTTTCATAGATTCTGAGTCAATTATCGAAGGCCTCGCTCCCGTGTCTAGTAAAACGTAACAGTTCCTAGTCCTGCTCGGACTACCGTGAAATAAGGCTTGATATTACCCCACGTTTCCCCATTTGACCCGTGTGTACTCACGTGAGTGTTTTTGTCCTTCCACGGCGTTTCGCTAGACTGCGAGCAGTCCCGCCTTTTCCCTCCATTGATAGTGAATTTACGAGCGGAGCGAGCGAAGTGAAGAATATTGAATGCGTGCGAGCGGAGCGAGCAGAAGAATGGGGCCGAGAGAGGAGAAGGAAAGGAGGGACTGCGGACATCACACAGAGGAAATAACTACCACCCCCATTTTTACGATCCATGCTTTCATCGAGTTATCATTGTCCCACCCCTGTGACATAATGTGCAAATAACGAATTATGTGACATAATGTGCACATTGTGAATTATGTCATGATGAATTATATACGCAAATTATGTGCGCAACAGTAGAAACCGTATTTAGCCTCGTGTCCGTGTGAAGCCTCGATCCTATGTTAACTCATAACGGTTGTAACGATAACGCTGACCGCGTGTACCGCATGTTAAATTCCTGTTGTCGTGCTTCTACGTCTACAGTACAGCTAGGTTTTTTCTAATCTCCATATTTCCCTATATTCAAACGAATAACAATCACGACTTTGCTGAACAACTTGCGGCAGCAGTGAGCCAGACGATCGTAAGAACATTTGCCCTAAGGAATCTTAACTCTTCGCCTCGCTCTTCGCCAACGGCGGGAATTATCTTCCCGCCTCGCAGTCCGAGACCCGCGGGTCTAAATCTGACCCCTGGCCCTGTTCAAGATGCTCAGTCTGCCAGTGCCAGCTCATCTGCAACTAAACAACCCAGTTCTTCAAGATCAGTAAGTTCATCGTTTTGAATTGATATCGAGTATATATACATGCATGTAGTAAGTTAAGTCTTTTTAAAGACTGCTCAAAGAAAGCATTATACTCTATTTGTTTGCTGTGACAAATCCTACGTACACCATACTAGGTAAAGGTATACATATACATTGTGTATCCCAGTTTGATTCCTACCATATAATATTACTATGCAATGTAATAAAAAAACAAAGAATATCAAAATGTTGCAGGAATGTTGGCATGATGAAGTGTAATATCTCTATCAATTATTATGAGCCTATCCATCCCCCTCCCCCCAATTCCCAGGCATTTGAGGGTGCAGTGGGACTGTTTCTAGAAGGTCAGTCCATGGTGGGGCATTTGATAAAGAGAGTCAAAGGTAGCAAATATTGTTTAAATCAGTGTTTTTTTCTATAGATGCCTGGTTGAAGAATAGCACAGCTAAAATTAAGAAAGTACACATGTACATGTAGATCGATCTATGTGAAAATGTATTTCTTTCCAACAAAGATTTTAGTCACTTGCTGGTGTTTGACAAAACTTATGCTAGAACTTTATACATGTAAGACCTGGCTTAGGAATAAATGTCTTCAAGGCTTAGTTGAACCGTTTGAAAGTATTAAACATTTTATTGGAGCCATTATATTCACACGTGTACGTAGGATTTGTCACAGCAAACAAATAGAGTATAATGCTTTCTTTGAGCAGTCTTTAAAAAGACTTAACTTACGTACATGCATGAATACTCGATATCAATTCAAAACGATGAACTTACTGATCTTGAAGAACTGGGTTGTTTAGTTGCAGATGAGCTGGCACTGGCAGACTGAGCATCTTGAACAGGGCCAGGGGTCAGATTTAGAGCCGCGGGTCTCGGACTGCGAGGCGGGAAGATAATTCCCGCCGTTGGCGAAGAGCGAGGCGAAGAGTTATGATTCCTTAGGGCAAATGTTCTTACGATCGTCTGGCTCACTGCTGCCGCAAGTTGTTCAGCAAAGTCGTGATTGTTATTCATTTGAATATGGAGATTAGAAAAAACCTAGCTGTACTGTAGACGTAGTGGTGTAGAACTAGAAGCACGACAACAGGAATTTAACATGCGGTACACGCGGTCAGCGTTATCGTTACAACCGTCATGAGTTAACATAGGATCGAGGCTTCACACGGACACGAGGCTAAATACGGTTTCTACTGTTGCGCACATAATTTGCGCATATAATTCATCATGACATAATTCATTATATGCACATTATGTCACATAATTCATTATGTCACATAATTCATTATGTGCACATTATGTCACATAATTCGTTATGTGCACATTATGTCACATAATTTGTTATGTGCACATTATGTCACATAATTCGTTATGTGCACATTATGTCACATAATTCGTTATGTGCACATTATGTCACATAATTCGTTATGTGCACATTATGTCACATAATTCATTGTTGTACTTTGCATAACATGAATTATATGGTACAACATATATTATGTGATGTAATAAATTATGTGCAACTTATGTTACATAATGAAATAATTGGCAAAACATTTATATGAAACAATGATCTGAAAATAAAATAATTGTTTCAAATAATGTTGTAATGGGGGATATATTATTTCATATAATTGGGAACCATACGATGAGACGGTTTCATATTTTTAGATATAATGTAATTTTGTCATCTAATTATTTCATATAATAGTGATTTGCATTTCACAGATTATATGATATAAAAACAATTATATGAGATAATTTTGACATAATAACCATATAATTTGATGATATAATTTCCGGACATTTGGCACCCCATACTACCGATGTACCCCAGAAATTGAAGTCAACTCACCGCAGCGATTCAAATGTATGTTATCGTCACCACAAGTTTCGGCCGCAAGGAACAGTACGAGAATTTACTCGCCTGGAGTATAGTATGGTATGTATAAAGAACGACAAATATGCGGCCATCTACAATTTGAAATAAAAATTACAATGTGTTTTGGTTTAGATTGAGAGTGGTGTTTGCAGAATTCCTAACATGCCGTGAAACAGGAAACAGCATGTAACAAACATGAATACAGGCCACCAACAATTATTAATGAAACATCTATCTTCAGAATCAACCGGTAAATGGTGATTGTGTTAATTCCGAGATTTCATAAAAGCAATAAAGGCATAGTGTGACTAAGTGGGATAATTGTAATAACGACTGGAGAATACAGGGGTTATAGAAGTTAATTAGGGTTGTTTAGTGGCCGAAAGACGAATAATTTGACAATGTTAAGGTGAAACGAGGGCCGAAATTAAACAGAAGTTGAAGTTAGGTACTAAACAACCATATGTTTCAAACTCAAAGGCGCCTAGACTTTGTCCAAGCCGTTTATGAGATACGTTGATTTTTTACTTCGTCGCTCGCTGTCGCCCTCCAGTTTTTGACTTCGTCGAAAACTAAGTAGTTTCCAAAGTATTCAACTTGTGGCGCCATGAGTTTGAACTTTTCAAACACGCTTCGACGGCCGCCGAGCTCGCCATGTTGATTGATACTCTCGAGTTCCACTCCTGCTAGTTTGTGATTGATAGGTGTTGACACGCTGCAAACTCGTTAGCCAATGGAAATTATTGTGCGTTGTTCCAGCAACGCGTAATTATTTCCTCTGTGTGATGTCCGCAGTCCCCCCCCCCCCCTTTCTTCTCCTCTCTCTCGGCCCCATTCTTCCGCTCGCTCCGCTCGCACGCATCCAATGTTCTTCACTTCGCTCGCTCCGCTCGTAAACTCACTATCAATGGATGGACAAGGAGGGACTCCTAGCAGTTTACGTTTCGCGGGTTGGCGTCTCTGTCGAATGTCCCGTCTCTAGTCATAAATCGCTGTTTCTTGGGCACGGTTCCATCCAAGAGTCATGTCCTTGCTGTCTACAAGCTTGGCAAAATCGCTGAGGACAATGCTTCACAAAATGTCCCGTTTTGCGACAATTTCTACACTTACCCCTGGCCTTGAGCTTCCGGTATCACCCGCTCCCGGTCTTGTTTGGCTTCGGGCATGCCTACACGGTGAGCCATACCGTCCATATAGCTGTTTCAAACCATTTTTGGGGTTGACTGTCATAAGTTGAGCTGCCTGATGCCGATGGGTTGTCGGACTGGACGGTTCTCACAGAATGTTTACCGGGCGTACTCTGACCTGAGACTCTCCTCGCGTCTTGCTAACTCTATCAGTTTCTCGAGTTCCAATTCGACGTATTATTTTCCTTCGGCACTTTTTAGTACGACTGTGCGTATTTCCAGCGGGATGACTGAGAGGAACTTCTGAGCTGTTACCCCGTTCGTTTCTAATTTTGCCTTTATTGCGAGCTCTCTGATAGCGTACAGCATGGCCTCAAAGATTGATGATTCTCCTTTCATTTCGTAGCGGAAAAACAACTCCGCGTCCTCGTGTAGTGTCGCCGGACCATCCACAATCTCAACCAGAGCATCTAAGGCTTCTTTTAATTTATTTTCCTTGAATTTGGTAGCTACTTCCTTAGCTGTCGTTCGCTCGGCATCGTTCCGGTTACAGTAAGCAAGCAACAAAGCCAATTGCTTGGGCATCGGAGAAGACTGTTGCCGAAGTTTCATAGCCTATTGCTTGGGTAACAAAGCTATTGCTTGGGCATCGGATAAGACTGCCACCGAAGTTTCATAGCCAATGGACCCTCTGCACGTGACGCCATAGCCGCCATGTTGGTGTACATTTAACAATAGATTCCTCGTTAGTTTCTTTTGTTCTGTACACCAACATGGCCGCCATGCCCTTTGTCATTTGAATCTCTGGGGATTGAGTGCAAACTATCTATTCTTCAAGCTCATAGGCTTTCGTTTGGCAAAGGAGACACTATCGCGATTGGAGGCATGAAGGTTACTGTCGACATTTGAGAGGTAATGCTACTCAAGCAATGTTACTCAAGACCACGAGACTTATTTGTTAAACCTTGTTATTAGAACTTTGAAGTTACAAATCAACATTACATGGCTCTGTGTAATACAAGTTGATTATGACGTCATTTGACATATGAAACTAGTTGAACAACATGACTAAATATAGCAATACAACAGGCGTAACACAGAAATCGGTGAGAAGAATGGTCGAGGTTGTTTAATAGTAAGAATCTACAGGACGCCATTGTCCATACAACCAGTTTCCAGCGTTCTTCATATTGGGAATGCCTACCTGGCATCAAGACGAGGCTAGATAACAATGCCTGTTGTCACGTCCCTTCTGTTATAAAAGCATATCAACAACTCTACTTCTGAATGGGTGGGCGACAAGAATCAAGACTGTTCATAACAAAACTAATAAGAACTAAATAAATAAGAATATTAAAGTACTGTGGGTACACAGATTTCAAAGTCTGTTATTCTGCATTGTCACAATAGAGTTCAACGGGTGTCATAGTCCTGCAAGTAGGCCGGCTGCCGGATAACTCTTCCATAACGAGTCGTCTTCACTGGCGTAGCTGAAATACCGCATGTCTGTGGTGGCGAGGCTGATGGAGGCTTTGTGGCTTCTACAGCCTGTGGTTCATCAGGTGTTGACAGCAGAGAAGGATTCTGTCCTTTCCTGCTGGTGTGCGATTCTCTGGTTTTGCGCAAGTGGCGTCGGTTCCGACGATACTTTGATCCATTTTCTGTTAAGATCTCGTAGGACCGAACCCCCACCTTGTGTAGCACTCTGGCTTTCACTGCCTCAGACTTTGTTGTCCCTGGAGGAGTGAACCTCACCGTTTCCCCTGCTCTTAACTCTCCCAGGTCCTTGGCTTGCTTGTTGTAGTACGCTGCCTGCCTTAAAATGAGTTTCTTTTCTCGCTAAAAGCTTTTCATGGATTCTTGGATCCACCGACGGTTGGAAGAGGTTTGGCAGGGTCGGTAACTTTGTCTTTGTTCGTCTGTTGAAGAGGCGCCTCACTGGGCTGGTCTCCATGCCCTGGGTTGGAGTATACCGGTACTCCAGGAGCGCCAGATAGGGATCTGTTCTCCCTTTTTGAGACTTCTTCATTACAGCTTTGGCTGACTTGACCGCTGACTCCACCTTCCCGTTATTCTGGGGATATGTCGGTGAGCTTGTTATATGCTCAAACTTCCACCTGCTGGCGAAATTTCGGAATTCGTCTGAGCTGAACTGGGGCCCGTTATCTGATACGCATGTGTCCGGTATCCCATGTCTCTCAAACTGAGCCTTCGACGTCTTAATCACTGTGCCTGACCGTGTGTTCTCTAGAAGGCCGATTTCCCAGAATGATGAGAAATAGTCCACACAGATTAAGTACTCGCGACGTTTAAAGCTAAACAGATCAGTTCCGACTTTCGCCCAAGGGCGGTCTGGGATCTCATGGGGAACTAATGTTTCCTTCGACTGCTTTCTGTCGAACGCCCTACAGATATATCACATGTCTCGATGAAGTGCCGGACCTCCGTATTCATCCCAGGCCAATATAAACACTCTCTTGCTCGGGATAGACTGCCGATTACACCCGTGTGTGCGTAATGTACGCGGTGCAACATCTCGCGCTGCAGTGATTTAGGAACTACTACTCGATCTCCTCGGATTACTGTCCCGTCGTAGACGGTTAGTTCGTCGCGTATGCTGAAATAAGGGGTCACGTGATGGGATAGTTCAGTTTTCGTCTTTAATCACCTTGATGAGCCTTTGTAGACTTTCATCATTTGCAGTGTGCTGTTTGATCTCCTCGAGTGTCGCTGGTTTCATTCGGATGTCTTCTACCATGTCGACGCTTTCAAACTCCGCAGTCTTTTGACTTCCGTCGTACGTGTATCGCAAATATGCTCTGCTGAGGGTATCTGACAGATACATTGTGCTCCCTTTGCGATAATCCAGATCGATGTCGTATAGCTGCGTTCGCATCAGCATGCGTTGGAGTCGCTTCGGAGCCTTATGCAGGGACTTCTTAAAGATCACTACAAGAGGCTTGTGGTCAGATTCCACAACAACTTTCCTTCCGTAAGTGTACGTATGGAACTTTTTTAGTCCATACACGACTGCCAGCGGCTCCTTTCCAATCTGGGCGTAGCGGGTCTCAGCATCTGTTAAGGCACGCCTGGCATATGCAATAGGATGTCCCTCCTGCGTCAGCACTGCTCCGAGTCCTTTGTCTGATGCGTCGCACTGCAGGGTCATACCCTTCATCGAGTCAAAATACTTCAGAACAGGCGCATCCGTGACAAGTAATTTGACCTGCTCTACCGCTTTATCATGGATATCACTCTAGAACCACTCGACATCATGGAGCGTGAGCTGTCGAATTGGCTCGTAGACGTTACTCAAGCGTGGCAGAAACTTGCTCAAATAGTTCGTGAATCCGATGAATCTGCGCACACCGGGCACGTCACTTGGGGTTGGCATGTCGATCGAGCACTGCATGCTTTGATCTTCTCGGGGTCCATCTTGATACCTTGCTATGAGATGACATGACCCACGAACGGGACTTCTTTGCGGCGGATCCTGACTTTGTCTTTGTTCAGCTATATTCTGCTCCTGGCATCTTTGCATCAGTTGGCGAACATTTGTATCGTGGTCCTGCAGAGCTTCTTCCTCTGTAGACCCTTCGCCGTAGATTAAAATATCGTCATGTCTCAGAAGAATCCCCTTCAGGCCCTCCAAGGCGTGGTTCAGTCTCCGCTGAAACTCTGCAGGTGCTGAACTGAGGCCAAATGGTAGTCGGCACCACCGAAATCGCCCAAACTGTCAATTTGAAATTTCCCAATCTCTTTGTACACGCGAAGCCTGGCAAATAACTTGTTCGCGTGTTTCTGGTCACTTGCAGAATTTATAACTTCATCTTCGACATTTGACTCGAGTGTCAAACAATACTCGTCTTCATCTTCACTGTCAGTTTCCATGGCATTTATCACAGCGGCCTTCAAAAGGCAGAAGGCTGAGAAATGGTTCATTTCCTTGCATGCCAAGCACTGTTTACCGAACGCTGGGCATCTGTTTCGGCCCGGCTCATGTTTCTGGCCGCAATATTTGCACTTCTGTCGTGAACTTTCATTCGCCGCGCTCTCGTATTTCTTGCTATTACAAGACGGTGACGCTCGGGTTTTCTGTGTGCCGCGTTTATTTTTCCTGTAGATAATTGATTCCTTCGCCTTCGCGGTCTTCCAGTATTTTGCTACGATCTTTCGATAGTTCGGCCGCTCTACAAGCGTGCAGGCAACGTTCGAGGTCAAGGTTTGGATCCTTGAGCAAATCTTCGCGAAGTTGTTTATCTTGAATTCCACAGATAATGCAGTCTCTCACAAGCGAGTATTTGGTGTCACCGAAATTACAAGTCGACGCTAGGAGTTTCAAATCCGTCACGAATTTCTCTATCGGCTCCCCAATCTCTTGCATGCGCTGGAAAAACTTGTACCTTCCACAGTCTCGCTTTTGCTAGGATTGCAATACCCATCGAATTGCGAAGGCTTCCAATACTTGATTTAGGCTTCGATCCGATACTGGTGTTGTGAAATGCATTGTTTCGTAAATCTCCCGTCCTTTACTGCCACTGAATCAGGTAGAGAAATAACTTTACCTTCGTGTTTTCTGTTTTCCGTAGTGTACAGATAATTGCACCAGGAGATGGGATACTTGGGGACAGAACGGATGGTTGCACCTGCACGTGAACGCTTTTACTGGCCGCATATACAAGAATATATAACACATTTTGTAACCAAAGTCTGCGATTGCCTCAGGAATAGTCGCCCCAATATCACCACAAGGGCGCCTCTCCAAACAATTACGACAGCTTCTCCATTTGAGCTGATTGACTTTATACACCTCGAAAAGAGCACGTGCGGATATGAGTACATTCTCATCATAGTCGACCATTTCATAAGATTAGCGCCTATCCCACAAGAAACAAGTCAGCCAAAGCAGCAGCGTCAAAGGTCTTTGACGATTTCATCCTTCGGTTTGAAATACCTGCTCGCATTCACTACGACCAAGGCAAGGAATTTGAGAACAAGCTTTTCCACGAACTGGAAAAACTTTGTGGAATGATACCCTACCACTCGCAGGGAAACGAACAGGTTGAGAGGTTCAACCAGATTCTGCTGGCGATGCTGAGGACCCTAACCGAAAGGCAGATAGGGAGATGGCACCAATAAAGTAATCCACGCATATAAGTACACGAATAATGACGCCACGGGCTATGCTCCTTTCTACTTCCTGTTTGGAAGGCCTCCCAGGCTGCCAGTTGATGAGATCTTTGGTATCAATCCAGCTTCAACACCAACAAGTCACCTCAGTATGCGAAGAGTCGGCAATGCAGCAGGCACATCAACTGGCCAAGCAGCAATCTACAGACGCCAAAGCATGAAATAAAGCTTACTCTGATACAAGCTTTGATACAGCCAGGAGACAGGATTCTCGTGAGGAATTTGTCAGACAGAGGTGAGTCTGGCAAGCTATCTCATTGGGAAAAGCAAGTCCACGTAGTGCATGGTTTCCTGAAAAGGAACTGGTCCTGTTGACGAAGTTAAACCTTCAAGGGTGAAGCTCGAAGAAATATTAGGTCGAGTCATGCACAGAAATCTGTTACTGCGGTGTATTTTCCTACCAGCATCAGGACACCTAGAACAACGTCCAGCACCGACACCAACAATCCGTACAGTGCCAGCGACGAGGATGATGACTTCTCTGAGTGGATGGTAACTCACCAACGGGACCCTTGTAGTGATGCATCAGACGACGATGAACTTCACAGGAGATAGTGCCGCCAACGACCAGGAGAGACACAGTCGGACTGGAGTAGGGACATGTGGTGATGAGGTACCCCAGCATCCTGCTGCAACGCAAGATCCAATACGAGACGGGGAGCAGCCTCAATTCTCCTGGTGCTGTTGACCAACAGTCGTCGCCAAGTGCAACGCAGGATGCAGACCTCGCCCAGACGAGATGTCCACAGCGAGCTCGACGTCCTCCGCCAGCGTTCCAATATAAATCCCTGGGAGGAGACATACTATAGGTCATTTCCACCGGGCAAACACATGAATGTGCATGTGTACACATCCAAATATGGTTATAAGGACAACAGCAGTCCCGTCCTATCATACTAACTGTTCACGTGTACATGTCCAAATATGGTTGTAAGAACAGTGGAATCCTTATCTTAAGAGAGGAAAGTTCAGAAGATTTAAAACTGATTTTAAGGATTCCACTGTTCTTACAACCATATTTATTTTAAAGACAGACACGAGCCACAGTATTTGCTGACGTACTATGTCTCTGGGGTGCAGACTGGCGAAGTACATCACGGTTGGCACAAATGACCTTCATATCGCTCACGTTGCTATATTTTCAAAACTTTCTAATGTAGAAGAGTGAATATATTTATATATTTATCGTAGAGACTTCAAAATTGCGGCATTCAAAAATATATTTATCAGTGTTGTTGTGATAACATGCTTTATTGCAAACGTATACGTAATGAATTTGCCCTTCAAAAGAGTCGTTCATTATGACGTCACAACAACGTAAATATACAAACCTGATTGAACTTGAAGAGGTAATTTCATACAGGAGTATATTACACAGGAGTGTTCCTGTGCCCTTGTGTTGGCCCCTAACACAGTAGATGGTATGTCTATTTATAGTCGCGAAGTTCTGGTATGCGATTACGTTGTCTTTTGTTCTCTTGCGCTTTAGTATTTTTTAGCAGTTTGAACCGTGTTAATTACGATTCTTCAGTGCATCCTGATTGGTTAAAAGTGATGGCCTTTGTTTCTTCTCGCGGGAAACTCTATACTAAAAGTAACTCTACCGTCTACAGTGTTGTGTGACAATATAATGTGGGAAGAGGAATATACTCCTGTGTCATATTAATATTAACGTACCAAAATTTCGTTCAATTTGAGGTTGAATTAAAAAAATTGTGCTAGTTTATAATTTTTTGGCTTGTTCAACGTGCATGCATTGGGTCCCCAAGGGCCCATTCCCACAGAGCCCATCTACTACTACTATAGTTCAGCTGTCTAACCATACCCCCATAGTCCACCGTGTCAACCATCACACGTGCTGAATCGTAACGTGATGGGACCAAATGGAATCTATGGACAAAACCCAAGTCCTGTTTATCGTTAAAGGACATTTTTAGTATTTCAGTATTTTTACATTTTCAGTAATTTTAAAACGGGAACTTTGACGTACGACTCTACACTGGTTCAGTTTCCAGTAACAGGTGTACCAAGCATCTAGGACAATGTGAGACAGGAAAAGAACTGAGTGCATTGAGATTGGCAATGCTAGGCATTGTTTAGATTTTGTCTGTTGACAGCAATTGTAAGAGTGTATCGTTAGTACAGTGCGGGATGATTACCCCATACTGTTACTTCAGATGTTCACCCTATCACAATATATGTAATGCACACATAGCCTTTTATATGATACGGATAATATGTATGTATACAGCAACTGCACAAAGAGACGTCTGGAGCTATGACTGGTTATTCCAGTATGTTCAGCTCATCGTGTAACGGCTAACACCTCAACAACAATTGATCTCTCAATCTAAATACAAACATTCTGGCATATCACATATTGGAATTAGCGAGCATAGCGTTGTCGATGCGGCCAGGAAATTTATTTCTCCTAAACACGTCCCTAAAACGCTGTCTCTAGAAGCTACAGGCACTTCGACTCCATAAGCTTTAAACAGGAAATTAATTTAGCTAGTCCTTGACATAGAATCGAATTCTGCAACGGATCCCAATACCGCTTGTACACAGGGAGCCCACTCAAAACATTTGTACATGTTTACCAAAAGTCAAATTGAATAAAAGTTATTCAAAACGAAAACTGTGTTGTTCATTTGCACAAAACAATTAAACCACTCACCAAATTCTGAGTGGTTTAATTGCAAGAATTCGGGTAAAATAGTGACTTTTAGTTGAGGTGAGACAATGGAGGAAACTTCGACTTAGGCGCGGTATCGACGGGATATCGAATATTTGTATTCTTACTACTATCATATATTTATATCTAATTAGACGTCTAATTAGATACTCCTTCTCCTCTCTTCAAGTTCGTTTGATATGCGATATTAGATATCTAATGAGATTCTCCTCCTCTTCTCTCCAAGTGGGCATGATATTCGATATTATCCGATATTATCACCTAAGACATCTATTAGATATATAATTAGATACTCTCCAAGTTCGCTTGACATTCGATATTATCGGATATAGATTACTAGGATGTAATATGGAAAAAATAAAGAAAAAGAAAATATCGGATAAATATCCGAAGCCAGATTCCTGGAATGTGCCAATGAGACAAAAAATAAAATATCGGATAAATATCTGATACTAGATTAATGAGATCTGAGATGAAACAAAATTAAAATATCGGATAAATATCCGATATTCGTAGCATGGGAATATTTTTTTGATATTATCGGATACTAGACAGATTCGACGTAAAATTAGACAAGGGAAAAATATCGGATAAATAACCGATATTCGATATTCCATCGATACCGCGCCTAAATGGAAACTTCAATGACGAACACACTTCATACCTAGCCTCGAGAACTCCGCTCAAATAACCCACTAGATCGTTGGCAGTTGACTCAAAAGTACCGTGAACACGAAGAACAGTTCTCACATGAACTATTTAATGTCAAAGAAATCCCATGACTCACGGAGAATGTAATTATGTGCTTAGCTTGACTAAATATTCAAAGGCTATGCGTTTTGGTTTTAAGCATCCCACATGGACAACGGCGGTGTACAAAGGAATCAAGAGGAGTGCATCGCGCACTCGTAAGTCAACAGAGGGCGCAGAGTTTGACGACATACTCATCCAGTACTCACTCTATCCCGATGCGGTCAGGGGGCCTTTAATGCTTTAATGAGTTACTCCTAAATCAGTACAAGACTATACTAGGAGGGCGGTCCTACGATTTTACGTCCTTATCCGAGAAGACATGAAGGTCTAACCATTTGCAGTTGTTTCACAAAGGCAGCACCTTCTTCTCAGTTATTTTAAGACCCTGAGTGTTGGTCGGGCCGGGGTTTGAACCCGCGACCTCCCGCTCAACAGACCGGAGCTTAACCACTGAGCTAACCAGGCCTTTCGGATGTCTTCTCGCCAGCGCGCATACTCTCCTAAGTTTATTTCAATGTTTGCCATATACATGTATTAGTGGCAGGTGAGAAATGCAATAGGACACGAGGTTCCCTACAACGTATTAGACACCTAACAACCCATCCCCTAGTATGAAAACCGAAGACCCAACCCAAATTACCCTTAGTAAACAACACACACAAATATATGGGCCGCGTCAGGCAAAAAGGGCCCGGACGACATAATATGTAAATGTGTTTTGAAATTGTACCATGTTTTTTATACTTGTCGGTGCAATTGCAATATGCATCGCGAGCGCCACATTGTGCTACTAACAAGTAGTGTTGATTTCATGAAATTGACAAGTGAAATCGAAGACGAAATTTACGATATTTTTACAGAAGGGTGTGATCACAATTTTAGCAGACGCGAATCATTCCCTATCATCAGACGATTGTTTCAAGGTATAACTTGTAGTATTGCTAAAATCATATTATGAGCTACGGGGAGCAGAACGACTGCAGAAAAGTCATTTTTTTGCCAAAAGTGATCATCTGGTTCATCTGATTTATTTTTCACTCTTTAATGCCAGCAGGTATAAATGAATGTCATACATCAAAATCATCCCCTATGACAGGATTCCTAATTTTTGTGGTCATATTTGTAATCGGGCCCTTGCATCAAAATCACGTAAATTTCACCCCTGATTTTTGTCGTCAATTTCATGAAACTGACATTTATTGTTATGAATGAAATGTAGCGCTCCTCGTCAAGATTACAATACAATCTTCAACCTGTTATTAGGAACACCGTTGTAGGAATTATTAACTTGAATGTCGTCCGGGCCCTTTCGGCTTTTGGTCCATTCTCCTTCCCCCCCTCCCCCCCCCCCCCCCCCCCCCCACCCAAAAATATTAGTCCGGCCCTAAGTAGCGCAGGCTCATCCTATGAATCCAAGATGGCGGTGTCGGTGAAGAGGAAGGCCGAAGGTACTGTGCCGCCAGAAGAGAGCGATTTACTAAAGATAACCCCACTGTAAGTGAATGAAATACTTTTATAAAGCCGCTTTGATTTGGACTGGGTACTACAAATAGCGACTAAAACGTATTTTGACGTTGTTTTGTGTGAGTTTGGGAGGCCACGTGCGACCAGACTCAATCTCTACTAGTACTACTCTGACTCTAGTCAGTTGACATATATAATACCTGGCCATTTTTGAAGGTATCTTACTTTAAACACTAACTGCCACCGTGATTCACAGTCCCGAATTATACTTTGGCCCACCTGGATAGTAATTGAATTCGACTTCAAAATACATGTTACTTTGATCGGTCTGGTCACTTGCTGACTTCGCACATGTTTTTAGCCAAGTCAAGTGACACATACGTTTGTGTGGAAGACAAACTAAAACAAACGCTACAAAATACATTATTAATCTTATTGAAATTCTGCCTGCTAACAAAGTAGCAGTCGCACTTGGTGGTAAAGTTTATTGTTGTTATGCAATTATAGAATACCCCACCACTTTTCCCGCCACTTCTGAACTGAAGCTTTGTTAGTGTGGTCCGCAGACCGGCAGGTACAAAATGCAGACTGCAGACCGGAAAATGCAGACAGGAAAATGCAGACCGGAAAGTGCACACCGGAAAATGCAGACCAGACAAAATCAATAAGAAACATCAATCGGTCTGTAACAGGGCGACTCTGCAAGGCTTAAAATGACATAGATCCTTATTTTTTTGGGTTATTATTAACACGTCTTATCCGGGGTCTTGCTTTTTTCTTGAATGCATGCCTGGCCACGCCGTGTATGCGAGCCACGCCGAATACAAGCTTTTCATGACAATATTTCCTTAACAAACAGAAAGGAAAAGCTATATATTCCGAGGTATTTTGAATTATTTACTTACTTTTTAATTACGTTCGTATTTAGCCGGGTCCTTTCTTCGTTAAATTGATTCAGTCCCATCTTCTTCTGTCCACCATTTTTAAATTATTGCTATGCACAGGAAGCCCAAATCAGCCTCTCCAATTATACATAAATTGTTCTTGGAGGGGCTATTAAATTAAGGGTGCGTTCGATTGACCGTATTCCGGAATAAGAATAAACAGTATGATCACTACAAATCGCTTATACTGGGATTTTTTAGCCACTGAAATACTAATTGTATCCTGAATATCATATATCAGCAAGCATTTGTAGCTTACAGTGCAAAATATACCCGAACCACTGATTTCCAGAGACTATTCCAACTATTCCTATTCCGGAATACGGTCAATCGAACGCGCCCTAAGTCAATTAAGGACTTTCTTGAACTTTCTTGTCTATTAAAACGATTGTCCTTTACCTTTGAACTTAAGCCACAAACTAGTCCTCAACACTAAACGTCGTTTTCCTGGGCGCTCAAGCTTGAAACGTTTTTCAGTTAACGGTTAACGTTGACGGGGTATAAAGTTGTAGGGGCCTAGGGTTAGTTCATGTCACGTTTTAATAAACCTCCTTTTGAGAACGAGTGCTAACTCTCTTATCCACGTTTCAAAGACGGATCTAAGACCTAAAAAAAATCGGCCATAGGTATTGCTCCGTGAGATCTGTTGCCGCGCGGCCAGTCACCCATGATCCAACAACAAACCTTGCCCAATCCGTATAAAGTGGACACCCCAGCAGAATAATCCCATTACTAGAACGATTATGAGTATTATGTTGCAATCAATCAACTTCACACCGGTG